>CADEHL010001026.1:270000-437500 GCA_902827135.1 Harpagifer antarcticus | reverse complement strand
GCCTCACATTATCCCGCGCACACATTAACATTTCATGTGCGACACTGAGGTTTGTCAACTGGATTTCATCAACATTTCATCCTTAATTATGGATTCAGAGCTGGAGGGAGATCCCCCTCCGCGTCCCGACTGAAGCGAGCAGAGGAAGCCGCGGGCGGAGGTGAAAGGAAATCTATTCGCACCAGCAGCTTATTGCCTGTGAACGCTGGATGCTTGGTCGTCGTAAATAACCTATTACTCTCCTATTTATCATCTCTGACTTGCCCAAATGTAATAACAAATATAGAGCCAGCTCTGACTTTAGCAGGTACAAGAGCAAAATGCTACTTCACGTCTCTGCAAAAGAAAAACCTTTGAGAACATTTTAGCTCATAACGCTTCTGTATTTTGACTCATTTTAAAATCTAAAACTTCAACTCGTCTTACTGAAGACTAGAGATACTCATGGGGCTATACTTAGATAAAACATGAAATATTGAGGCGGTAAGAGTATCGCAAAGTGCAGATCCTACTTATCTAATTGTATGAAATACATATATTTTAAGCCGATTGTACGCATTGGTTTCATTCTTTATACTATGACCGTTTCCCAACACAATATATTGATGTGTGTTTGGTTGTTTCGTATATTTAAACCTGCATATATTGAAACATAAAGACAACTTGTAATACAGTATGTACTGCAACATTCCTAACATGCTCATGTTATACATCTTAACATGTTTTCATTAAAAGGTCATTTCCTCTTCAAGCTGGAGGGAAAATCCTTAACATTTGCTGTGTTATGGTTGCAGTGAGAGAACAATCTTCCTGTGGTAACTACGAAGTTTATCCCAAATTATGGACCGATGTGATCATCTGAATAAGTGCATAAGGCTGCCCTAAATTGGGGCAAAATGTCCCTGGGGGAGCATGCCCCTGGACTCCCTGGAGCCCCCTATGTTTAGGCAGAATCCCCGGATGTTCACAACATCTGGAGCCACCCTTAAGACAAAACACAGCAAGACTACCATCACTAGTAACAGGAAAGCTGCTAAATGAGCTGCACACACTGCTGTCTGGCACTCCCAATGGACAGCAAAGACAAATGATGGCTCCACACACACTGTCCAAACAACTACTCCCTTAAGTGACGCTCAATTAAACTCAATGGTACTCACCGCTTACAGAAGAAGCACACAGTGAAGGGACAGTCAACACAACACAGCCCGGAAAAGCCCCTTCTTACGGCCTTAAAAACAAATGTTACAGTAGCGTTAATGTTCTCAATCATGGCCTCCGACAGGTGGGGTTCTACAGAAATATTATCGCCACTTACTTCGTGAAATTGCGGTATTTTCGTGCGCCAAAGTCCACCTTCACCTCCGCTCTGTCAATATCTTTGAGGAAAGTCCTTTTATTTCACTAAAGTGCAACTGTTAGCTAACTTTTCTAGCGCTAGCAAACAAACACACGTGTCTCTCGCTGGCGCACCTGCTCTGGCTGTCCAATCAAAAGAGGGGTCACCGGGCAGCCGCGCATGCGCAGTGGTCTTCTGTACCTCGTGGATTGAGCTCCATGTATTACATGGGGGGAAACAATTCAACTAAATAAGGAGCACATATATTTATTTGTTTTGCTAGTATGAGTGGGGATTCAATATTATTTCATGACAACCATTTTTCAATCAACTTTGTCGTTATTTAAACCCCTAATCATTCGGTAAAAACACAATATACAAAATACATATGTATACCAGGGTTGTCAACTTTGGGTACCTGGCTGGAGTGAGATTTTGATATCATGGGTTTAATTACATATGCGCACGAAATGACTGCTATCGTGTCAGTAGCGGGACCTTAGCATATATAGGATATAGGATATATATATATATATATACAAATACACAATATTAGACACAGACTATAAAGGCACAAAGTTTCATTCACTAATGAAAGTCAAACACATGTTTGTTTCCACTGTTTTATTGTGTGCCTGTCGCGCCAAGCAATTATTGACTTATCGTACGATAAATAAAAATGAACTCGATACATTTCCATTTACATGAGGATGTGGCTAGCAGTTTGAAAGGATGTACTTGAATTATTATTATTATATATTATCATTATGTCAGTGGTCTAAAATGATCATACAACGGTGCCGACAATAATTTCCGGGAAAATGTATCCAACAAAATTAATTATCGTGAGAGGCCTATACATGAATCACACACACACAAACAAATCTACAGACTTACTCCAAACTGCCAAATATATTAATTAACACACTCTCACTCTCTTTGACTCTATTTTGGCCTAGTAGAACGATAAGCAGCAGATTTTTACTTTTTTATCATTTCTACTGGTTCTTAGATCTGCGCATGCGCAATACGGGTTGGCAGTTGCGAGAGAGTATTTGTGTTGGGTAAACTATGGTAGGGCTAACCCATACAGTGGTGGGGCTCAAGTCAGCATTTGCAATGTAATTACATACACGCTCCCCTTGACAGTGAAACGCCACGCGTGAGGTTTAGATTATTTCCCTGTCTCAATCCAAATTGAACTGTATGAAATAAAAAGGCACATTTGTCTTGTAGTAAATAAAAAGGGCGACCTGGAGCCAATCCTGCAATTTCCCCACAAGTGAAAGAGTTGACATGCTGAAAGCCCAACCCATGCCGGGGGGTCTGGGGGATTCTCCCCCAGGAGATTTTTTTTGTGTTTGTTTTGAAATATAATGCTACTAACATAAAATACACATTCTGGTATGCTCTGGAGAAGAAAAATAAATAAATCTATTACTACACGACATATTAAAACAATTAATGCCATTTTAGTTTGTTGTTACTTTGTTCTGAAAGCTGAACCTGCTGCTCCTCACAGAGACAAGAGGGAAGAGGCTGTGAATGACTTTACATTGTGGATAAGGGTGGATAGCCCCCATTGTTCTGTATGTCAAAATGAAAGACAGCCCACACACCTATCAATCATCAAACCGTGGGGTCTTATTTCATTATGAGTCGATATCTTATGTAATGTGTTGTCTTTTATCTGGGCCTTGATCTGTAATAAAGTTTTCATTCATTCATTCTATCAACACGTAATGTTGTATCGATGCATAGAGATGTACTACAGCAAAAGTATTCTCCGTCGGGACTTCCTGGAACAACACCACACCGTTATCTTGATTCTGACATCTTTGACATTATCAAAGATGTTCTATTGAGAAGACGATCACTACCTGACAAAAGTTTTCAAAACCGTTTCTAGTCCTCGGTATTCTTGTTTTTGGCGTGAGAATAGTTTGGGCAGCGTGAGAGCGTGAGATTGAGAGTGAAAGCGTGTGTCACACGCCAGATGCGTGAGAGTTGGCAACCCTGGTATACTCCAGCATTTAGGTAATAAGTGAGAGAAATGTCACTGCAGGAGCTTCAGGACATAAAACAACAAGTATAACATCTAAAAAAGTGAAGTCACAAACAGTCATTATTTCAAAATGAAGAGTAGAGCCACCCCAAAATAGTAGTATCAAACTATTCCTAATATTTATAAGAGCTCATTGCTGATTGTAAATAATTCCAAATGCAGGGGAAATAAATAATAGTCAGAAGTACATTGAATTATATGTAGAATAAAGCCAATATACGTATCTGTATCCCAAGGCTGTCCAACATTTAGAGCGTTCATTCTGATATGGAAAGACTGGCTTGACAGCAGTAACAATAAACGGGCCCTTCAGTCAAAACACTCTGGGGATCTAACCAGTAACCATTTGATTAGCGTCGATCTCCCTGAAGAGGAACAGACCTCCTCGCAGAGCTTCGGGACTTTTGATTGCAGAGTACGAACGGTATGAGTGCAATCAGAGAATGATTTGGACTCTGGCTGCCTCCCTGAACCTCTCTCACACCGCTGTTCAATACGACCAACCTGCAATCGCCAGGAGGGGTTGGAGAGAGAAGCATATCCACCACTATATTTTCCTTGATGGGTAAAAACTAGTACAAGACGGAGACAAATGTCAAAGATCAATGTGTCATTTAGAAATGTCTACTCCTACCTACAGTAGGATTTATTTTGCTTCCCATTTGAACTTTCAGAAGCATCTCAAGTCAGTCAATCAGTCAGAAAATTGTCAAAATGCATCCCCTGTTATCTCTGCAACATCTTGTTCAACATTTCTACCATTTTGTCTGTTTTGATTGGCTGTTACAATGCATTGTAATTCTTCTAGATGCCATTTTAACTCTACATCTGTTCAAAATTATTCTGCAGGATCATTTATACCCCGCTTCCCTAGCCCTGCTTCATTCACTTTTGAATTTAGACACATTTTAATACCTAATTAGGCAGTGATTCACATTTGGAGTCACCATGTATCTTTGACTTGATGATGTCCGACAGATCCAACAGGTCACTCTCAGTTCAGGACTCGAGGTAAACAAGCATATCAACAAAGTCTGTAGAGGCTTTTAAATGTCCAAAAACGACTTATTCTCCAAGGACTTCAATTGATACTGATTTGTTGAGTAGTATGTATGTAACCCTGGGTTTGAACCTGTTTCCTGCCAATATGCTTAGGTCCATTTCTTAAATGTGAGGATTTGCTGACTTTTGGAAAACATATTTTTTACAAAGAAAATCAAGAAAATAATCAGCAGATGATTTGATACTTAAAATATTAGTCAGGTGGCGTCATAGTATAATCCCAAACTGCCAACAAACTGATTGCCTGGGGTCATCAATACAAACTCATGCTGTGCAAGCAATCATTGCCGAAAAACGTACAGAACTTCTAAATCCAAGTAGACATCCCAAAGTGTCCAAACATACCAAATATGGCCGCCTGTGTTTGAAGAAAATGTGCATCAAACGATGAACAAGACAACAGAAAATCCCCATTTGATGGTATGATACAGCCGTATGAAGCCTTGGGTATATATATTCCGCTTAAAGAGACTTTAAACAGCCTTTAAATGGGGACAGACCCCTAACCAGTGTTGCAATGTCACTGGTTTCAGCACCATAGACAGCTCCCAGCCAATAACAACCAGCTCGTTGGACAGCGCCCCTCACACTGACGTTTCCTTAAATCCTTTTCCCACGAGCTTTAAAGTCTGTAATAAGATCCAGCCTCACCTCCAATATCCGGCCGAAGCGTCTTGTCATAATCCTTGAGCAAATTGTTGAGAATAAGTGTGGCATCCTCCTGGTGCGACCTGGGCACCAGCATTTGAGTGACAGTGGTATCGTTAGGATCTTCATCGTCGTCGCCATATTCCAGTAGATCACAACTAAAGGGGGTGAAAAACAAGGTGTTGGTGGGGGTCGTTAGTAACCTATACATTATGTCACTAAAACAAAACTTTGTCGCAGCATTAATGATGAACATTGCCTTTAATTTGAGTTTTAAATGAATCAGACTGTGTATTTGGGCCACAGCGGTGTGTGTGTGTGTGCGGGGAAAGCCCTTAGAATCAAACATGATTATCCACACTCATTCACACTGAGAAATGCGTAATTGCCATCATGCCATGAACTTTTAAAGCTTCCTGTTGATCATGCACATGTAAAATCCGACTCACCGAGCACCCTGAGCGACAAGTAGGAAGAGGATGAGCCCAAACTTGATTGTCATTTTCCCAGGCGCGGATCCCCTCTAACACAGAAACGGGTGGACGGAGATCCCGGCGCTGCTGCTGCTGCTGCTGTGCCCGTACAGTAGGTGTGTGACCATCAATCCGTGCTCTGAACTTCCTCATCCGCCCACACACTTTCTCCTGCGTGTCATCTGCGACCACACAGCGGTCTCTTTCCCCCCCCCCCCCTGACCCTCTCTCCAGCCCTCCAAATCCTCCGCGCGCAGGGTTTCCTCCGGGACGCGCCCGGCGATCAATCAATCTGATCAGTCCAGCGGAGGAGCGGAATGGACGGGATCCAGCAGCGCCCTCCTCCCTGGGCTCCAGAGTCTGGGTGATGGTGTCTGAAACTGATGGGGGGGGGGGGGATCTGTGTGACTCATACCCGTGCATACACCTGGGCCACAATTGCATTATGAGAATTGAAAAGCAATTTTTATTTATTTTTTGAAGCTGCGTCATGATCAAAATATGTCATTTCTGCACATAAATATCAATGTGTTTTGGAATTATTATTATTGTAACACTGAAATCCCGAATGTACATTATAAATATATTCAAATATTATAAATACTTCGATTTTAAAGTAGGCTATTCTGCACCATGATGACAAAAATAGGAGCATTAAGTCATCCAAAAATACCCAGGAGGATTTGAGTTTCAGTGACCGTGCACTTGGTTTGTTGATATTGATGTTGGCATCTGTAGGTCACACGTCTGTTTACATAGAGCAGAGGCACAGCTCGCCCTCCCCCGCACTCACAATAAACATTTCTGGATGTTCTGAATAGACGCACAACTCATAGGACATCTCAGCGTTCAGCCTGCAGAAGTTGAGAAGCGTCTGAAACACAAAGAGAGGCTTCACTGCCCCCTGGTGGAGGAAAAGAAGAGAGGTAAACAGGCAGGGGGGATTATATGTACATTGCAACCGGTGGGAGACCCTCCTGACCTGCACAAATAACCCACAACCTGTCATTATTGTGCACAAGTAGTGAAACAAGCAGTACCACGGTGTTCAATAAGGTCAAACATTGCTTTTCCACATATATAGGAAAGGAGAAGCATTTAGTTTGGGTTATTTAGTAAAATATTGAATACTTTTACAACTTTAATACAGTACATGTACCTCACAAGTGTACATTAATGCAGTACTTATTGTAAATGTACTTCCAAACACTGCCTTTATCAACTCCATATTACCTCAAAAAGAAGCTACAATACATGACAAGATGTCTACTGTCTTTGTGTCTGACTTTAATCTAAGAAGTAAAACACTTTCATCTATAAAAAGTTGGTCAGTTGTTGTTCATCAAACAGTGACGAAAATAACCAGCGCTTTAGAAACTGAAATGAGAAGAAGGGATTGGCAGCGCTAACACTAAAGTTGTCTTTTTTAGTTTGATAAAAGTGGAGACAGATGTGTGATGATTGGTGCAGCTATATGTTCATAAAGCAGTTGGACATCAACAGGGGATCAGCTAGGATGCAGTCAATAAGTGCAGCTATAATCAGGATTGAAACGTCTATACGCCCCGCGCTTAATAATCAAAGCCATCTTTGCTCATCCTTTTTATTCCACCATTTTAAGTATAATACATAAAACAAATACAGTACATAAACAAAGAATTAGTAACACAAATACTCTGTTAAGCCCATAGCTACAATGGCTTTGCTGCATTTTTGAAAATCAAAATTAAGCACATATCTCAGTTTAATGCCTGCTCCGAAAACAAGAAATAAAAGGTGTTTGTCGATGCTCCAAAGCGAGAGGAACTTCATGCATGTGTCCTGGGACAGACAGGAAGTCTTTAAGAATAATGACTGTGGCGAGAGACCCAAGTTCAGAACTTCAGTCTGCTTCACTGCCCATGAGCTAGCTTTGGATAAAGTACACATAATCAATCCTAAATTTGTCCCGAACACGCACCCGCCACAGCTGTCCAGACACTGCGGAGAGAAAAACAAGCATTTGTCATCGGCTGGGGCTTAAATTGGAGTGAAGCGCTTTGCTGTAAGGGGCCCCCCTGAACGGGCGAAAGTAACTTAAGCGGAACTAAATCCCTTTTCTAACAGATGTATGGCAGATGAGTCTGTCACAGTGGCTGAAGGAAGGAGGGGCGGGGCGGGCAATCGCTTCTTGGCGGTTTAATGGATGGACGAATGGGGGCACTCATTTCTTCAATGGTGTGTTTATGTACAGAACTACAGTACCAGCGGTCTATTTATGAAAATAACCTTAAAGTTTGGTATAAAAGGGAGGAATTCAGCTGTTGTCGGTGGGTCAGGCTGTTTAGTTTGAAGGCCATGCTACCATGTGCTCTAGCTAACAATGCTGCCTTCAGATGGAAGTCTTAAGGGAGTTTGTACACAATGTGTTGTCATTAAAGGAGGAAGATTAACAAAACGGTCTGCGTCTAGAAGCCACTGAGGTTCACAATTTAGCAAACTAGCGAGCAGGTGACAATGCAGGACATGAAAAGGACTCAAAAAGAAAGAAGATGAGGCTTTTACGAATCTCAACAACAAGACATATTGGCTTTTATGACTCAAAAATATATTATATTAACTTATAATTCAACTAAAAACGATTGCCTCCAACATTGCACGTTAGACACGACCCCATTTGAAAGCAGCATTTGGCGCAAAAATGTAACAATAATAATGCTAACACACTTACGCTGTGTGTCTAAGCATGCTAACATTAGCTAATGAACAATCAGTTGGCACAGGAAGTACAGCTAAGGCTGATGGGAATGTTTGAGTGTTGGACAGACCAATATTGCCTAAAGACACTTACATGATTAGGGACCAAAATGCTTATTACATTTCATTTCCTTTGGTAATATAACTGCTACTAAGGCTGAGTCAGCGGAGATCCAGCAGCTGCAGAGGAGTTCAGCTCGCTTCAGAAACAAAGGGGACGATAGCCACTTGATAATGTTTAAGAAGAGGGGATAGAGAAGTGTGTACATTAGACTTTCTTTTACACTGCTGCTGAACCAAAGCCACCCACTGAGCATCGGACACACAGCAACACCTTTAGATTTACACGAGATTCAACACAAGCCAGCACAAAAACACTACAGGAAATATGCCGCACAAAGTAAAGACAAAAAAGCTAATGAAGATAAAAACTGTAGGTCCCAATTTCACGAAGCGAAGCAGGTACAGTAGTAGCTGTTTTTGTTTTTTTAACCAAGCCATTGACAATGCGTCCTCCACGGTTTAACATCCACGAGACTCTGAGGCAACTCTTCTGCACGGAGCAACGGTCCTTTTGTTCCTGAGTTTGTCTCACCATAGTCCAACAAGACGCACACACAGGATGTGCTATGGTGGGCTCGAGCCAAAATGCCGAAATGTGTGCTTCCTTTAAATGGATGAAGGTTCAAAGATCAAAAGCAGAGTTGGAACAGATGTGAGCTCCTCCAGAAGCAACAAGAAGAAAACAATCTCAGACACGCCAACATTAAGAAAGGTATCAGACGGAACTTCTGACATTTTTTTTTCTTGCAAAGGCCTAAAACTCAAGAATCTAACATTGTCTTTTTTGCATCAAAGCAAAGTGGGAAATTAAAGGTTAATTTACATGATTCCCTCAGATGAAACCCCCCAGATCCTGTAGTTCGAAGCATGGTCACACCCTTTTTAAATCAGAAAAAAGGCTTCAAATCTATGCAGAGAAAATACAGGAAACTCAGATATCGTAGCTGCAAAGTGAGCAGTAGAAAGCATAACATTGTATGATGATGACACTCCATCAATATTCTTTTTTTTACCACACATGGAGGTCCAGCTAAATGTCTTTGAATTGTTTGTGTATTTTTAGCTCGATTTACCCAGAAATCATGTCCTTCTTAAAGGGATAGTTCGGATATTTTGAAGTGGTTGTATGAGATACTTATATCTGTATTTGTAATGTATTATTTTTACACCTCATATTGAAACTCACTATAAGTTTGCTCGAAACTAGACTCCGGTCATTCTGCCGAAGCATCCGCCTAAATAAGGGTTTGCATCCAGGTCATCTCACTAAACGAGAGTCTCCAAACTGTCCCTCGGCTGATTTGAATGTGACACACTCTGCGTTTCGAGCACTGGTCTCTCAACTGTGAATATTAGTTTCCTAGCTGAGTGACCCACGCTCAAAACTCAGCTAAAGCACAAATATCCAATCCTAAATGTGTCCTGAACACACCGTCAACAGGAAGTGGGCCAAATAAGTTTCTCTTAAACTCTTGTTGGCACGCTGCCCTGCAAAATGATTTATGAATGAAGAAGTCATTTAAAAACCCCTGCGATGTTATATTTCAAATACATTTTTTTTGTATCACCTTCAGGTAGCATTCGATTCTTTCTCCGTTTTTTTCCCACTGGGACTCCAGCTGCCAACTCTTTCAGAAAGCAGACCTGCAGCAGGAGGCTTTGCATCTTCAAGTAAAGATCTACAAAGACACACACAAGCACCTACTGCAATAGGAGAACACATGTCAAAGGTTTGTAAAGAAAAAAAAGAGACTTCAAACTAAATTATTAATGCACCGGCAGCATTCATCTCCAGAGCTGTTCAGATTCAAATGCATGGGGTTTTATTCTCCAAAAGATACTCCGTGTACTTCAAGCCTCCACAGTCAGAATATGTTGAAAAACTGCTGCGGTAGTTTCCTTTCAAACCTCCATGAAGAGTCCTTGGAGCGGTGATTGACATATACATGGTCGGTATTCAAGACAAAGACGAGTCCATGGTTTCCTTTTGAGCGTCATGCAAAGAGAAGCTAGGCAGTCGCTCTCAAAGTCTTAGGAGCAGTTTCTTTGTGATCAAGCAGTTTTTTTTAGGCCATGAAATAAGAGAACACGGAAAGGGATTCAGTTGCAGCCTTGCGTCCAATCAGAGTGCTTGAATAAGATAGTTGAGTATAGTTTTTGTTCTTCAAGCACGCACATTTCTTTTTTATTCTATTACTTTTGTCCCCTTTTTTTTTTTAGTCCACCCACTCTCAAACTTAATCCCACACACACACACACACACACACACACCCACACACACACACACACACACACACACACGCACACAAAGAGATTACGTTGACGTGACCGTCACCGATTCTCTGTTGAGGTACGTGGCCCAGTACACCAGGTTGAAGGTTCCAAAGAGGACGGGAAACACTATCCGAGACATCTTGTCGATCTTGCTCACGCTGTTGTACGTCTTCTTGGGGTCCACCATCTTGATCTCGGAGGCGCGGAGCTGCACCGACGTGGTGTTGGAGATGGTGGAGATGGACACGTCCTTGGTGAGGTTTGGGGTGTAGTTGACCCCCGCTGAACAGATGTTATTGGGCTTCTTGGAGAGAACCATGGGGTCTCGTTTCTGCAGCGGGACAAGACACAAGTCAACTTTATTGTCAATCTCTCACTTTGTGTGTACAGAGAGATCGAAATACCGTGTCCCACCATCCCGAATACAAACACAAATAAAAATGTATATCCTATATAGACACATTTGAACATTTGCACACAGTCACTTCAGGGAGGGGTGGATTAACACAGTGGTGGGGTAATCAATGTGTTTCATTCTGTCTGTAGTGATTTCACACATGGGAAACCTTTTGGTTAGAAGCGGGGGTGCTGGGTGATTGAATTTCACCCAGGTAGCCGTCTGATTTGGATTCAAACTGATTGCAGGTTTATGTTTAATGACAGCCTCTCTGCTCTTATTAACAGAACAGCGTAGCATGAGTTATAACACCTATGAAGACATATTATAGTTGAATATGAAAAGGGCTGTAAGAAAATGTTTATGCTTAAGAAGATGTATAGAGAAAGCCTAATTAGACAGGATGAAGTTGACTTGTGTTCTGGTATAAGGCTTTTGAAGGCCTTTTGCACCTGAATATCTCCCGTTACACCCTGAAGCTGTACCTTCGGGTGCTGAGCTTCCAGAGCCTTCTTGCCGTCCCAGGCCCAGCTCCTCTTGGTGAAGTAGTTGACCGTGGCGAACTCGATGAGGGCGGAGAAGACGAAGGCGTAGCACACGGCGATGAACCAGTCCATGGCGGTGGCGTAGGCGACTTTAGGGAGAGAGTTCCTGGCGCTGATGCTGAGGGTGGTCATCGTCAGCACTGTGGTCACCCCTGGGTGCAAACACAAGTAATGACAGGTTTAATATTCAGTTTCACTCAGAGGTGGGCGCTTTAATAACTCTTAACTGCCACCTACTGCTGCTCAGTGGCGATTACCCTCCCTCGTGTGAATATATCAAGGACACCAAACAAATGAGTAAATCAGTCACTCACCGAAGACAGTCCTGGCAGGAACTGATTCTCTGTTGAGCCAGAAAGACACCTGGGACAGGATTACGGTCATGAAACACGGCATGTACGTCTGGATGACAAAATATCCAATTTTCCTCTTCAGGAAGAAGTGGGCCATCATCACTGTGTACTGTCCTGAGGGGAGGCGAGGAAATAACAAGGACACGAGGTTAGATGGGGACAATAAACAAGATGGCAGTGTCAATGTTGTTTGAGGAATTATTAATATGTGATTTGACCTCCTTACAGCACCACAGGTGTCAGGTTAAGACACAGGTCATCATAATCATTACAGGCTACATTTCCTTTTATGAACACACATTTAAAAGTGGCCATAACATCTTATCGCCCAACTAATGTGTCCCTCCCCCTGCCTGCTATTTCATTCTGTAATAATTGGTGAGAATAGGGAACATGCGGAGGTGGTAAAGTGAATAAAAGATGGGTGAAAGAGAACATTTCATATTCAGACTTCAAATCCATTATTGCACGAAAGAAATACGTTAATTATTGCGAGGACTTGACAGTAGATTATTATTCAGTTAATGTTCGGGATTTGACAATGGAGGTAAATCCAGAGAAAGTGTAGAGAGATAGAGAGAGAGGCGAGGGAGGGAGGGAGGGAGGGAGGGAGGAGAATATTCAGTTGAACAAGTGAAGATTGCATTTGAGGCTTTAAAAAAAAAAAAACCTCTCGCCAGCAGGCGCTGCTGAACGATGAAAAAAACCCAACGACTATATTCCACACACTGTGTACACACACACACACACACACACACACACACAGATTTTTGAACCTCCCTAATCCCTGGTTACAATCTGCATCCTGCCATCAGTGAGAGAAAGAGAGAGGGGGGGGGGGGGGGGGGGGGGAGGGGTGAGGCTTCCTGTCCCAGGGATCCTCATAGAGCCCATAGCCACGCCCTCCCAATCCCGGCAGCAACACGCACACACACACACACACATGAAGCATGAAGCATGATTTCCAACTGCTGACACACACACACACACACACACAAACTGAGAGCCACGGAGAGGGACACTCGCCGCTGCTAATCACTGGTGGGATGGAGGGGGGCTAGCCGAGTGTGGACATTTTATTTAAATACTTTTTGTTGTTTGACAGCTGTCTGTGGAATAATGGTGAAGCGTTCTTGATGGGGGTAGAAGAACTCAGAAAATGCACCGAGGCTTAAACTAAAACGAGAGGTAAATATCTGCAAAGCTTATCCCAGCCATGCCGCAGTCCGGAGGTCCCAAACACCGGTAGTTCTGAGTGAGACCCCATCACCTGGGCCCTCTGACGCCCTCATGACTCCAGGCTGTCTGGATCACAGTGTCAACCTCTCCTATCGCCGGAAACATCCAGACACGTCCAGGCGCTGCCGACCTGGGACACCCCAGGGTCACCTTCGCCCTTGATGCATGGATCCCGACAGGACTGGGGGCAGAGGAATGAGGAGGAACATGTTCCTCTGGTGGATCTTACTGCTTTTCTCCCAAGGATTTGTATTTCCACACGTCCGAGGGGAACTTCCTTTCATCGCGGGGAACGATGCTGCCATGCTGGTCAACTGGTGAGTTTTTTAGAGCAGCATTTTGCCCTGAAGGGTAAACCTGAGAGGTCCAAACTAGCGATAATCCTCTAGGAAATGAGCTAAAATAATCCACAGCATATACTCTTTAAAGCTCCGACAAACCGCACTACAGCACGTCTTATCCACTTTGGAGCCGGGAGTTATTTTAAGGAGGATATTGGTGTGTGAGAGAGCAGAAGTCATATCCCCAAAGATGTCTTCAAAGAGAAACCTGCGTGGTAATCTCTTCATGTCCTCAAACGGGAGTGCCGTCTAAGATTAGACAGTGCTAATTAAAGCCTCTAAACTGCACATGAAAACAATATTTTGAGCTATACACGAAGGTCTCAAGATGTACGTTTATTATCCAGGAATAACTAAACAGACTATCTTATTAAGGCCTTGTCGTCAGAGCGAGCAGAGGAACAACGAGGAAGGCCAGGCCAGCTTTAACTTTTGACTGCCTGTTTTGAATGTCAGGTTTACAAGTGCTTCATTACTTTGTCTAGACTAAATTAACAGCAGGGGGGCTTCCAGACTTATTTTAATCAGGCGAGGGAACAATAGTTAACTCCATGTGACTTTAATCAGAGCAACAGACTGCAGCACTTGAGACGTTTAATGCCCATTGCCAGACCTTCTTGAAAATGCATAAGAACGTAGCAGGTACAAAAAACTGTAAGAAGTTGATGCTAAAGTTGCAAAAATAGCTTCAGATTGTGAAAACATGCCGGCTGTTTTCACACATCTGTGATTTCCACCTCCAGTAACACTGGTTTTATTCCATTTATAGCATGTTGCTAAGAGTGTCATATTTGTTCTGTGGAAGTTCTGAGCAAGAGAGTGAACCGACTGGTCTGAACGTGACCCCTGAGCCAAAACTCATCAGCACTCCCTCCTCTGATTTGGACGCTCTCCAGACTCATTCATCTGAGCTCGGAGCTGCATGAATGATGATTTACCGCCTTCAGTCCTTCGGCTGCAAGGAATTCACAGATAATGTTTGGCATCTCTTGTAATAATCAGAACACCAGACGGCGGTTTGATTATTTAGGGGCAGAGAAATACTGTAAAGTTAACTGTAAGATACATTCCTGTAAAAGGATCTGGACTATTGATTACATGTGGAAGTAAAAGGTGCTTTTCTACAGAAAGATTAAAGGACATTTCAATGAAGACATCCTAAATCTTTGCTTCATCACTCGTAAAAAAGGAAGTAGCAGTTGGTGGCTTTGAACGATGTCACTGGAGGCCAACACTGGTCAAATTATGCTTAAGAATTGGCCACTTTTGAAGGATTATTTGGACAACAATTGACGACAAAACATGGCTAGCTTGCGTGATTTAAAGTATAGTGAGAATTGCACGTGCTTCATGGAGGCCTCAAGTACACACAGTGCATTTCGGGGGACAATGCATTTTAAATGTTTGTTTACAAAAAAGTGCAGCTTGAATTTAAAGTATATTATTGATGCACTTCCCCTAAAAGTATTGATAGTAAATTATACATATATAGTATTGCACACAAGTCAGATCTGATTCAGTATTTTTGACATTTATTTTAGTCTATTTATCTTTGACTTTGAAGATATTAAGGTATTCTCTAGTGTTGTTAATTTAATGTATGATAAGACTTTTGCTAGCCAGATAAGCAGCCTCTTATTCTATCTTCTATCAAATATGAAACTAACGTATCCACATTTCAGCCCCGCATCCATGCAGACAGCGAACCCGTTAACCCTTTGCTTCAAAGCAAAAGCAGGTTTCACAATAACTAAAAAAGCCAGGGGAAATCCACACTTTTAATAATGATTCTACTCGAGACTGGAGGGAAGTGTATTACAGTTCCCTTTTACATAAGAGTATTAAGCAGATGCCTTTCAACGCCCCAACCCCCACTCACCCCCCCCCCTCCTTTACTCAAGCGTCAGAGCGAGGCCGTCCAATCCCAACACACGGGTTTATTTTCCTGTCTTTGTGAGGCCCTAGCTTACATGGTAAGTCCACTGAAATGTAACTTATTTCACGTTTTTAACTCAACCAAACCCAGATAGACCTACATTAGAAGTCATGAACATGTCCCGACCTTTAGGATTTTTTTGTTACCATTATTGCCGGGTCATTCGGTGCCCGTGAGGATAAATGTACAAGAGCACTAACACACAGATACACTCAGCGACAGCCAACCAATCCCTCACTGATCTGTGATGTCATCTTCTTATGCAAAAGCTGATGGGTGGTTGGATGGGGGGATTAACCCTGCTCTCAGGTCTCTCTCTAGCTCTGTGTGTGGTGTGGTGTGGTGTGTGTGTGTGTGTGTGTGTGTGTGTGTGTGTGCTCGGGCTCATGCAGGGATAAGTGTTGTTTGACAGGGCTGCCCGGGCCTGCAGACAGCTGGTTGTGTGAGGGATAGGCTACTCTCCTCCACTAGCCTCCACTCATTGACTCTGATCTCCTGATAATGTTTCCCACATTTACTCTGGGCCTCGCACGGCCATCTCCCCCTCGCAGCGTTTATCTTTTTCTAATCTAGAATTAGTTACATCACGTTATTCTGGGTTTTACACTTATCATGCATCACATACAGTATGGCAGGGACAAGGGTGGGCAAGAACACATTATGGATCTGGTTTAAGATGCGTTTGAAAAGTTAAATGTCCAATAAAATCAATTCAAACCCAAACCCAGAATATAATGTCCCTCTCATTACGGTTTCACTTTGTCTCCCTTGATGGTGGCACTCAATCCAAGGTACATGAAACCCCTGAGTGTAAAATAAACTTAAAATACTCTGAGTTCACAAAAAAAAGAATGTTCTGACGGTTTTAATGTCACAACTCGCATTGCTCAGAAATGCACTTCATCGTTTTGTGTTCAACTCTGTAGCAGCATCGTCTACTTTAATTATTCAGGAGGAACGCATGTGAAATAATGAATGCCAACTGTACACACTACACAACACTAACTCATTTTATAAAGGCAAACCAGCTGTTTGATGTATTTATTACCCATTGTTATGACTATCTACTTCAGGGGTGTCAAACTCAATTTCATCGCGGGCCCCATTCGCATAAAGGTTGCACTCAAAGGGCCGGTTGTAACTGAATTGGATTATTATCGGATAGGATAATAACTTATTAATTAACTACGTCTGAAAGCAGAAGTCCTGGGCAAATAATTGCAAGTCTCTTCAGTGTGCATGTCACACAACGAAATGCATTGTGGGACATGTAGTTTATGGGCAACCTGCTTCTGTAACCGTATAATAAACGTATCATATTCTTTGCAAGCTCTTGCGGGGCCACATAACATGAAGTCGCGGGCCGGATTCGCCCCCCAGGCCTTGAGTTCGAGACCCCTGCTTTGTTCTACTTGAAGAAATAATAAAAAAATGTAACATGCATAAAAATAAACTTTAAATATCTATGAGTTTCATCTTTACAAAAGGCTATTTGTCCCACAGACGGGACGCAGCACAGGAGCTCTATGTGGCAAAGGAGTGCAGATTTGAGCTCCGAGTAAAAATGTGTATAAATGAATGAAAATCCACCCAGTCTCATTACATGTGGGCGAGTAGTGTTTATTTAACCCGTCTCACAGACACGAGAACACAGAGCGAGATGAAAACATAGCCGCCCCTTGGCGTGGGTAATCAAATAAACCCAGGATATAATATCAGCCTGAAACTTTATTCCATATAATAAAAACTAATATATAAAGTATACTACATGAAGTCTTGTTACCTATTTCTTTCTCTTTGATTAAACCATGTCCATCTTTTGGGATAACCTACTTTGATAACTCACTTGGGTCTATCCTGCTGATCTATCATGTTATCAAATGAATGGTCCGTTTGATTTAGTGTCCCGTAATGTTGTCCTTATGTTTCGATTGGCTGCCAGAGACACTTTAGGATATCGGTCGATTTGTAACTATATATTTCAACCAAAGAAGAAATTGGGACATTTGGGGGTCAGGTGGACGGCCGACACAACACACACACACACACACACACACACACACACACACACACACACACCACACACACACACCACACACACACACACACACACACACACACACACAACACACACACACACACACACACACACACACACACACACACACACACACACACACACACACACACCACACACACACACACACCACACACACACACACACACACACACACACACACACACACACACACACACACACACCACACACACACACACACACACACACACACACACACACCCACACACACACACACACACACACACACACACACACACACACACACACACACACACACACACACACACACACACACACACACACCACACACACACACACACACACACACACCACACACACACACACACACACACACACACACACACACACACACCTCTGCTTGTGTGAATGTTCTCTGTGCCGGCGGTTTGCCCGATGAGATGATACTGGTTGAGTCTGGATCCGTCTTCAGCTACAACCACAGACTTAGCCGCTCCCTGAGTCCACGTGTAGACCACCTCGGACACCGGATAGGCATCTGAGAGACAGACGGAGACGAAAGACAGTTGTAACACAGAAACATCCAAAATGCAGACTGAACCCTGTCATCTCTGACATAACATGCAGACGTCTGTGTGCGAGTCTTTCTAGCACTTTTTGATTAGACCGACGGCTTAAATCCAAATACTAAATGTTGTTTGCATGCCTCCATGTGTGTGTGTGCGTGTGTGTGTGGGAGGATATTTGAGTGTATTTTTGTTTAAACCACACTTCTGGGTCAGAGGTGAGCTCCCCTGTCGGCAGGAACCAGGCCGAGTCAGATTAACTGAAAAGTGTTGCATCACACGCTGATGAAAAACAGAGCTGCAACTCTGAAGCTGCTTCCTCAGTTATTCATGTTCATCAGCGGACATCCATCTCTCATCGGCCGCCCGCTGAGGCCTGCGACTGCGACTGCAACTGTTCTTGGGTCTGAGACGGCACGTTTGTTGTTCTTTATCTGTTGTTGTTCAGCTGCAGATTCAACCAGAGCTTAATAGAACAGATGATACTTGGTTTGTTCTAATTTTTGTCAAATCAGCCTCATATCAAAGTGTTAAGGAAGGGAGCAGGGAGGAAGCAGGCTCTAAAAAGGAGAGGACGGCTGCTTTAGAAGATGCTTAATTGTTTATTTTCTTTTAAGGCTGCTGCAAAGAAAGGAAAGCTACAGTAGATATCCTTTAACACTGCGTTCAGTGTCACACATGCACGCAATTTGAAAAAACCTGTTGAATTTCTGTCGCTCAATGTCACAAAAGTTGGCGGGGATTAATGCCGTCTCATAAGTGATACGATAGAGCTAAAAAATGTAGTCATAAGTCTATTTTTTATCCGTTTTCCGGCTTCAGTTTGACTAGTTCTGTTGTTTCACTTCATGGTAACCACCCTGGTGTGAAGTACACACTTCTATCCATTTAGGAGAAACCAAAGCTGCATAAAAACATCACATTTGAACCCTTTTCCCTGATGTTCTCCCGCACTATCACCCTTGCGTTGGCCTTGTGTAACAGCCGGTGTATTCCTGTCCTCCTGATAACATCTCCACTTCCTCTCGGGGCTCACTTGGCAGCTGTGCAGCGGAGAGGAGTGTGTGCAGAGTTTAAATGTAGGCCAACGGCTAGGGCCCTTAATTGTAGGATAGTTAGATTGCAATGAGGGATTATTGGGGAATGTCATTACGCAATGGAAGGGCTAAAGACTTTGGCAGGAAAGACGGTGCACCTGTGCCAACTTTTCAACAGGTCACGCTTAATGCTCCCGTCTTATGTGTGAGGCGAGCGACTCCTCCAAACTCATCACTTCCTGTTTGGTGCGCTGCATTAAGACTAATGGAAATACATGCAGAGGACTCACCCACACCGTGCCGATACAAGTCTGTGTGATGCAAGGGAATTCAAGCATCCCAGTTCAATCAGATTTTAACTGAATGTAATGAGAGCTGGACAATCAAATGTGAATGATAGCGTTAAAATTACAGCTGCACTGATTATTAGATTGATTGCTTATTCGAATCAATTTACGGTTAAATCTCTGCTTCAAGTTCGATATCATATTATTGAATATCTTGTGGTTTTAGACGGACACAACCAGAAGGGATCAACATTGGTTGTCTTCCAAAATCAGCCAATTAAATCCATTTACTTTGTTAAGGTTAGGAAAGTAAAAAGGATAGTAAAATCAATATTCTGTTATGTTTAAATCGAACTGTACAGTTTGCTTAACTGAAAGAAAAGCAACAGTTGCCAATTAAGCCGGTTAAATTGGCTCGAAATGAGAATTGTTGTCAACAATGGGGTCCATTACTCCAACAAGTGCAAAAGGTAACTTGAGGACAGCCTTGAGAAAGCAAATGGATGACGTGTAGACTTTTAAGTGTCTATCAAGATTGTGTGACCTCGTTAAGACCCCCTAAGTTCTGCACTGATGTCCTTGACTTAAAGATTCAACGACGTGTCCTGGACCGCAGAGTTCTTCGTGTTTATACGAGTAATTCAGACATTCATATCGTGGAATATGAAAGACGGAGAGCCGTCACAGAATGATTCAACACTACGTGTGTTCAGCGGATCATTGTGGGCTGAAGGAGAGACAGGATGAGCGATGACTCATCATTACAGAACATTTGATTCCCTCAGGTTCAGTACACCTCACATCTGCATCTTTACTCATTCAGGGAACAAACCGTTTGTAATCATCCGCCTCGCCTTAAACACCGGCTTCGCCATGTCCCTCAGTCTCTTTCTTGTTTGAAAGCCGTGGATTTTGGCAATCATGTGGTAATTTCAGGGGAGAGAAATGCTTTTCTTTCGCAACTGTTCTCCTGAACCTGTGTGAACCCGTGGCCTTTTAGTGAGGCACATTGTCACCGTTGCCATGGTTTTCCAAACTAGGTATTTTACACGTCTCTAGAGACAAAATGTGCTGCAAGTTTCTGACGCACGGTTGAAGTAGAAAGTGCACCACTTGAATTAAGTCTCTCGCTCCTCGGGGAAAATGTGATCGCTGAACGAGGGCCAGAAGCTAAATTAGGATACAGGCAGCGTGGACCAAAATAAGGGATTAGTCGTCCTTTACCTTGAACTTTACATCAGGTCATCTTGCTTTATGGCACAATACATCTCTACCTCGACACCAATGAGAGCATACAAGGAGCTCGGGAGGATATGGGCATTCATGTGCATATTTTAGGCTATTTATGCATTATATGGCACATTTCAAATGCACTTGTGACTGCACACAGCTACAGCAAGAGAGCTAGCTTGAGTGCTAAAGCTATTGGTTTTAACATGGCTTTTACCTGCAGCGGGTTCTTATCACTCTACTAAATGAAATATGTTATAAAAGTCCAGCTAGAGTCTCAATTTTGCCGTCTTTTCTGAATGCAGAAGCAAATACTGTGTCGTGTCCAGAATAATGTAGGTGCTGTGTTGGAATTTGTGTCCTTAAACAACATGTCTAAATATCTTAGATGAAATGTATTCTGTATTTGATTTCCTTGGACAGTAGATGTACTTGTAGTAAAACAGAAATGCATTGAATCATCTGTTTAAACTTGTTCGAACTGACGTGGTTTTCTTGCCCTAAAAAGGCCTAACATTTAGAAATGATAACCTTTAAACTGATTAACACTGGCCAGCCTTTCCCTTTGCATCTGTTACTCACTGCTCTCTGCTTTAGTAGGGCAGTGCTGAATTATCACGACATTGTGAATAAAAGCAGGAGGGGGACGGAGACATTTGTGGCTTTTTTTCACATGAGGGATTAATTTTGCACATTTTTCATTACACCGGATATTGACTTCTTTCATCCCCCACTGATGCACAATAGTAAACAGTGTTAGGGGTCAAAGTCCTCACTGATTTCTGGATTAAAACAATGTTAGTGTCAGGACATTTTGTTATTTTAAAAGTATCTATCTATCCATCTATCTATCGATCGATCGATCTATCCATCTATCCATCTATCTATCTATCTATCCATCTATCTATCCTATCCATCTATCTCATCTATCTATCTATCTTCGAATCTATCTAGCTCTAATCTATCCTATCCATCTATCTATCTCTATCTATCTATCCATCTATCGATCTATCCATCTATCCATCTATCTATCTATCCATCTATCTATCTACCTACCTCCATCCATCCATCTATCTATCTATCCATCCATCTATCTATCTACCTATCTACCCATCCATCCATCAAGGAAGTGATGACACACGTCACTCTACCGCTCTACCGATGGAAAGATTTCCTGAGGTCACTACCTGTCTGAAGGTGCAGTGTCACCATCAACACATTATTCCTATAAGACACTTACACCTCTCACAGCGGGGCGATTAAGGTTAGAGTTTTGCGTCGGGAAAGCCCAACAGCTCCTTCCACTGTAATCCGATTGCGGTTAAATGTGCTTCCCTAACATAGTGAGTGTGGGAGGAGTGCGTCTCACAGAAATCTGGGGATAAGAGCCTCATCCGGTTAGCTCAAGGTGTGGCCCATAGCCAGGTGTGTCTTTAAATAACCCCAGGGTCGCTTCGTATCCTCACGGCTAGGACACACAGCGCCGTTAGGAATCCACTCATGATCTGATTAATGCATTCAGTGGTTTCTAAAAGCACGACGGTGGATATCTGTCAGAAATCAGCACCGTCAGAGGCTCACATTTGACTTCATTGAACCGTACAGTTTGGACATCCCTTTCACTGTGGTGGACTTTAATTGAATGTGACTGATACTGTAAAACACACAAGTGATTTGACCGACTTTAATCCTGCCTGACGGGTCCAACCCGGAGAAGAATCCTTCAGCAGACACCTTCCCTTCCAACATGTACTACTCCAGTCTGTGTGTGTGTGTCAAATTAATCTCACGCTTTGATTTGCACGAACATCAGCCAATATTCAAGGTGTTTTGCTTAACGAGAAAAGATACCAAGCTAATGTTGATTTAAGCTGGTTAAAGATAAGCTATACTATATTGAATTGTGTATTTTAGTAAGAGAGATATTATAAATAGCGTGATTTAATGTGCAAAGTTGCAGCCCTAAACAGAACACACTGATGATACATTGAATTATAAGCAATACAATGCAGCATTTCTCCTTCAGTGCTTTCAGGGTGTTTACTTAGTGATGAATAGACAGTAGCTTCTAGTGGCTACATTTAGGAAACTTAAGTAAAATGTGGCTCTATAATGAGCTCTGCATAACGTATAGCTTAAGTAATAATGAGCACTTTATCCTGATTGTTGCTTGCAGTGAATGCAAAGTCAGCGAGTGGATAATGACTTCCGCATATTGTCAATTAGCCAAAATGATTCCTTATTGTTCTCTACATTTAGATTAAACTTGTGTACGACTGATTAATGCCACGTAGCGATAGCTGGGATTAGCATATAGTGACGAACACGATAAAAGTATAACAGTTCAGAGGAGAGGTTTTACTCACAGCTGCCGAACTTTAGCGGGCAGGCGTGTGCGTCCATGGGGAAGTCCTCCAGCTGCATGGGGCACTCTGCAGAAATGGTCAGTCTATAGAGAAACACAGATAATGAACCTGTTAACGTGTCCTACAGCACTTTGGGATGTATATCTCCTGCAGTGTGCAATTACAGGAAGCGCTATGATTGCTGAATCGCTCAAATTAGAGGGTAGAAAAACAATTAGACGGAAGGTGGCAGTTTTACAGATTTGCAATTAAATAAAAAACGGAAAATACAGATTTGTCAAAGCAGTGAAATGTACAAGTGCAGCAGCATTTCCCTCTCTCTACAACTCTGGTATTACAGTGGCAATACTACCACCTGGTGGTCACTGAGTTGCTGTGATATTTGTCTGCGTAAAAGAAAAGGAAACACTTTCAATCAGATGTGAATCCAACCTCTTTCTCCAAATGCACACAATTGAACTATCTAAGGACTTGAGGTAGAATTTAACACGTCAATTGTTCCTCAAATCAAATTCTCCGCAAGTCATTGAAAGCTTCGTCTCTCTCAGTGTCCTGAAAGACCTGCATGGTTAAGGGAATAAAGCTCACAAACCAAGCATACACACATCATAGTTCTTCTCTTTTTTCTAACTACCTGCCCTAGATTGAATGGAGTCCCTCTGGGTATTATTCTCGCTCATTGCTTGATGATAAACAGGAAAACAGTGATATGATGATGTGGACTCCCTGCACTTAATGGGCTGGAGAGAGGAGAATCAGAGCACATCTTCTCCCACAGTACATTATGTATTTCCCTTCTGTTATCTCTAGTGTAATCTTGGTGGAACTGTGTCACCAAGACGTGGCGAAACCCTCCTGGGTCGTGCTGTTTTTACACTTCATGCATGCATCTTCTGCAGGAGGTTCCCCCAATTAAACGGTTAAAGCGAGCAGAGCGTTGCAAAGTGGGGTAAGGGGCCATCGCTGGTCCCTACAGAGCTGACTGGGGACTCAGCTTGCTTTCCACATCACTGCAGGATTATCCAATTGCATTATTGTGTCTGAAACAGCTGAAGGATTGTGTCCGGAGAGAGTCTTTGGGATAAATACATGAGACTAACATGACTGTTGGCTATCATACCATGTCCTAATTATGCATGTGGCCTTGCCCCGTTAGCAGGGATGCCTGTAATGATAGATGCTTTTCATTTGGGCTGTGATTAGATCAGCCTCTTTGAAAAGGATAGTGTAGATTTGTGTGGTGCTAGCTCTTCTCTACGCTGATTGGCAGGTTCGTTTTTGGATGCTGTGTGACTTTGATAGGGCTTTTGTCAATGGAGTCTCATGCTTCCTTTCAGCCAGGATGGACTCAGTAAAAAGCAGTTAATCACACGGACACACCTGTGGGAAATCTAGGCTTTACAATACGCCTGATCCTGCAGAAAAGTGGAGAACTTGGACGACGGGACAAAAGCAGAAAGGGCTGAGTTGAGTGTCCTGAGGCTTTAGGCTGTAATACACACAGCCATCTGTCTTTGGACACCAACAAGCACATTTTTAACAACTTGTATCACATACAGTCGGTCTCATGGGAGGCGGGGATATGTCATATAGACAAGGAATGTTTTAGAAGTGTAAATACATGAAACAAATTAGAAAGTGTGATATATACACAGTGAGTATGGTAGCCCGTTGTAATGATTACAGAGAAGGCCAGCAGTCGAAAGGCAGCACCAGGAGCATGAATATGTGTTCCTAATGATAATGGTGTGTAATGCACTCACTCTGTGGTAGTGTGGAGATCTCCAGCAGCTGATTAAGCCGTACATGTTGCAGCCGGCTGTAATGGACCGCCATCAGGCTCCATGTGCATTAAGCTCGCGGAGCGTTGTGAAAAGGGGCATTTTATGAATTATTCACGGAGACAAATGCATAGAAATGTTCTCCATAAAGCCAAGCGCTCATCCTCAGAGTAATGCTTTTCAAATGACATGAGCTCTCATTCGCACCCGCATGTGGAAGTGGTGTGTGTGGGGGTGTCTGTAATGTGACAGTGTGTCTGTCCCTCTGCTTGCAAGTGTGAATGTTGTAAGAGCCGTTTCCATGATGGATGGGTGGACAAAGTGTGTGAGAATCGTATAGGAACGTACACTCCATTTACTGCATGCTTACAGCACCCAAAGGGGTTTCTGTTGGTTTGGGTGGACTGTTAATACTATATATTATTTGTTTAACACAATTAATCATCTTTATAGGCTCAACAACTATTAATAATCATCAAGCAGCTTTTTTAAATGCAATAATTAGTTGATATATAAGACAGGTGTGTCATCTTCACATCATTCTTCGTCAAGAATGTATTGTATGCAAAAAAATAACATATACTATATATGTAAATAACTAGTTCAATTAGATTTATATAAGATTTTTGCTAGAAATTATCATTTATTCCCTTATTTTCTTGATAACAAACTGAAAAACAGAATAACAGTCAATGCAAACAGGCATGAAAACACATTAACAAACCCATCGTTGTGTTGGCTGTAACCTCCGAGTGCCCAGATGGCCTGTGTGTGTGTGTGTGTGTGTGTGTGTGTGTGTGTGTGTGTGTGTGTGTGTGTGTGTGTGTGTGTGTGTGTTTATGCAGGGAATAAAACCAGTGCTGCCTGTGGATAAGCTCTGCTGGTAATGACGGGCACAGCACTGTTACAATTAGACGATTAAAGGCAACCACTGCTGCCTCGTTTCGGCTGAGGCCATTTTTAGATTATCAAAGCCCTTTCTCTCCTGCACACATTTCTGACATAAATACATGTATGAATACATGTCCATAAAACAACACGTATGGAAGTGCACACACACACACACACACACACACACACACACACACACACACACACACACACACACACACACACGTATACAATCCTTCACTTGTTAAGCCTCGAGGTCAAAGTTGAGCGCCGCCATAACTGATTAAGACGCGCTTCACACTGCGTTGGATGCATGTGACAAAGAGGTGAGAGTAAGTGCGCTCTTCTTCAGATATGTGTCAGGGCGGTTGCATATGGATAATCTGTCCTCCATGCAGCGTTATTCTCCCGGTGGATGTTACTGGTATCATCTGTGATACAGTCACTCTTAAGTCCAGTAACTCCTGAGGCTAAGCACAGAATTATTCTAATTCTCTGGGGAAAAGGTCACGTCGAGTCCTTGTGCTCACACCGCTGGTCTGCTAAACGAAAACAACCTTTTTTATGTCAGAAAGCATCGCAGCTCAACTTTACATAATTCCTTTCTTTCAGCTTTTTAAGTTGAAATACTGGTGGTTTAATTTCAAGTGCTCACCATCTGCTTGTTTCTTTTTTTATTTGCCTCTACACGACTGCCAAAAACTATAGTTCACTCCATGACTGCCAAAACTATAGTTCACAATGAGGCTGCGTTTCATAATTGATGACCTTCCTCTGCCGTCTCATTTAAAGAGACACTAATATGCATCATTAAGTATGTCTCAATGCGATTTCAAAAGCAAAAAATACAACAAATTTAAGGAAAGACTTGAAATATTTGCCCTTATTTTAATACTGACTATTCCAGGACAAGTGCCTGTGATTGGCCACTGGGTGGCACTGTTCTCCCACAGTCTGAGTGCCACACTGAAGGCTTTTAGCACTGGATTCCTCTCTTAATTCAAAGCTGAAATGTGAATTATGTTGGCCTTGCTACCTTGTTTTTTCATCTTCAAAGCAAAGGACAAGTGCACTTCTCTTATGCTTAGCAACATGTATGAAATGAATCCATCTTGGACAGCCAAGAGGTTTATAGTGATGCGTAGCTGTTGTAAAAGAGTAGGAAGGAGATGTACCTCATTGTGTAAAGCAAAGTGCCGTCATCCTGGAGCCTCAGCAGCTTGTTGGGCGTGGTCATGTTGTGAGCGATAGATTTCTTTCCATTAAGAAAGAAGGTGTCGGGGGTCCAGATGTTGCTGGCGAGCAGGTTGTTCAACGGCAGCATCTCCATGGGCCCTTTGAAGCACAGACGCTCGTCCTTCCAGCTCTGACGGAAGAACACGTCGATGGTGTACTCCTGAGATCAGAGAAACATTTCAAGAGATTTCCACCAGAAATATGTAGTACGTGATGTCAGTGAAGTGCACACTGCTCTCATGTTTACCAATCTGCCTGCCCTCTGATCATTTCTATCTCAAAACATGCTGAAGGCAGAAAGTTCTAGAGTCTATTTCACTCTCGAATTTCAGAGCTCATTTCGTCTGGTGGTGTATTTACCCAAAATAAGGGTTTAAAGTTATGTAGAGCCTCTGCTGCAGCATCTTTTTCTTCCCTAATGGTGTCTCATTTCAGAAGAAGCTCATTTAACTTGCTACTTAGCAGCCAATTGTCAATCAGCACAGGTCCAACATTGTGCAGCAACTCCTCCTTAATGCCTTCATACATCCACTAGGATTGTGCAGATCAAGCACTGTGTAGATCCATCATGAATGTGCTCATGTGTGAAATATCGACCCGTTTCAAGCTAGGAAAACAACGACGAATGAACAGGAAGCGAACGCTCCATCCAGCAGAATAATAGCGCTGTTAGTGGCGCTGGCATATAAGCTTTTATGGACCGCAAAAACTATTCAAGTCTCTCGCAGCATTTCGTTAATCATTCATGCTCTGCTGTCAATACCTTCTTCAAGTCAATTATGGGAAAGTGGCAACTGCTGTGTCAAAGTGAGCCAGGGATACGGCCGGGTGTAATGGGAGATTTAATGAAAAAGAAGATTTAATGCCAGCCAAGTGGAACCGTATAGTTCATAAGAGAATGTATTAATAAAGGGACGAACAAGTGGGAATGGGCCAGCCACGTTGCATTAAATCTTAAATGTCATCCACGTTCAGTCTGCCTCATTTACATGAAGCTAAAACAAATCCAATCTTCAAAGAGACAACCAGGACCGGAGCGTTCATCCCGGGAAACAGCGTGAGCAGTGGGGCCCGTCTCATCAAATGTAAATATATGTTTCTATCTAAAAATACCTACAGTAGTTTGGGTGGGACGTTGGAGACGTGTGTGTGTGTGTGTGTGTGTGTGTGTGTGTGTTTACCCAGCAAAGCCAATCTCTCTCTGTGTATTTACTGCTGATGAACTCACCATCTCTGTGTCAGACACCGGGCCGAAGCTGGTGACGAAAATATCCGTCTTGATCTCGGTGACGTTTTCTGTTAAGAGAGAGAATGTGAGAATGTTGAGAGGTCATTAAAAAGATAGAGAAAGCATTATTGAATCGTTTTTTAAATGAAGTAATACAGGACAGATATTGGAGTTGATAAGCCATCCGTAAGTCAATTTATTCCCCTGATATTTAGGAGTTCTCCCGCATCAAATCTAACAGCGCAGAGGATGCAACTAAGGATTAGTTTCATCAGTGATTAGTCTATAGGAGGTAAGACAATAGTGAATAAAAGGGTCCTCTCAGGGCTAGTTTCAGACTCTTTTACACAAAGACCATTTTAACTAATTAGAGGCAAACTTGGTCAAATGAAAGGTAGATAGAGCAATGTAATCAATGTTCCCAATTAAAAACCAACATCAGTTAAAATGGCAGCTGTACAGAATACACATCTGTATTTACATTACGTTATTTTTGTCATGTGTACAAGCAAAGCCAACTTAACCCTCACTCTGCATGTACATGTGTTCCTGAGCAGCTTGGTGAGTGCCGACTGAAGGCCTGAATGTTTTTCTGGTATGTATTTATAGGTCCTCTTGTGAAGGGTAGCAACCGTTACCAGGATGTGAGAGCAGGCTTCAGCCATGACACATCAGGCATTCGGCATTAAAAAGCCTAGTTTCTTCCCCGAGTACATTGAGTGCTTGGGTTCAAGCACTCAATGTACTCGGGGAACAAATTGTAATGATGACCGATGTAGTGAGGACGAAATAAAGAGCGGTGGAGGAAAAAGAAAATCAGCGGAGTCAAGTGCGAGAACGAGAAGCTAGGGAAGGGTTGAAAAATGAAAATTGAAAAGCTTTTTATTTCCTTTAGAAAAATAAATCTGCACCTTTTGAATGGCAATGGCTTTCAAGGTTATCTGCTGTTGCCAGGGTGAAGAGTGTGAATAAAACACCTTAGCAACATGTTGAAGCCTGATTGATTTACTCTCCTCTGCTCTGCTGGTGTACACAAAAAGCACCTGAATGCATACATGATCCTCGCCGTGGATCAGGAGGAAACACAGCGTCTGAAAACATGTGTTCATCTCAGCTGACATGGGAGTTAAACTCCACATCTGCTCGCACAGTTTCCACCCTTGTATCTGCCAATCTCCCAGCGATAGCCAATGAAATATCAACGGGAAACAAGGCCTCCCACAGCAGTTTCAGGTTGGCATGCTGGGTAGTTTGACTGTGTTATTATGATATTTAAAGGTCCCTATTATCCTGTTTTCCATCAATGTATCACAGGTCTCAGATATATACAGAGCTTGTCTCTGATTGGCTGAAACACCAAACAGATCATTGCAGCATTACCCATAATCCCCTCTGTTTCAGCCCTGTTTCCAAAGTGCTGATTCTCTGTCTGTTACTTTAGATGAAAATAATACATGTTGATGTAGAAGAGACATGGAGAAGAGGGGACACAGGTTGATGTAGAAGAGACATGGAGAAGAGGGGACACATGTTGATGTAGAAGAGACATGAAGAAGAGGGGACACATGTTGATGTAGAAGAGACATGAAGAAGAGGGGACACATGTTGATGTAGAAGAGACGTGAAGAAGAGGGGGACACATGTTGATGTAGAAGAGACATGAAGAAGAGGGGACACATGTTGATGTAGAAGAGACATGAAGAAGAGGGGACACATGTTGATGTAGAAGAGACATGAAGAAGAGGGGACACATGTTGATGTAGAAGAGACGTGAAGAAGAGGGGACACATGTTGATGTAGAAGAGACATGAAGAAGAGGGGACACATGTTGATGTAGAAGAGACATGAAGAAGAGGGGACACATGTTGATGTAGAAGAGACATGAAGAAGGGAGGACACATGTTGATGTAGAAGAGACATGGAGAAGAGGGGACACAGGTTGATGTAGAAGAGACATGAAGAAGAGGGGACACATGTTGATGTAGAAGAGACATGAAGAAGAGGGGACACATGTTGATGTAGAAGAGACATGAAGAAGAGAGGACACATGTTGATGTAGAAGAGACATGGAGAAGAGGGGACACATGTTGATGTAGAAGAGACGTGAAGAAGAGGGGACACATGTTGATGTAGAAGAGACGTGAAGAAGAGGGGACACATGTTGATGTAGAAGAGACGTGAAGAAGAGGGGACACATGTTGATGTAGAAGAGACATGAAGAAGAGGGGACACATGTTGATGTAGAAGAGACATGAAGAAGAGGGGACACATGTTGATGTAGAACTTAGAGACATGGAGAAGAGGGGACACATGTTGATGTAGAAGAGACACGAAGAAGAGGGGACACATGTTGATGTAGAGAGACATGAAGAAGAGGGGACACATGTTGATGTAGAAGAGACATGAAGAAGAGGGGACACATGTTGATGTAGAAGAGACATGAAGAAGAGGGGACACATGTTGATGTAGAAGAGACATGAAGAAGAGGGGACACATGTTGATGTAGGAGAGACATGAAGAAGAGGGGACACATGTTGATGTAGAAGAGACATGAAGAAGAGGGGACACATGTTGATGTAGAAGAGACATGAAGAAGAGGGGACACATGTTGATGAAGAAGAGACGTGAAGAAGAGGGGACACATGTTGATGTAGAAGAGACGTGAAGAAGAGGGGACACATGTTGATGTAGAAGAGACATGAAGAAGAGGGGACACATGTTGATGTAGAAGAGACATGAAGAAGAGGGGACACATGTTGATGTGGAAGAGACATGAAGAAGAGGGGACACATGTTGATGTAGAAGAGACGTGAAGAAGAGGGGACACATGTTGATGTAGAAGAGACGTGAAGAAGAGGGGTCACATGTTGATGTAGAAGAGACATGAAGAAGAGGGGACACATGTTGATGTAGGAGAGACATGAAGAAGAGGGGACACATGTTGATGTAGAAGAGACATGAAGAAGAGGGGACACATGTTGATGTGGAAGAGACATGAAGAAGAGGGGACATATGTTGATGTAGAAGAGACATGAAGAAGAGGGGGACACATGTTGATGTAGGAGAGACATGAAGAAGAGGGGACACATGTTGATGTAGAAGAGACATGAAGAAGAGGGGACACATGTTGATGTGGAAGAGACATGAAGAAGAGGGGACACATGTTGATGTAGAAGAGACATGAAGAAGAGGGGACACATGTTGATGTAGAAGAGACGTGAAGAAGAGGGGACACATGTTGATGTAGGAGAGACATGAAGAAGAGGGGACACATGTTGATGTAGAAGAGACATGAAGAAGAGGGGACACATGTTGATGTGGAAGAGACATGAAGAAGAGGGGACACATGTTGATGTAGAAGAGACATGAAGAAGAGGGGACACATGTTGATGTAGAAGAGACATGGAGAAGAGGGGACACATGTTGATGTAGAAGAGACATGAAGAAGAAGGGACACATGTTGATGTAGAACTTAGAGACATGGAGAAGAGGGGACACATGTTGATGTAGAAGAGACACGAAGAAGAGGGGACACATGTTGATGTAGAGAGACATGAAGAAGAGGGGACACATGTTGATGTAGAAGAGACATGAAGAAGAGGGGACACATGTTGATGTAGAAGAGACATGAAGAAGAGGGGACACATGTTGATGTAGAAGAGACATGAAGAAGAGGGGACACATGTTGATGTAGGAGAGACATGAAGAAGAGGGGACACATGTTGATGTAGAAGAGACATGAAGAAGAGGGGACACATGTTGATGTAGAAGAGACATGAAGAAGAGGGGACACATGTTGATGAAGAAGAGACGTGAAGAAGAGGGGACACATGTTGATGTAGAAGAGACGTGAAGAAGAGGGGACACATGTTTGATGTAGAAGAGACATGAAGAAGAGGGGACACATGTTGATGTAGAAGAGACATGAAGAAGAGGGGACACATGTTGATGTGGAAGAGACATGAAGAAGAGGGGACACATGTTGATGTAGAAGAGACGTGAAGAAGAGGGGACACATGTTGATGTAGAAGAGACGTGAAGAAGAGGGGTCACATGTTGATGTAGAAGAGACATGAAGAAGAGGGGACACATGTTGATGTAGGAGAGACATGAAGAAGAGGGGACACATGTTGATGTAGAAGAGACATGAAGAAGAGGGGACACATGTTGATGTGGAAGAGACATGAAGAAGAGGGGACACATGTTGATGTAGAAGAGACATGAAGAAGAGGGGGACACATGTTGATGTAGGGAGAGACATGAAGAAGAGGGGACACATGTTGATGTAGAAGAGACATGAAGAAGAGGGGGACACATGTTGATGTGGAAGAGACATGAAGAAGAGGGGACACATGTTGATGTAGAAGAGACATGAAGAAGAGGGGACACATGTTGATGTAGAAGAGACGTGAAGAAGAGGGGACACATGTTGATGTAGGAGAGACATGAAGAAGAGGGGACCACATGTTGATGTAGAAGAGACATGAAGAAGAGGGGACACATGTTGATGTGGAAGAGACATGAAGAAGAGGGGACACATGTTGATGTAGAAGAGACATGAAGAAGAGGGGACAACATGTTGATGTAGAAGAGACATGAAGAAGAGGGGACACATGTTGATGTAGAAGAGACATGAAGAAGAGGGGACACATGTTGATGTAGGAGAGACATGGAAGAAGAGGGGACACATGTGATGTAGAAGAGACATGAAGAAGAGGGGACACATGTTGATGTAGAAGAGACATGTAGAAGAGAGGGGACACATGTTGATGTAGAAGAGACGTGAAGAAGAGGGGACACATGTTGATGTAGAAGAGACGTGAAGAAGAGGGGACACATGTTGATGTAGAAGAGACGTGAAGAAGAGGGGACACATGTTGATGTAGAAGAGACGTGAAGAGAGGGGACACATGTTGATGTAGAAGAGACGTGAAGAAGAGGGGACACATGTTGATGTAGAAGAGACGTGAAGAAGAGGGGACACATGTTGATGTAGAAGAGACGTGAAGAAGAGGGGACACATGTTGATGTAGAGAGACGTGAAGAAGAGGGGACACATGTTTGATGTAGAAGAGACGTGAAGAAGAGGGGACACATGTTGATGTAGAAGAGACGTGAAGAAGAGGGGACACATGTTGATGTAGAAGAGACATGAAGAAGAGGGGACACATGTTGATGTAGAAGAGACATGAAGAAGAGGGGACACATGTTGATGTAGGAGAGACATGAAGAAGAGGGGACACATGTTGATGTAGAAGAGACATGAAGAAGAGGGGACACATGTTGATGTAGAAGAGACGTGAAAGAAGAGGGGACACATGTTGATGTAGAAGAGACGTGAAGAAGAGGGGACAATGTTGATGTAGAAGAGGACATGAAGAAGAGGGGACACATGTTGATGTAGAAGAGACATGAAGAAGAGGGGACACATGTTGATGTAGAAGAGACGTGAAGAAGAGGGGACACATGTTGATGTAGAAGAGACATGAAGAGGAGGGGACACATGTTGATGTAGAAGAGACATGAAGAAGAAGGGACACATGTTGATGTAGAAGAGACATGAAGAAGAGGGGACACATGTTGATGTAGAAGAGACATGAAGAAGAAGGGACACATGTTGATGTAGAAGAGACATGAAGAAGAGGGGACACATGTTGATGTAGAAGAGACATGAAGAAGAGGGGACACATGTTGATGTAGAAGAGACATGAAGAAGAGGGGAGACATGTTGATGTAGAAGAGACATGAAGAAGAGGGGACACATGTTGATGAAGAAGAGAGATGAAGAAGAGGGGACACATGTTGATGTAGAAGAGACATGGAGAAGAGGGGACACATGTTGATGTAGAAGAGACATGAAGAAGAGGGGACACATGTTGATGTAGAAGAGACATGGAGAAGAGGGGACACATGTTGATGTAGAAAAGAGATGAAGAAGAGGGGACACATGTTGATGTAGAAGAGACATGGAGAAGAGGGGACACATGTTGATGTAGAAGAGACATGAAGAAGAGGGGACACATGTTGATGTAGAAGAGACGTGAAGAAGAGGGGACACATGTTGATGTGGAAGAGACATGAAGAAGAGGGGACACATGTTTGATGTAGAAGAGGACATGAAGAAGAGGGGACACATGTTGATGAAGAAGAGAGATGAAGAAGAGGGGACACATGTTGATGTAGAAGAGACATGAAGAAGAGGGGACACATGTTGATGTAGAAGAGACGTGAAGAAGAGGGGACACATGTTGATGTAGAAGAGACGTGAAGAAGAGGGGACACATGTTGATGTGGAAGAGACATGAAAGCAGAGGGGACACATGTTGATGTATAGAAGAGACGTGAAGAAGAGGGGCACACATGTTGATGTAGGAGAGACCGTGAAGAAGAGGGGACACATGTTGATGTAGAAGAGACGTGAAGAAGAGGGACACATGTTGATGTAGAAGAGACGTGAAGAAGAGGGGACACATGTGATGTAGAAGAGACATGAAGAAGAGGGGACACATGTTGATGTAGAAGAGACATGGAAGAAGAAGGGACACATGTTGATGTAGAACTTAGAGACATGGAGAAGAGGGGGACACATGGTGTGATTAGAAGAGACATGAAGAAGAGGGACACATGTTGATGTAGAAGAGACATGAAGAAGAGGGGGACACATGTTGATGTAGAAGGGACATGAAGAAGAGGGGACACATGTTGATGTAGAAGAGACATGAAGAAGAGGGGACCCATGTTGATGGAGAAGAGACATGAAGAAGAGGGGACACATGTTGATGTAGAAGAGACATGAAGAAGAGGGGACACATGGCGATGTAGAAGAGACATGAAGAAGAGGGGACACATGTTGATGTAGAAGAGACATGAAGAAGAGGGGACACATGTTGATGTAGAAGAGACATGAAGAAGAGGGGACACATGTTGATGTAGAAGAGACATGAAGAAGAGGGGACACATGTTGATGTAGAAGAGACATGAAGAAGAGGGGACACATGTTGATGTAGAAGAGACGTGAAGAAGAGGGGACACATGTTGATGTAGAAGAGACATGAAGAAGAGGGGACACATGTTGATGTAGAAGAGACATGAAGAAGAGGGGGACACATGTTGATGTAGAAGAGACATGGAGAAGAGGGGACACATGTTGATGTAGAAAAGAGATGAAGAAGAGGGGACACATGTTGATGTAGAAGAGACATGGAGAAGAGGGGACACATGTTGATGTAGAAGAGACATGAAGAAGAGGGGACACATGTTGATGTAGAAGAGACGTGAAGAAGAGGGGACACATGTTGATGTGGAAGAGACATGAAGAAGAGGGGACACATGTTGATGTAGAAGAGACATGAAGAAGAGGGGACACATGTTGATGAAGAAGAGAGATGAAGAAGAGGGGACACATGTTGATGTAGAAGAGACATGGAGAAGAGGGGACACATGTTGATGTAGAAGAGACGTGAAGAAGAGGGGACACATGTTGATGTAGAAGAGACGTGAAGAAGAGGGGACACATGTTGATGTGGAAGAGACATGAAGAAGAGGGGACACATGTTGATGTAGAAGAGACGTGAAGAAGAGGGGACACATGTTGATGTAGGAGAGACGTGAAGAAGAGGGGACACATGTTGATGTAGAAGAGACGTGAAGAAGAGGGGACACATGTTGATGTAGAAGAGACGTGAAGAAGAGGGGACACATGTTGATGTAGAAGAGACATGAAGAAGAGGGGACACATGTTGATGTAGAAGAGACATGGAGAAGAGGGGACACATGTTGATGTAGAAGATACATGAAGAAGAAGGGACACATGTTGATGTAGAACTTAGAGACATGGAGAAGAGGGGACACATGGTGATTTAGAAGAGACATGAAGAAGAGGGGACACATGTTGATGTAGAAGAGACATGAAGAAGAGGGGACACATGTTGATGTAGAAGGGACATGAAGAAGAGGGGACACATGTTGATGTAGAAGAGACATGAAGAAGAGGGGACCCATGTTGATGGAGAAGAGACATGAAGAAGAGGGGACACATGTTGATGTAGAAGAGACATGAAGAAGAGGGGACACATGGCGATGTAGAAGAGACATGAAGAAGAGGGGACACATGTTGATGTAGAAGAGACATGAAGAAGAGGGGACACATGTTGATGTAGAAGAGACATGAAGAAGAGGGGACACATGTTGATGTAGAAGAGACATTGAAGAAGAGGGGACACATGTTGATGTAGAAGAGACATGAAGAAGAGGGGACACATGTTGATGTAGAAGAGACGTGAAGAAGAGGGGACACATGTTGATGTAGAAGAGACATGAAGAAGAGGGGACACATGTTGATGTAGAAGAGACATGAAGAAGAGGGGACACATGTTGATGTAGAAGAGACATGAAGAAGAGGGGACACATGTTGATGTAGAAGAGACGTGAAGAAGAGGGGACACATGTTGATGTAGAAGAGACATGGAGAAGAAGGGACACATGTTGATGTAGAAGAGACATGGAGAAGAGGGGACACATGTTGATGTAGAAGAGACATGGAGAAGAGGGGACACATGTTGATGTAGAAGAGACATGAAGAAGAGGGGACACATGTTGATGTAGACTAGAGGGGACACATGTTGATGTAGAAGAGACGTGAAGAAGAGGAGACACATGTTGATGTAGAAGAGACATGGACATGGACCTTTAACATGTAAGATGACTGTGTTGATTAAAAATAGATCTCAGCAAACCTCCAAGCCCCGGACGGAGCCTGTTGTCGTAACCGTCGAGGAGCCCGTCAAGGATCCTCGTGAAAACTGTGCTGTTGTCATTGGCCGCCGCCTCCTTTTGAGCCTCTGAGGACAAGCCGAGACTAGGAGAGGAAACAAGGGAACAAGGGTGTTGAGATTCAAAGAAAGAGGACAGTCAGAGACTAGGAGAGGAAACAAGGGAACAAGAGTTTTGAGATTCAAAGAAAGAGGACAGGTGGAGAGGAAACAAGGAAACAAGGGTGTTGAGATTCAAAGAAAGATGACAAGCACAGAGGAAACAAGGGAACAAGGGTGATGAGTATCAAAGACAGAGGACAGGCAGAGACTAGGAGAGGAAACAAGGGAACAAGAGTTTTGAGATTCAAAGAAAGAGGACAGGTGGAGAGGAAACAAGGAAACAAGGGTGTTGAGATTAAAAGAAAGATGACAAGCAGAGAGGAAACAAGGGAATAAGGGTGTTGAGATTCAAAGAAAGAGGAAAGGCAGAGACTAGGAGAGGAAACAAGGGAACAAGGGTGTTGAGATTCAAAGAAAGATGACAAGCAGAGAGGAAACAAGGGAACAAGGGTGTTGAGATTCAAAGAAAGAGGACAGGCAGAGACTAGGAGAGGAAACAAGGGAACAAGGGTGTTGAGATTCAAAGAAAGAGGAAAGGCAGAGACTAGGAGAGGAAACAAGGGAACAAGGGTGTTGAGATTCAAAGAAAGAGGACAGGCAGAGACTAGGAGAGGAAACAAGGGAACAAGGGTGTTGAGATTCAAAGAAAGATGACAAGCAGAGAGGAAACAAGGGAACAAGGGTGTTGAGATTCAAAGAAAGATGACAAGCAGAGAGGAAACAAGGAAACAAGGGTGTTGAGATTCAAAGAAAGAGGACAGGCAGAGACTAGGAGAGGAAACAAGGGAACAAGGGTGTTGAGATTCAAAGAAAGAAGACGGGCAGAGAGGAAAGAAGGGAACAAGGGTGTTGAGATTCAAAGAAAGAGGACAGGCAGAGACTAGGAGAGGAAACAAGGGATCAAGAGTAAAGAGGGGGAACAACATCCCAGTCAAACTGGACGTCAGACAGAACACGGTTATTGTGATGAATTAGCTCGCCACATTACGGACAGGCTCGTTGTGATTAATTATTGAACATAAGTGCTGCTTACTACTACCAGTAGAGATGATTAAGGCTTTGACATGTGATCCAAATATAAACAAATGAGCTCCCCTGCTATGGCAAGAAGCGAGGCGGTGTGTCCCAGGGAAGATCTCTTTTCTGTGGGGAGGGTATTACTTTTATTATTACAAAGAACACTGTGTTCAAACCACAGAGACAAGGTTACAGCAGGAATGAACGTGATCTCAAAGCCACTGAGGAGAGGTGGCGATTCCACTGATTTACTGACAGCATCGCCCAAAGATGTCTTCTCGACAGCAGGACACTTAAGAAGCGATGTAGCCGAGTGCAGATTGGTTGTGAGATCAAGCGAGGAAGGGCAGTAAATGTGGTTGCATATGAAAAGACAAAATAGGTGTTTAAACAACTTGCTAAAAAAACTTATGGTTGAAGATTATTGATCAAATAGCAACTTTAAGACATTTTGCTTTCGTAATAAAAGCATTAGTTTAGCATGGAAATCACACTCCACTTCTAAAGCATGACATCTGTAACAATGGGACGTTATCAGCTCTTTGTTTACCTATGTTGGCATCCACACAGGAGCAGGAGGGACAAGACGAGCCTCGCCATGATTGAGATTGTCTTCACTTTGTTAGCTGTAACACAATTACAGAGAGAAAATCAGGAATGCACCAAACACACACAAATGGGGTTTCACTATCCTCTAAATATGACAAAGCTAGCAAAAAAAAATCCCAATAACTCACACAAAGAAACTCAGCGGCAGACAGAGCATTACAGGAATCACTAAATCAAGCGGTGGGACGATCTCTGCTCAATGAGGCTGCAACTCTTTAACATGCAGAACACCTACCTCACAGATACACGAGACATCCTTAGACATCATGAGACAATACATAAGAACAGGAATTGTCTGCAGTGTGATCTCCATTGTGTAAATCTCCCACTGCGTTTGAATCCAGTGCATTGCATTTCACACGGGCCACCCCCCCACCCACCACCATCACCTTTTTCCACTCTCTCCATCAACAAAATCTCATTTTCATTTGCCATGCTGTGTCTAATTATACAAAAAAAAAGCCAGAAAAAACGGGGTACCTGAATGCATATCCATCACCATTTTATGCTGCGAATGGAGGCTGGGGGTCTCCGTCTGAGAAACGGGGCGCTCACGGGTTCAATCAGCTAATCCTCCGTAGCCCCTCCGGTGTTTCTGCTGTCTCTCAGGCGGTGTTTTAGTGTCTGTCTCCCCGCTTTAGTGTCTGCTGCACCGCCGCTCCTGCATCGCCTCCAGAGGTGTTGCAGCAGCAGCATCACACGCGTTTATCCGCCAGCCTCGCAGGAGACTGGATTCTCTCCACATTTTTTCCCGTCCCGATGCTATACCGCCTACTGCTGGTGCTGCAACACAGGCTAATCATTTTTTATAATAGGTGCTGCCCATTGGTGGGTTTGGAGGAGGAGGCGCACTGGCAGGGAAACTAAGAGGGGGGGCGAAGTCAGATGTTAACAAAATCAGGTGCGGGATTTAAAACGCTATCCCTGAATTCAACATTTAAAGTGTCATATCAGTTTCCCCCTTACCGTCGTCACCCTGTCAGATTAACATCACCTGCCATGCTTCAAATATTCATCTGAACTGTTATCGATCAAGAATATAAAGATCTTACGTAACCCAATTCGCCCCAGTGGATCAATAATAAGGATTTGTGATCATTTACATTTACATGACTTTAAGACCCGTTTTCCACCGTTTAATACCTGTGTTTTAATCTCAACCAATTCTCTGATCTATGGTACTATATTTAATCCATGTATATTACTTTCACTATTTCAAACCTTACTTTTAACGTTATTTGCTCACCTTTTCGGAGATACTCCACAAACTTTCTGCAGACTAACGTAACTAACCTGCTGACTGCATAAGTCTGAGACACATGGTTAAAAACAGTGCTGCTGGATGTGTTTACGGTGTCTGTGAAGGCTCAAGAAAACGTTAATTTGATGTGAGTTTTTATACATCTGGGTGAGTGAGTAAAATACTGCAATACCAACCAACAAACGGCATTTATTTGGCTTATGCAACCAGCCTAACTATTTTCTGCATGCTGATTTATTTATGTTAAATCATGAATATGCATAGACCTACATATGTCAAAACATGCAATGCAATTAAAGCCCTCTTCAGAAAAGTCTGGAATCGTTATCATCCTGACGGTTGCCATGAGAGGGAAGCCGAGATCCACGTTTCGCAGCCGGTATAATTAGTGTCTGCTATTTAACATGCCTACACTTTACTTAATCCGTCTGGAGGTGCAGTCTGTGCGCGGGGAAGTAACAGCAGGAACATGAAATGGTGTCCCCTCTGTAGGCTGATTTCAACACCACGGACAGCTCCTGCTGAGTGATGACAGAGGGGGAAAGTGTGTGAGGAAAGAGAGAGAGGTGTGTGTGTGTGTGTGTGTGTGTGTGTGTGTGTGTGTGTGTGTGTGTGTGTGTGTGTGTGTGTGTGTGTGGAGATGAGAGGGTGGGGGTGAGAGGCTCTCCCAGAGGAAATCCAGTGCCTTTCAATATTTTGCCCTGCAGGCATCCCACTGTTTCAGACTCCTGCTTTACTGCCTGAAACAGAGGGCTGCACATATTAGTTTACACGCACGCACGCACGCACACACACACACACAGTATCCAAAAAAACCACACATTTAAGGCTCATGAAACTGCTCAAATGTGAATTAAAATCCATCCAAGCATATGGTGAAAATAGGAGACCCCAATATTTCCCAACAATAGATATGTTAATGGTTGTGATTTAAGTCATTTTCATTGGCTAAAAGCTATTTTAGCATTAATGATGTCATCGCCCTTTTCTTTCAGGAATGCTGTTGACGGAAACAAGAAGTTGTTCGCCATCTATGACACGAGGTAGGAAATGTCACAACACACACACACACACACACACACACACACACACTGTGTGACACACACAGGTTATTATATATTAATGAGGTTCTCCAACTGTGAGCTTAATTATCCGGAGTGTCTGGCGACTTCAATATCTCTCAGTGTGAATATAATCAATGCTACAGCTCTACATTTTAGATTGTTATAGGCGATAAACTGAAGGATCAATCCCAAGCATCGATTAATAGGTTGATAAACACAGCCTGTCCCTCCTCGATATGGTTCGGGTCCCGCCATTTTTACAGGAAACTGGGGAAGGGGATTGGTGCAGATGGAGTGAAGAGCACTGTAAAAAATGTCCATCTTAATTTAAGCCAATTTGAAGCAATATTGAGTCCTAACATGTATTACTTTGTGAGAAAAAATGTATGGTTTCAACTCCATTCTTGTTTTACTGACTTAGATATTGGGTCTAGGATATAACTTAAATAATGTGTACTATTAAGAGAAAAAAATATATTTATAAGGCATTACATCATTTGACATTTAGGGAACATGGGGAACACAACTTAACCTGTGAAATAGTTGCATAATATTCTCTTTAACTTTAAAAAGGTTAAAGATTATTTAAAAACGAGTTTCAGGGAGAGTTGAATAACAATATGCAAATAAATTATATTATGGGAATTGTAGGATCCACTGTTTTTGAACATTTCAGAATATTTTCATGAATTAAAGTTAGATTATTTTGCCTGAAGCTGCTTTGAAATATGTCTCTTGTGAATCCTACAACTTACTGTAAGTGTTACAAAGCCATAGTGACCCTTTAAACATCCACATCCAATCAAAACACAAGACCTAAAATAGACAGAGGCAGATTATTGGAAGAGAATTTTCAGAGCACTTCTTGCATTGGAAATGATTTTATATGCATTACAATAAAGGGAAACTGAGCTCTGGGATATTCCCCCCCCAAATATAAAAAAGAAAGACTTAAAATTAGCTACTGGTGGATGTTTTTTACAGTGTGTAAGTGTTGGGCTTCGTCTCACATTTGAACAAACCGAGTGCCTTCACCGCCACCACCAGCAGCAGCACCCCGCGCGCACTCCTCATCAATATGCGCTTCAGATCCTGAATGTAGAGCCGCTTCTTCTTCTTCTTCTTCTTCTGCACAGTCACACACGGCAAACCGGAGCTAGTGTTTGAAGTCGGGGATGTCTGCCCATATTTCACATCTGACTCCATCCACTGCCAGCTGCTGACTTTTACCCCTCTTCTCAGTCGACTTTCACCTCTCCGGGCAATCAATGGATTTACTCTGATTTTAAAAGAGCGTCCGGAACCGTCTCGACTGTTGCTGTTGTTGTTGTTGTGGTTGTAAACAACGCAGAAAAGCACACATACAAAAAAATAGGGGTGATGTTTCCTTTGCACAGGGTGCGTCAATTTCGCGTCTTTTCCGCACTGGTTGTCGGTTCGATTGTGTGTTGCGCGAAAAGGTGAGTGCTTTTGTCATTCTGTGAGAAGTCAAGGTTATTGCACGGGTTGATTGACAGCCGGAGCCAAGGTGATGTCCCCCCTTCTTTCTTCTGCTCTCATTCCAGCGTCAATGAACCGGGGAACATGTCTTTCGTGAAGGAGACGGTGGATAAACTACTGAAGGGTTATGATATCCGACTGAGGCCGGACTTTGGAGGTATGTGCCATGTTTACCTCCCCCTAATCCCCCCTGTGCTTTATGTTTGGCGCCATTCACAGTGTTGTGGTCAGGTGTAAAGGGCCTCTACATACTGTGCTTTTTAACCTCTTGCAGGCACCCCAGTTGCAGTGGGGATGAGCATAGACGTGGCCAGCATAGACATGGTGTCAGAAGTCAACATGGTGAGTGCATTATCACTGTTCCTCTGTGTTTACTCAACCGCATAATGTATGCAGTCCTGCTGCCTCTGTACATTGGCACTCACAGTGCGGATGTAAATCCAGTTTTTTCTCTCTCCTCCCAAGCCATTATGCGATGGGCTGGGTTTCCTGTAAGCAGCAACACATCTTTATCTCACGCTGCACACTGCGCTACCTTACATACACAGAGCCCGGGTGTACAAAATGAACATAATGCAGCTCCTGACAATAGCTCACTTAGAGGAAAGATTAGAGCTGCAACAGTGGTTAGGCAATCAATACAGTCCACATACAGAGCAGGACACAGAGTGAGGGACACATGCTCTGGTGATGTTGGACTTTCCACCCTGTTTTCCTTTGGATCCAAACCGCTGCTTGTTAACCTCAGTGTTTCAGGAGCGTCCTCCCATAAGGCCGCTGGGCAGAGAGGGAGAGCTGTGATCCTGATTTGATCATGTGTGAGTTTGATGCAGTTCGGCCTGTGTTGACACGAAAAGTCTGCACTTGAAGAAAAGTCTCTTCAGGCTGACGTGTCTTAACATGTCCACAGATGAAGACCCACAATGCATTGGAAATAAGAGACACAGAGATGTTAAGCCCACATGAATGACCTGTTGAAGTGAACACATTTTAAGATATTGATTTTGATGCAACCTCTAAACCTCTGCTCAGACATGGTTCAAGTGCCTGGGTGTGACCGTTATGACTTTGATTATGAACGGAGGAGTCAAACTCAGGTCAGTCAGGGACTCAACCTCGCTCTGATTGTGAACATCACTTCACGTAATGCTTTTCCTTATTGACCAGATCTACTTAAGAGGAACAAGGCTAGCTTTTTACTGCACCATAATGTTAGAAAATGATCACTATTTATCTGTGTGTGTGTGTGTGTGTGTTGATCAATAGTAATGGCTCAATAGCTTCTTCACCAGATGACGCCTGGCTTTGACTTACCAGCACTCAGAGCTCCGTGACCTTTGGCATTAGAACACACGCCCCAAAGCAACTCCTAAATAATGACATTACCTGTATCTCATTTATTCAGCCAAAATAGTTCAAACCTAGTAATTTGTTTTAATTGATTGAAGATGGAGTTTCTACTTGAAAGCAAGCCATTTGAATACATAATCTTGCCATGTTTACTCTGTTCTGACATTTATGATGGTGTAGTTGTTGCTATTATTTAATGAGTCATTCTTATGCTTCTGATTTTATGTTTTGTGACCATTTCATATCATTTATCAAAAGTCTGTTATAATGTAGGAGCTTCAAACACCTCAATTGACTAAAACAAAATAGCTAACTATGTAGATGAATGAATAATAATAAGACTTTTAAGGATCCAAGAGCTCAGTGGCTAACATCAGCTAGCAAGCCAATTATGCGAATGCAGGGCAGGAATCCGACGGCTGAGTTCACACGTAAATAGATAATTAATTGGGTCCGTTTCTCATTGCCACCATTGCACCGAGGGACTGCATCCGCGTGCATCGGTGCTCGTTAGATGATGATGAACAGTTGGCTGCGATCCAGTGTTGAAGCCAAAACAAGACCGGTCAAGCTGCTTGTTGTTTTTCACACCAGTGTTTGACATTTGGTGGATGCTTTTCATCCGACGCCGGGACCGTCTGTGGCTGTGGAGCTGGGGATCGCTCCAGTGGGACAGGGATAACGAGTGCTTTTGTCCTGGTTTATCCAACACAAAACGGCAACGCCTGGATACATTCTGCTCCCTCTATTTCAGGCTCTGTCTTCATTCATTTCAAGAAGACTCCAGCTTCTAAATCCACTCCAGAATGACTCGCATGCATTAATGGGGAAACTAGTTATAAAAGTTGACTTGCACTGCTGTGCTGAAATGAGGCCTGGATCCACTGTGTGTTCTACAAGGAGCACAGATTTGCAAAACAATACTGGCAAACATTTGTAGGCGTGATCTCAGATACAAAGAGAAAATACTGCAACACAAGCGAGTAGAGAGCCTAAGGTTTTGCTGTTTGTCAGTTACGGTTCTGCAGCTTTAGCGTGGGTATGTGAGATCCAAAATCTTCTCACTAAATTGTTTAAAAGGGAGGTAGTGAGATGTAATGTTTAGGAAATGGATCATGAAGTTGCAGATCAATCAGGGCAAAGGGCTAAGGTTAGTCATCGATATCAGTGGGGGGCGACTGTGGCTGCGAGGGACTGCGTCGTCTTTCAACCAGAAGGTTGTGGGTTCGATCCCATGCAGTCAACATGTAACCCTGAGTTGCTTCCGATGGCCAATGGTGTGTGAATGTGTGTGAATGTTAGGTCCTAAAGTAAGGTACACTGCTCTGTATGAAAGGGCGTGAATGGGTGAACGACATGTAGTATGTAAAGCGCTTTGAGGGGTCTTAAAGACTGGATAAAGCGCTACAGTAGTAAGTACAGTCCATTTATCATTTATCATTGATTAAGGTTGAAGGGTGAAAAATGATCCTGGGTCAATATAATCCTCTCACCGGTATTAAACGCTGATATACGTGAGCATTCAGGCATGTGAATGTGCAAATGTGTACTAGAGAGAAGAGGGATTGATCCTTGCAATATATGTATAGATATTCTCAGATGCTTAGCGCATGCAGGTCAAGATACTATATTAGGGACTGTAGTTTAGGGGAAGTCGAAAATGTAGTGAAATTGCTCATATTTTGTAGTCCATCCATTCTTTGTCCTCCAAACCGGACGCCTACATTACCCATGATGCAACTTAGCGGTAAACAGTTAGTAGGCTATTTAGTGGTGTTATGGTAGTAGCTACACATGTAGCCTATAGCTGTTAGCCTCGAGCAGAAGTAAGCAGTGGGAAACACATTTTTAACCCCAAAGCTGCAGTATTTGCACTAACACGTATTTTCTCATATGCAGTAGTACATCCAAACACATGTACAAAATCACCCTTTAACACAACAACTCACTCCTATAGTTTAAGATGTAAGGGGGAATGTGAAAGACAATATTGATTATTCTGGGGAGGAACTTGTTTTTTAGAAACTGAAATATAATAATAGTTTTACAGCCCCTTTATCTTGACATTGAGCACTTTACTCACACCGTGTACTCCCCTGGTCCCAATACTGTACATACCTCCACTCTGGTTTTATCTGATGTGCAGTGGGAGTTCATGTTCATCAACCGTGGCAGAATCGAAGATGGTCTTTGTGCTGCCTTGGGAATTTTACTGGAGACAACACTCGGGCAATCAATGCATCAACAGACCTGAACAAAAAAGCAAGAAATGGGAGCAGATAAGATACGATGTTAAGATTTATTGAAGGACTGAAAAGAGCAGAGAAAAGCGAGGGCTTGAAGATGTGAGACATCCAGGGAAAGGCAGAGAGAGGAGGGAGGAGCAAGAAGACGACTGAATATTACATCTGGCATGTCAGAAACCCACCTGGCAGGGCAGGTCGGCTAACTCGGAGCTGGGAGCTCCCGCACAGGCAGATGCTAAAGTGTGAGAAAGACGCACTAATTACCTCTGAGGTTCGTTGGTGGTGTGCCGGGGGCCTCGGCAGATGAGAAACACATACGAGGACAAGATTAGAGCACGGCAAAGCAGATTATGTGTGTGCTGAGGCAGTGCTTACTTAGGAACTAGTTGTACACTTATTGATTCACGCTAAAAAATGTATCACTTTATAGTGCAGAGACAGGGGGTTGGGACTAAGGTTCGGGAGTAATTATTATAATTGCAGCAGAGCCAGCATTTAGCAATGATTTGAAACACCCCAATTAAGAATATTTAAAAATCAGGGCACCATGTGTAGGTGTGCTTTCATTATCAAAGACCTGGTGCAGACATGGCGGTCTTTATCCCAGCCCATTAGCCGTGCCTCGTGGAAGTCATCATCATTTTGAGAAATTAAATCACAGGGAAATGGTCAGAGTCTGAAACCGTGTGTGTGTGTGTGTGTGTAGTTGCAGTTAACAGGCTGAACAAGCTAGTCATCCATACACCCACGACTGCGTGTGGGTGTCATTATGGAGAGGTGAAAAGATCTCTCTCTCCATCTCTGCTTCTCCAAATGTTCCTGCTGCCTGCTTTGTGCACAACATTTCCATAAAGTAGCTTCATCTTTCACTCTAGGTGTGATTCCTGCAGAAGTGTTAAAGGTGACACAGCCTAGTCTGACAGGTATTTTGGCGTTGAATAAATATTGGCATCAGATGTTGCACAAACTGTGTCACCCTAATTATGGTATATAGAGCTTCGAGCTATACGAAAAAAGAGCATATCATCCCTTGGAGCTGCGAGTATGGCTTAATATACCCTCATGTCTTTTATCCGGCATCCGGCTTCCTGCCTGATGGAATGTAATTGGCCTCAGGAGAGAGCGACGCTGTGGGGTGAAGCGATGCTCTCTGAGATTTGGAGTAAGCAGAGCGGCCACTTCCTGGTTGAAGTGCCAAGTAGCCAAAGGACGCGTACACTGAAGCTGCTTCGCTAACCCCGCAGTCCCATTTTCATAACTTGCTCTCGCTCTGAGCTGCGATATACCTTTAAGACTGTCTGAAGCTGGGGAATCAAAGGAAGTGACAGGCGGCAGCGGCCTCAGTTTTCTCTCAGTGCCACTCAAGCAGGCGTCATGTTGAGGCAAATTAAAAGCGGCAGGTAAACTATGAACTGGATTTATGGTGGAGGGTTATTGGAAAAAGGTCATCAGTCAACAGTCTGATTCCTCTCAGAGAAGGAGAGTAAAGACCCCTGCAGCAAAGGTTTTGAAGCTGATAGGAAGTCTGTTTTACAGCAGAATAAGTAGATGCAGGGTGTCTGAAAACACGCACACAATTGGGGTTAGACTTATTTCCCTTTGCCTTGAGTTTCTATTCTGGTGTACCTTGTTCACGTCATAATGGTTACTTTATTACATTTCTCTAGAGTTGCTCATTGATGGAAAAGTGGGAAGACTAACAAATATAGTTTTGACCAGTGTTTCAAGTTTGAAAGAAGGTCACATGACTCTTGCTTGTCTTGTACATTGATACACTATAATAAGAGTTTAAATCCACCTTGGTGTCGCGTTTCCATTACTGCCGTTCAGATGAGAGCTGAAGCCAATACACACCGTGACTTCAGAGTCATTTGTTGTGCTAATGGACTCCGATTGTAACCTTTCCCGCTAAATCCAAACCCCAGATTTGAGTGGGTTTTACGTCCAGTGGGAAACGGTCTTTAGAGTTAAAGGTCAGGAGAAATCAAGCCTTGCTTTTGTTATATTGATGTATTATTAGTGAGTGACTTTGTTGGCATGAATGTTCATATCATGAATAATAAAACAGGTTTAGACAACTCATTCATTTCGCTCAGAAGTTATTAGCATGTGCTGCTTAAGCTAAACAATCTGATTCTTGCACGAGTCGCTTGTTGCTTTAGAAAGACATATCCGACTCTTATCTTTGAAGGGTTGTGTTGGATGACCCTTTATTCTTTGCCTTCCTCCCACACAGAAGACCTCTGAAACCTGTTTCTCCCCTCGAGCTGCGCCTTCTCTTACTGCATCTGTTGTTCGAGCACATGACACACTTTTGGGACCATTCAATAAATACAAAAAAGACATCCTACACTCAGTATTTTCCTCAAGATAAGAAAAGATAAAAGCCAACCCAAAACTGGTGCAAACAAATGGCAGGTTGCATTTTTAACATAGTTTTACATAAAAAAGCTTTGTATAAATGAAACTACATCTTCTCACAAGATAGTGATGTGTACCACAGTGCCTCAGGGGCTCTTAGACAGAGTTTTATATGTACATTTACCATTTGCTGTCTTTCCCCGCCTCCCTCGTACCTTGAAATGAGGCAATACATCATGAAATATTAGACAGCGAGGGAATTATACTGTATATTGAAGACGGCAACACAGAAGAAGAAGAAAAGCCCAATTCAGTCCCTGTGTTTGCTCTCAATAAGGGACGGGGCTATTTTTATATTCTATAGCAGCAGAAGGATAGGAAGTCGCTGAGGGATTCCCCCGCACTGCGGTGATACATCGCCTCGGGGCCATCCCCAGGGAGGGCTCCCGAATTACATTGAAGTGACTCAAATTGCTTTACTTGGACGTGGGTTCACGCGGAGTACACAGTGATTACATATCATATCATCGTTTGTTTCCCCGAGATGTGAAGTTTATCCGCGGGAAAGCCGGCGGTCATTTATTTTTCATGTTGAGCCGAGCGGCTTTGTTATGTGTAATGATGATTTCTTTTTGGGTTTATTAACACGTTCTCTATTCCCTCCCCTATGGTGCGGCGGCGGCGGCCTATGATGATGAGCCGGTTCTAGCATATGCCCGGGACAGAGAGCATATGCCATGTGACAAACAACATTAGCAGGATGTTTCCTAGATACTGGTGCTATCAGGACGTAGCAGTCAGTATGCTAGCGCTGCAGAGAGAGACAGGGGAGATTAAATTGAATATGGGTCACTTCGCAGCCAAAACTCTGCTTATCTGAATACTCACACACCCTGAATGAAAGTGATAATCCAGTCGGGTTAATTGAATAATTGAGGCTTGCTGGAAATCATTTCCACTGGTCATTATCTGCGCTGAAAACATATGCTAATAACCAAGCTGTGATGTGTATTGGGACTTCATGTGTTGTGGGAGATGGGAGAGTTGTCAATAATTCATAATCCATAGTCCTAGTTCATAGAAAGAAAGATAATCCCTCAAGGTTCAGAGCAGGTACCGCAAAGCGCCTCATCTGAAATTCAATCTGATTGTCTGCATGCACTATTGATGAGGATTGCTTGGCTGTGTGTTTGTACCGACTACATGGTTCATTTAAATCATGTATGTCCTACTAGTCGCGCGTACTTTAGCTGCTGACACTCTAGCGAGAGATGGAAACGGATACCTCGAGAGGCGGGATATGATAGGTCCAAAGGAAGCCGTGTGAAAGAGACATCAGTCATTCGTAGGGATTGATGGAGGGTTACGTTACAATGTGATGGAGGAGAGTCTACAGCACCCGGTTAATGTCATTTCTCCACATGCTGTGATCAATCCACATTGATTCCTTTAATGAGACGGAGAGCGATCGCACACATCGCCCTCCCTGACACCAAAGCCTGGAAACCGACAGGGATTAATTCTCCAAGAAACGGCATGCTATCACTGGTCCGCTGTGACTCAGAAAGGGAGAAGATTAACCTATGTAGGGAGGAGTTGTTAGTGTTTTTTGTCACGGGGCTAATAGATTCATATATTCTGCGCTGCTATGAAATCGGAGAAAGAGAGAAAGTAGTTCCTGTTATATAACAGCTGCAGACTTTGCAAAGCTTCTCCAGAGCAACATAATGTTATAAAACTCTATACAAAAGAATAGTCCCCTTTTATTACAAGTAAACCAGTGTATGCTAAAATGGTGGCTCCTTCAAGTCTCCTATAGTTTCACAGGGTTAACATGTTTAGGGTAAACAAAAATAATTATTTAACCAGATATAAAAGCATTGAGATAAAATCTAATTTGCAATGCTGACCTGGCCAAGAAGGCAGCAACGTTACACATGACAAACATATAATACAGAGAACATAACTAAGAAAACAGCCGTCACTACATTGAGCACATTAGGACAGTAAGAAAGGCACTACTTATCACTGCAAGAGCAGCTGGTGGTAAGGACTTCAGACAACTTCAATTTAAAACATGCTATAGAGACAAGTGCCCTCAGTTTGAGGCGTGACTGAAGGTCATTCCAAGACCAAGGAGCGTAATGACAAAGACTCCTTTACCCAGCCTCAGTCCGCACGGCAGGAACCCGTATCCAGGCTCTGGGTCTGAGGCTGTGAGAGTCACAAACGTGTGCAGTGGAAGCTTTCCTAAAATGGCTTTATACATTAATAAAAACCAGTGCTGCATCCTACGCATACTAAGTGAGGACCATCCAGTTAGGCTGTACAGTTTGCAATGATGAGTCCTATAGGGTGCATTTGATATATAACGCAGTGCAGCGTGGGTCAAGTTTGGCCAACACAGTGGGACAGGCAAATCTATTTACTTTACACCAATGGAGAGACTCTTATCTTTGTTTTCTGACAGGGCTTTTAGTAGATAAATGCAGTCAATTAGCAAAGTGTCAACATGAGACATGTGTGTAATTGCCAATAACTGGTTAAAATGACCAATGGGAATACAAGGAAGATGTTGGCGGCCACACACACCTCTAGGGCTGATGACAATTTTCATTATTAATGAGTCTGTTGTTTCTTTTTTGTATTAATTGATTTAACATTTAGCTTTTAAACCCAATTTACAACGATAAGCCGCAAATCTTCACATTTTGGAGCTGGAAATCGATATCTATCTATCACATTATTGCAGATTAGTGCTTAGAATGATATCATAAAAGGTAAATGCTATCATAAAACCTCATTTTTTACAATATTACTCTATTTACTTCCATATAATTGGCAATAACCAAGCACAACCAGACTGGCTCCACTGTTTTGGCGGACCCCAAACATACCACGCTTCCACCACTATACCTTCGTGGCTCGGTGCCAAATCTCTTTCCTCCTCATGCTGGGGGACCCATCTGTATCCTGTGCTGACTCAGAATTTCCCTGTGTGCTAACCCATCGTGGAAAACATGTAGGAAGAATTAGTAAAAATAAAGGGATGAATAATTAACGAGCGATTCTAATTTCAGTTCAGTTTTAGTTATAAGTGTTGGGATGATTCCAGTTATGCAACGTCTTCGGTAAGCCATGCTCACTGCAGTGCACGTTTTAATCCTCATCATTAGTATTTTGCATTTGGTGCGTAACTGATATATACGCAGCATCGATGGACATGTGTTCGTGCCAGCTTGGTGCGGGCGGGTTTCATTTCAACGCCACAGCGGGCAGAGAGAGATCATGGCATGGCCCTGAGAGAGAGGGAGAAAGAGAGAGAGAGAGAGGGAGAAACAGAAATAGGAGAGAGACTGTTAGCTCGGGTAAGTGGATTATGGGATGTGGAAGGAAGGAAGGAAGGAAGGAGCTCTGTCCTCTATCTTCACTTCTCTGGTCAAATACTACTGGAGTCAATGCTAAATAAAACAGTTTCTAACCTATCTTACACACACTGTAATAACTCGAAATCTTGCCAAGTATAATTGTCTTATCTCTATTCAGAATATGTCTTCCTTATCCTGCTAAAATAGCTCAACATACAATTCCCCAGCTAATTATAAGATGTATCCAAATATCCCATATTACTTCAATCAATGCAAAATAAAACTGTTTCTAAGCATCCTATTTTTACACACGGTAAAATCGAGAAATCTCGTCTAATATCTAGTCAGAATATGTCTTTACACTTCCCTATCCTGCTCAAATATAGCTCAAAATACATCTCACAAGATCTAATATATCAAAATATCCCATATTATTTCAAGAAATCTTATCCAGCAAATGTTCACAATGCTTATTATCCTATCCCAACAGTATCTTCATGGCTGGACTTAAGTACGTCTTAGGTGCCAGATAGTGAGGGTTTATTACAGACAGATACAAATGGTAAATGGACTGTACTTATATAGTGCTTTATCCAGTCTTTACGACCCCTCAAAGCGCTTTACATACTACATGTCATTCACCCATTCATACAGAGCAGTACCACTTGCTCTAGGACCTAACATTCAAACACATTCACACACCGTTGGCCATCGGGAGCAACTCGGGGTTAAGTATCTTGCCCAAGGATACATCGACATATTGGCTGGACGGGCTGGGATCGAACCCACAACCTTCTGGTTGAAAGACGACCGCACTCCCTCGCAGCCACAGTCGCCCAAATACTACACATTTGCAAACACTTAAGTAATCTAAAAGCCCATTTGTACAATTTAATTTGAGCTCAGTAGTTTGAAAATAGTCAAACACAAAGCTTTTATATACTACTATTTGCATTTTGATATCCATCTTTGTATATATAGCATTTGGGGACTGGGGAAATGTTATCAAACAAATTGGGTTGAATCTACGAGGAAAGTGCAATACATGTTCACTTAAAGTACATATATCCATGTGGGTCCCATACAGTACATAAAATGCATCAAGATACAATCAAAGTACAAAAAAGCTATTGGAATCAAGTCGTGTAAATCTCAGGAAATGAAACACAAGCGTTTGAATCGCTGCTTACTGGGAATACACTACTGTTGATTTATATTAAAGGGAGGTTTTCTGTGGAAGCTGCAGCTACATGAGTCACGCTTGTTGTTGTACGACAGCATATCGATGTTAATGCTTTCATGAAGGGAGGGCAAAGGATCTTGGGAGAGTTTGGCCGCAGCGTATGGACCAGTTGGCTCTCGCTCTGTAAGCAGGCAGGACGCTGGGTTGTGTCGTGTAAATATTAGGAGCTCCAACAGTGGGGAATGGGCAGAGTTAATATTTCAGAGCTGTTAATATTTGCTTCTGCAGAAGATTGAAGATCCAAGGCTTTTATTGTCATTGTGTAGTCGATGGAAATCTTAGGTCACAGGCTCCTCCTCCAACAGTGCAACACAATGAAAGTAAATACAATACAATAGAAATAATTGGAATAATTACTAATAACAGGTTTGTTACCAGGTAGGTTGACACGTACGAGGAATTTGACTTGATGGATGTTCTTTCAAAAGTTCAGGTGTTTAACAGTCGTATGGCCTGTGGGATGAAACTGTCCCCGAGTCTGGTGGTTTTAGACACATTTAGTGTATCTATTAGGGCCGTTTCGTTGCAAGCCATAATCGTAATTGCGATTAAAATACGATTAATTGAGCAGCCCTAGTATCTATGATTGATTTAACTATCAAACGTGACCCGTTGTCTTTTGTCCTGTGTTTGTTTCCGTAGGACTACACGTTGACCATGTATTTCCAGCAGTACTGGAGGGACAAGCGTCTCGCCTACATAGGAATCCCCCTCAACCTGACTCTGGATAACAGGGTTGCCGACTCGCTCTGGGTCCCCGACACATACTTCCTCAACGACAAGAAGTCTTTCGTCCACGGAGTCACCGTCAAGAACAGAATGATCCGCCTGCATCCGGACGGGACCGTTCTCTACGGCCTCAGGTTGGTTCTGACTCACACTATTATCCCATTTTGTCTGACACAAGAGTTGGGAAAGATAAAAATATATTCTGCTTTGGTTCTGCTTCACACTGCTGCCCCTTTCTTGTCCAAAATTCTGCAAATACAAGTCCTAAACCATCAATGAATTGATCCTATCACTAGTGAATAGGACATTAAAAGTGGACGACCAGTCACCCTGACTACACATATGGCTGTTTGGCCTTTGCCTTATTCGTTTTTGTGAACAAAATGACAAAGGACAACCGATTGCTGAAATAGTTTGCAGATACTCCGAAGAGGGTGCAAAGACCACAACCAACAACTTATTGATTCTAGGTCTGTGTAGCCAATGAAAAGTGGGCTTACTAGTCATCCTGATGTTACAAACCACCGCTTTGAAGCCTTGAATTTGGCCATCGCAATCTTTTTATGGAACCAGAATGAATACAAGACGAGGGTCAAACTACAACACCATTCCCTTTCTTCTCCATGTTCTGAAGATACAAGTCCTAAGAGGTTGCAGACACAGAAACAATCAATGAATGTATCAGACCACTAGCCACTGTGTGTGTATCCCATAACAAGTGGACATACTAGTCACACATGTGGCTCTCGCCCTTATTAGGTTTTTGGAACCAGAAATGATTAAGGACCGATGGCTGGAAAAGCTTGCAGATACTCTCCATATTGTTTCTGAATTGTCAAGATATCCTAAGAGGGTGCAAAGACAGAAACAAACAACTCTGTGTATTCAATGAAAGCCTTCAATTGGGCTCTTTGGCCATCGCAATCTTTTTTTACAAACAGAAATAATAGAAGATGAGGGTCAAACTACAGCAAACTACAACCGAATGCTGAAAAATAAACTGTTAGGCCACCGAGATGTTCCAATGAACTCATATTAACTCTAAAAACACTGTGAAAGGTACAGTAAGGTAACGCAAATCAATGGCCAAGCACAATAAACGCTGTTATCTGACAGTGTGTTTAATTTAAAGTCCCGAACAACCACACAATGTTCTCTATTTGAGTAGCGTTTGCACGTGTGCCCATCTGTTTAAGGAAGACCTTTTTCAACGAATAAACTCTGGCTGTATTTATCTTGTTACAGTGTAGAGTGTATTCATGTATTTAGACTGGGGACTTTTCTGGGGCGATGCATATGAGCCGCCCTCCCTGCAACAGGCTCAGGGTCAAAATGTTCTCAGATGTTTCCCATTGTCAAGTTAATGCTGTGTTTAAAGCCCAATTACGGCACCGCAGTCGCCCATGCTGAGAACTTGGCAGATTTCTGCTGCTGGCCGCTGAGCAGCCAGAGGATTATGTGTCGTGCTCAAGGGCACGCTGACATTTGATTCTTTAAAGGAAGCAGTCAGAGGAAGTGCGAGCAGGTTAGACATTACATTACATTGCATTTAGCTGACGCTTTTATCCAAAGCGACTTACAATAAGTGTGTTCGACCAACAAAATACAAACTTGAAGAAAACAGAATCATAAAGTACATCAGGTTTCATAGAGCAAACACATTTCAAGTGCTACTCAACTGGCTTTAGGTAAGCCAGTCCTTTATTAGTATATAAGTGCTTTGTTAATAGTTCTATCGCTCGAAGTGGAGTCGAAAGAGATGAGTTTTCAGTCTGCGCCGGAAGGTGTGTAAGCTATAGCTGTCCTGATGTCAATGGGAGCTCATTCCACCATTTTGGAGCCAGGGTAGCAAACCCACGTGTTTCTGCTGATGGGAACTTGGGTCCCCTAGACGGTGCATTAATGCAACGTTAAGCTTGCAGCTGTTGTTTGATATTTGTTGCATAAAGCCCTTGTTTTGAATTTCCATTGATCTTCTCGACAGGCAGGTTCAGAAGAGTTACTGTGACCTATGAATATGGATGCATGCTTTGAATTATTAGAGTGCAGAGCGAGAAGTGTGTGTGTGTTTGTGCACATACTTCCTTGTGTTTGTGTCCTTCAGTGTTCGTATTTTACAGTCATACAGCCATGCTTGATTATGCAAGTGGAGTTCATAGCACTTAGCTTTGTGGTCTACTTATAGACCTCTCAATGCTATCAAGAGATCAAAGGCAGATGTGTGACGCGGTGTTTGTGAACTGTTAAATAATAATGTGTGTCAGGTAAGGCTGAGTAACGTCCTGAATACTGATTCATGTCGTGGACAAACTGTATGTCAATGTTAGGCATTGTCTTAAGGAATAATGCCACGACATTTCATAAGAAGGCGTGTTCATGGGTTCATCTGTTGTTTACTTTTTGAAGAGGACATGTGATACTTTGGTTTTAGGTTGCTTCCAAAACATGTCTGCATGCTTTGTCTTATTATGTCCGTCTGAATATGCCTGTGTTTGGCGATGCCGATTTAGCGCCTCTCTTTAAGACCCCTCCCAAAAAAGCTGCTTTGATTGGCTAACAAAAGCATGTGACGCACCTTTGCAAAGGTATATCTATATAATAGTGTATATTATACATAAGGGGGGACGGTATATTCTCAAACAAGCCCTCATAAAACAAAGGAAGGGGACCAAACCCAAATGTTTTACTTCCTTTGGAATCCAAACATATATTATATTTACTGATTTAAAGCCTTACTGCCTAGTTTAAGCTCTGCTAACAACACACAGCAGACAGGAATCGACATTTTAAAATACTCTAAATGTATAACAAGCTCACAGACGGAAATACAGGGTGTCACAATACGTCTCTTTGGCAGTCCTAATGTTCTGTCGTTGTGGGTTTAGCTGTATAATGATAGCACCTAATGGCTTTCCACAGCTTCATCTGCACTGCATGAAGTCTTCCAGTGGCTAACTGCCAAGCAGCCGGCTTTTAATCAGGGCAGACTTAGCCTAAATTATTTCGAATTTGCATTTCACTTTGCTGCTTATTTTAACTGCTGACTGTCTGCCTTTTGAGCTCATCTGATAAACAAAGAGATACCTCCTCAAAACCCAGTTCAGATGAGCAGGCACTGAGCTCTGCCAGAATGTGTTGCCTTTAATAGGATCTTTATTTACACAAATGTTCACTTAGTCACTGGATGGAGGGTGGCCAGTTTGATACGTGAGGACATGAAGGGAGAACTGCTTGCCTGTGATCCATAGCGTAGTTATTTAAACAGTAACAAAGTCAGCGTAATACATTGGAGGCGAGGCTGTGATATTATTTTAAGATGACAGTGCCAATACTCTCCAGTAAAAGGACACCAACTGAGGAAGTTAGTGTAAATACAAATTGATTTAGTTTCCTTTAAAGACACTACGACATTCCTAACTGTATTCCCACTGTCCCTTACAGTCCCTCGTTTAGTAACCGGCTCTGTTGTATGATCTAATAACGTGTAAATCACACACAGTGTCTCACACCTTCTCCCCTGCGCGTTGTGTTTCAGGATAACCACGACAGCAGCGTGTATGATGGATCTCAGGCGGTATCCCCTGGACGAACAGAACTGCACTCTGGAGATCGAGAGCTGTGAGTAGAGAGACCTGAAGCCTTTAGGGCTGACACACTGAAACCCTGAGAGGAAAACTAATGCAGCCCCTTATGTCAAATGCTAGGGCTTATATCCAAACCTTTTTCCTTCTTCTTTAGAGCGTGCTATAAGAGGTCTTACGGACGCCCTCTGCTTCCGCTTTATGTATCTATGAATGTAGGTAATGAAATGGAAATGGACAGACACGAAAAATATGAGATGGTCTAAAGCGCCTCCTGTGACTGATCTGACGGAGAATCGTAACAAATATTTTGTGTTTTTAAAGTGCTATGTTCTAATAGGAGCACTCCCATTTTCCATTAGATACGTGGGACCCACTTGGCCTCCGTGTAGCAGGTTCAAATGTTATATCGAAACCTTTTCCTTCTTCTTTAGAGCGTGCTATAAGAGGTCTTAAGGACGCACTCAGCTTCAGTCTTATGCATCTATAGAGACATATCTAGGATTGGCCAAGATACACATGTCTATGGCTTAGCTGTTGTTATAATATTAGGATATTACAATGTTTAAAATGGTGTATAGAGGGTTGAATTTGTGCATGTACTGTAGTGAAATAAATGGAAATCGACAGACAGGAAAAACGTGATGTTTAAATCCTTAAATACATCCTTGTAGCTACAATTGAGACAAAGCCAGTTCCTCCAATATAATGTAATAATAGAGCACATGCAGGTTCCCTTCACATGTCTTGTTTTACAGTGAATATCAGCTATTTTTATATCTTTTTGACATTTTCTTAAACTCAAGTGAACCTACTAAACCGACTCACTTTCCAAAGCAACGTCTGGTTCTTGGAGAGAACTTCAAACATGTTTCCTCCCGAGTGACAGCGCAGTTGGAAGATAAGCAACGCTGCATATCTCGCTCTCCAGTGAGGGTTCGACAGATGGTTACACCTTGGTGTGTGTGTGTGTCTTCTCGTGCAGATGGCTACACCACAGACGACATCGAGTTCTACTGGAAAGGAGGCGATACAGCCGTAACGGGGGTGACACGGATCGAGTTGCCTCAGTTCTCCATCGTCGATTACAAGCTGGTGTCCAGAAACGTAGTGTTTTCCACAGGTAAATACTGCTTTACAGTTAAAGCTTTGGCGTCTACAAACCGAACGTCCGTTGGGAACCACACACGATAGACTGACAACTGAATGTTCTATTTTTCAGCATATTGTTCATATCAAGCATTGGCCCATTTTCAAGCTGACTATTTAATCAATTTCTGTAGCAGATAAATCCGTGCCAAAGCTCGATCTGTTGATCTGAAGTCCTCAGAGCCAAACTTGTGTTAGTCAGAGCTTCTAATTGGTTTGAAGGAAGGAAGCGCGATGCCTTTGAAGTGTCCCTCAACAGCAGCTGATGCAGGGATGGTACTTAAACCAAAACATGATGTAAGCGCCGCGAGTAATTTCGGCCCATGTCAGGCGGCCGTTGACCCTGGACGTAATGGTGACCCTGGACGTAAACTGTAGCCTCAATCAATTCAATCAGTCAATACTTTAAAGCACAGTTGCAGGTTTATCTTAAAGGATGTAGGAGTAAGGGGGTTTATTGGCAGAAATGAAGTTAATAATTCAGTTTATTTAGAGTATAATCTAAGAATCGTTTTCCTTTCAATTAGGGATCAGGTCCTCGTTTAGTGTCCTTAACTTCAATCAAGTGTTATTTATAGTTTCTCAATGGCCAGTTTCTGAAGAGATTTTCATTTCCAGGTGCGATTTGTCACTGTGACGCGTAAAAGCAATTAGTTAGTGAACTCTTAAAACATTAGCAGTATTATAATTGATTTCTGTTGCTAAGTTGAGTGCAGAAGAGAAGTTTAACAACCCTCATTGCTCACAGGGGGATTCCGCTCTCTGTTGTGAACTTGTTTTTTTTTAATTTGACGTACAGTGAGGTCTTCATTTAATCACATTTAGTCGCAGGTACAGAGCTTTATTGACGCTCCCTGACCAACAGCTGGTCAGAGGAGACTCATTCAGAGGAGGGAAATAAAAGCTGTGTGACATTTATTAATAACATCATCTCTCAGATGCTCGTGAGGAGAAGCCACACCCAGGCATATTTTTAACTTCTCCTTTGAGGCTACACGGTATTTTTGCCTCTCAGTGTTCCTTTAATATCCTCCTCTTTCGCCCTCCTTCTCACCGTGTGTGTCTTTGTTATCTCTGACGTGCTGCATTGCGTTAACAGTCCAGCAGGAGCAGAGCGCACTACTACTACTGTGGGTGGCGACAATGAAAGTTCAGTGTCCAGTGGTCTGCTGCCGTGCTCTTGGCAGGAAGTGTGAAGCACATCAAAGCTTCACTGCAAGGCTGGCTAATGACCAGGTTCCCTCCATCACATGTGCCACTCGCCAGCCTCTTCTAAAGCCCATTTCCCTCTCTTCTATCCCTGCTTTCTGTCCAGTCTTTCCTTCCTTTCCTGTACATTTCCCTCTCTTGTGTACGAGGTGTGGTTCGATTCCAATTACCCTGCTCTCTGATAGGACTCAGAGCATCATATATTCATGTCCAATGAGGATCAAAACATCAATTATTCTCCTCTGAGCACACACACTGCTCTCTGTGTGTGTGTGCATACAATAAGCATGTCCATATGCAAATGCATGAACGGACTGTGAGGTGACATTTACGCGTATTGTTTTTCACATTACATCAACGTCACGGCTGTCATCACCTATTCTGTCTTCACCCTCTCTTTTATCTCCATTAGGATAGCTGCGATATAACAGCTTTAATATTTAATAACATGTATATTTCATGTGTTTGGTGGTAAAGATATACATTTGCATGAACATTAATCGTAACAGCTCTTGAAAAATAATTAATTAGAAGCTACAGCATTTATTATTGTGTCCCTTTGCAGTTCACAATAACAGTGGCAGCTTTAACACTTAACATTCATTGTCATAATTAGCTTTTTAAGGTGTTTAAAGCAAGGACACAGTGCTGTAAATGTTGTTGTCTCCATAAATCAGAAAAACACCGACTCATTTCTAAACAAGAATATTGTAATAGAAGTGGTGAAATATGCACTTCCTGGTTTTAGACATGATTTCATGATAAAAAAACTACATTTCCCAGGAAAGAAGGCAGCATGTTTCAATTTCAAGACTACAATGAATAAGGGTTTTAGGAAAAGCAGTGTTACTCACAAGCGTTTAACTATCTTTGACATTTTCAAGTTAGTCTTTCTGAATGCATTACAGTATTCTCAAATATGATTGGTCGATACTGCTCAGACTACAAAAGGACTACACATGTTAAAAAAAGACGCTTCCAATACCAAATTCTTGCCCCTTTGCTTTCTGATTCTTAATTTATTCACATTTATTTTTTAATACTGTTTTAGTTAAAGCACTAAGCAGTGTTACTATAAACCTATAAACTCCTTCTTCTGACTTACAAATCCCTCCATGCCCTCGCCCCCCAATACCTGTCTGACCTTTTCCGCTACCACACTCCATCCCGGAAGCTAAGATCATCTGGACAGGATCTCCTCTCCACCCCCCGCACCAGGTTGCGGACTTTCGGTGACAGAGCCTTCAGTGTGGCATCCCCCACCCTCTGGAACTCTCTCCCCCCCGAAATCCGCAGCGCCCCAACCCTGGACAATTTTTAAAAAGCCCTCAAAACGCACCTTTTTACCAAGGTTTTCCCCACTGTATAGTTAGTTTAAGAGGTTTATTTTTCCGCTACTTCCCCCCCCCCACCCCCTTAACCTGTCTGCCTCATTTCCCCTACTCCCCCCCCCCCCCCCTACCCGACTTGTAAAGCGACCTTGGGTTTCCTGAAAGGCGCTATATAAATATAATATTTATTATTATTATTACTCACAAGAAGAAAAGTATCTTAGTTAGGTGAAATGTTCAAGTCTTACTGAATGCATTAACAGTATTCTCAAATATGATTGGTCGATACTGCTCGGACTACAGTAGGACATCAAACGGACTACACATGTTTTTAAAAAAGGGGCTTTTGATACAAGAATCTTCTCCATTTGCCTTCGGATTCTTAATTTATTCACATTTATTTGTCAATACCGATTATACAGCACATGAATGCTCCATGAGGGCGACAAGAGACAGAAAGGAGCGACAGCAGACCTCCTTCAGCCGCCCTTATTGACTTATCGTTGTCCTGTCATTACCATGGTCATTACCAACTCAACTTTCATATATTCATTCCCTCTTCCTCCTCCTCCTCCTCCTCACGCATGCTGTTCCTCCCACTCGCGGATGTTGTTTGGTGTAGCAGTTACAGCCCGTACAGATCTACACCCACGCGATAGTGAACCTCAGCCCCCTCCTTTTTTTCTTAAACCACTTCTGCATCTGTGAAGACACTCTGCTCCCATGTAGGAGTGCAGGAGCTGCCGTCAAGGAAGCTTCAAAGGAGGTGAATGGGATGTTTTAACACCGTCTGTTCCCATATTCACGTTGTAATGAAGTGTTCAGCGTGGATTTGATCACGGCTGCCATATGGTTTATTAACGAGCCAAAGACAGGAAGATCACCGAATGTGATCAATTAGGCTAATTTGTAAATGTGTATATGTTTAACTACTGAGCAGCTTGAAAATGAGCTGATGTTGCTGGTTTTATACAAATTAAAGGTGGGGTAGGTAAGTTTGAGAAACCGAACGGGATATACTTAATTAATGACGATTTTATTATTTTGTTGCATGAGTTAAGGGCTATTTAAGAGGTTATTTGCATTATTGAGCATTAACATGACAGGTACCACTTAATTTGTACCATGTCATGCTTTTCCGGTTCTGACCCGTCCCCTTGTTGTTATGAAGGTTGTTCTGCATGTGAACGGTCTGCAGAGTCACAAACCCTCAAAGTGCACCCTGTAGCGAGTAAAGCTCTAACACAGAGAAGAGCTGTCTGTGCTGCCCCAGAACGCCTCGTTGGACATTTCTCATGTTCCATTGTTTGCTTCCTGAGTTCTGTGACGTGTGAACACCCAGATCAACAACAAATGACCGGATTGGCCCAAATGACCAATCCTTGGAGCACCTCCCACACCAGGACCCCTTGGCTAACTAACAGGGAGTCCCATTGACTTGCATAGAGCTCCCTGAACGCTGGTAATAGCCGAGTTGGGATGGTGGAGGAATGCTCTCCGCAGATTCTCACAGCGTTAGAAACCTTTTTCTTTCTCAATATCAAGCCACACTTATTGTTTTTACTTCGGCTGTGAGTGTTTGGGTGCTCAGGATGAGTTCCGCTCCTCGCAGCAGCAACGAGCCTCGCAACGTCCCGACCATTCAGAGCACATGGGCTCACTGGGAGGGGGGGGGGGGGGCAGGAGCTCCAACAAGCCGTTTAGGACAGAGAGTGAATACACACACTCTACAGAGATGCTGTGAGAAACCAATGTGAGTTTGGAACATTGAACAATGTAAATCTCTTCGAGTAGACCTCAACAATGGAAATATGATCAGTAGAAATGGCCATGACGTGTGACCTTTAACACTTTTAGAGGCTCTTAATTTCCAAGGTGATCTGGGGTGGTTGTTGTCGAGGCCCCTTTAAAAGCCCTTTAACCATGCAGATAATGATTTGATCTTTGTATCCTTTGTACCTCTGAATGATAGTGACAGTTGATTTTTTGTGCACCAGTCTTTCTCGGAGTTATTAATTAGTTTGTTTTACCTCGATCTATTCCTGGCAGTGTCTTTGATCGACAAACTCATGCTGCTGTAGAGAAGACGTGATATTCTATTATAAATACTATTGTTTTACCTTTCCCTTGAGGAGGATGGGAAGGTTTTTAATCTACGTGGTGATGCTATGTGGAAAATAAGGGATTCAATTTCTATTCTATATCTTTAGGGATTATCAAGGGACTATATTTTCTTAAAAATGACACAAATAAACGAGGAGAATTACAATTAAATCAATAAACACACAGTTTATTATCATGTCTTTGAATTGACCTACATGGTATTACCTTTCAAAATGTGATATTCCAAGTTTGTGCAGCACCAGCTATTTTTGCACGTAAGAATAAACCACTTTTTTGCACGAGCTTAATAAAGACTATGACACATTCCCTGCTATTAAGGGCTTAGTAAATAAATAAGAAACGATGCCTGTCACCCGACCTTGTCATACAAGATGCAAAGATGGGTAATAAACCTGTCAGTGGTGATAAATACTGGATCATCAATGTTATTACAATTCACCCTTAGGGAAACATGAATGTGCGTACCATATTTAATATTCAGTGATTGTCGAGACGCTTCCAAATGCCTACATTGTGGTGGCATTGAAGTCAGGCTTATCATGTTTTGTGTTAAATGACAACATAACCATTTATTAGCTTGGTTGTTCTGGTTGTGGACATCCTTTGACTGTCAGATGATAAACACTTCATGAGCAGCCTGGCACTTTAAAAATAACATGTTGGGATTGAATAGCAATCCAACCTCCAGCCGGCGCTGAATCCTAATGAGATATCAGACTCTCTATCCAACTCTTCATACGCAGTCAGACCCACGAGTAGCTTTCTAGCCAAACACGCGGATTGGAAATGACACTGTAATGGCCCCCAGTTCTCCTCCAATGTGACGGGGAATGGCTAAGAATAGTGGGAGTAACGAGCCGTAGATTAAATCCATAAAGAACCGTATGCTGGGAGAAATCATGCATCGCACTTACATCCAAGCACAGGCAGGCACCAGAGTGTTTGTGTTCCAGGTCATGGAGAAGTAATGACAGAAATGCTCCGTCATAACACATCGGGGCGAGGAATATCCCCTGACTTATGAAGCGTCGGAGGCACTCCTGCATTTGGAAAGCTATTATTCCCCCAGTTATGCTGAATAGGTGGAATGCGACGTGCAGATGTGATCAATCAAAATGTGCTGACATCTTTATCACCGTCTTAAATATTGTGTCACGTCGTATCGAAACGGGGTTACAGTTTCGTGTGTGCGTGCGAGCGAGAGGAGAAGAACAGGATTCTTGTTACCATGGCAATAAATCCGGCCCATGCTGTCGGGTGTTGTCATGGAAACAGAAACAAAAACACAAGGTGTCCCTGTGTGCTCCGACGAATTAAATAAGTTTAGAAGCATTATTTTCAAATTAATGGAACCGAAAATGACCATTAAAGTATCGGGGTTTTTTTTAACGGGAAATATTTTAACTCTATTATATTTGTTCGCTCTTCCCCCTCAGGTGCCTACCCTCGACTGTCTCTGAGCTTCAAGCTGAAGAGGAACATCGGATACTTCATCCTGCAGACGTACATGCCATCGATCCTGATTACCATCCTCTCCTGGGTCTCCTTCTGGATAAACTACGACGCTTCGGCAGCCAGAGTGGCTCTAGGTGAGAAACATCTGGATCTCTCAGAAGAAACTGGGGACGATATTTAGCCACACACATCCCCGATTGAACCTTTCATTGTGTTGTGGGGCTACAGAGAGCTTTGGGGAATGTTGGGACCAAATTAAAATGTATTCAAATATATAGAGATTTTAGCCAAGGCTGCACAATTAAGCCACACTTTCTTTGAAGATTGGACTGGTGCAATTTCAAAATCCCAGCAAGCAATATTTGGTCAAAGCTAAAAAATTGTTGTGATAATGCAGAGAAGTAACGGCCCACAAAACATATTCTAAAGTCTAAATAAATATCCTTGTATGGTACAGATCTTCAAAATAAAATCCCACTGAGATCGTTTAAATATGTTTTTCAAAGACACTGTAGATAATGTTGGGTCATTCCCAATAGCAATATCCTCCACATCCTGCAGCTCTAAATTGCTGCAACAGGCATGTAAGCATAGTTTTGTCCATTGTGGCTTTCCGTAGGGCACAAGCTGAATTTCACAGTCTGAGACCAAACTGGGTCATATTGTATACTTTTCCTCTTGCTGTTGCTGTGGTCACTGAAAGGACTCCAGGAGCTATAATTACATCTAATGAGCATAATTTCACTTCTGAGTGAGGAGTGCATGTGTGGGTGCAGAGGCCCACGCTCTGTGAGCAGTAAACAAGGCCGAGAGGGAAGCAGCAGGTCGTGAAATCCTTGTGATTCCTCTCAGGGGGTCCAAGTTCAATATTAAAGCTGGTGGATGAAACATGAGGAATCAGGCGGGGGTAATATGAACGCTGTCAAGACAATCTTTAACGATGCAATTGTCACTTCACAGCAGTCGTAATTTGACAGCTTTAAATGGCCAATTGACTGTTCACTAAATGCCTCACCTGAACAGCAACGGTCCAATCATAGCTTAGCAACCGTAACTAGGATTTCACCACCTACTGCATCGTCTTTTCCAGAAGCAAAAACACAAGAACAAAAGTCTAAAGAATGGATTTAACTCTAATGTAGGCTTACTACCCACAGTCAAAACAGAGTGCAACACACACACACACACACACACACACACACACACACACACACACACACACACACACACACACACACACACACACACACACACACACACACACACACACACACACACACACACACACACACACACACACACACACACACACACACACACACCACACACACACACACACACACACACACACACACACACACACACACACACGCCCAATTAGCTGCCCAGCTACAGCTGATGAAATCTACCAGCAACAGTTGTCATATCAGCTGACTAATTGAACATCACCAGCAAGAAATGATACGTTGTTCTCACCTCGTTCTGGAGTAAGCACCATTATTTTAAACAAGTCATTACAGGACGTAGGGTATAATTACCTCAAGGTTGTACCCCTGCCTCATTGCTAACAGCTAACCAAATGTGATGATTTTAGGATTCAAAACGAGAATTTTGAGAGCTACATCTCCTACTTTTTAGTCGGGTTCAACTCACATGCAAATTGGCAGCCAGAAGAAACTGAGTAATTGAACATTTGACAGCCAAAGCAATAATTGACTTGAATACAAACCAGGCAAATTAAGTAAAGCCCAAAGGGGAAACTCAAAGTCCCCCGTGTGTCAGTTGGTTTGTGGTAATATTAAAATGAAGCTGCCGTGTCTGTGTGTGGACATGCTTTAGACTTGGGGGGCCAATAGGAGCCCAGTTCAATCTGCCAATTTGGAAAACAGGCTTTGATCCATTACCTGTATCCAACTAGTTAGAGACTGGAATTTTCAGTTTGATATCCACTGTTATTTGCCTGCTTATATCCTTATACATGCAATATCCGGTCATTACGTTGGAGGGAATCTGCTGTTGTGTGTGTGTGTGTGTGTGTGTGTGTGTGTGTGTGTGTGTGTGTGTGTGTGTGTGTGTGTGTGTGTGTTGTGTGTGTGTGTGTGTGTGTGTGTGTGTGTGTGTGTGTGTGTGTGTGTGTGAAATCCTGCTGGCTGCAATATCCGGTGTGTGTGCATCCTCCGCTGAGGGGCAACCGGAGGTCCATTCACTTCTCCTGATGGATCATTACAAGCTTTCAGCAGGTGCATTGACGGTGGAAGAGAGAGTGTGTGTGAGTGTGTGTGTGTGTGTGTGTGTGTGTGTGGGAATGCATGTGTGTGTGCAAACCTGCCAGTAAGAGCAGTGTAATGATCAGGGAGAAATCAATTCAAGGAGTCAGCAGGCAAACAATTCAATTGTTTGAAGGAGAATCTCATTTTCCTGAGCAATTTTGAAGGATTGCAAAGTTACAAATGACCCCCTCGCAGCCTAATCTGGTTGCAACCCATTTCCCACACTGACGCCTTTTGCTCACAATCACATTATACCAACAGTCAAGGTGTGGGCATTAGCTGTAATTGGTGCCGGAGCACTTTAAGTGTAATGGTAGACACAAGATCACTGTGTGTTTTCCTCATCCGCAGACTCCCAAATGACAAGTTGTGAAGCATTGCGAATGCTAACTACAGAGCTGACAATTAGTGCTGTCTGCAAGTGATGAATGGAAAACTTTAATTACCCCCCATGCCTCTATCCTCGCCGCCAACATTCATTGCCGTTTTGAAGCGCTTACTGCATCCTACACGATGTTTTCCCTTCTCATAATGCTGAGCTATGTTGCTAGTGGCCTATTAGCTCGTGATTAGAGCACATTTGATTACCATGTGCCTTTGTTCCAGCTGGTAAGGGGACAACGAGGGACACACAACGAGAGAAAACGGGGGGAGGGGACGGAAAGAGGGAAACCACCGCTAAATGATGGAGAGATCTGGCTTTTACAGGATAAATGAAGAGGGAGAGGGGGTGAGATTGAGGCAGAGGGAGAGATAGTAGATAACAATGGGAATAGACGAGGGAGGGGGCGAGAGAATGAGAGGGAGACGGAGAGTGAGAGGGACCCTATAAAACTATATTTCCCCCCAGAGAGTGTAACAGCGTGATGAAAAAGGAGGGAGGCCCATGGACCCCTTGATTAAATTGTCCGGACCGAGGGTGCAGAGTGAGGGAGTGAGGAAGGGTGGGTGTGAGGACGGGAGGGAGTGAAGGACGGAGAGTAATGGCGCAGCTGAGAGAACACCTATAAAGAACAAGGCTGTCGTTAAGCAAAAAAACACGAAAGGTTGCGCCATCCAATAGGGGCAGAGACATGGAGCATGTGCTTGTACAGGCAAACTCATTCACACACACACAATCACTCACACACACATATCTCTCACACAGTTGCTGACGACACACACACACACACACGAGTGGCGTTAGCCTTGTAATGTGCCAATAAATCACACTAAGGGCTAGATTGACCTTAGCTATCCCGCTTCCTCCTCCCAACCCTCTGACTGTTCCTTGCCTCTTCACTGTACTTTCTGACACACACACACACACACACACACACACACACACACACACACACACACACACACACACACCAAACACCTTGTCTGTGTGTGTTATACGAGCGGCCCGGCCACTGATAGGCTCCGTTTGTGTCCTGCATGGTGAGATATAGCAGTAGAGATCTATCTGCCACATGTCTATAATGTGATAAGATGTATTGTTATTGCGTCACAGGATTTCAAGGTTTGCATGAATAAGACTGAGGCGTGAGTTTACGGGCGCCACTTGTGAAACGTATAGTGGAACTGGAAGATATATGGTATGTAGCAGAAGTGCAGCATGACACATTAATGCAGAAACATGCGGCAATTTGTTTCATTCATTCTGCATTTGGTCATGTTATATTTCTGTTGTTGCCTGCATTTGGTTGAGTCTAACGGCATGTATTGTCCTACGTAACAAAGCATGAAGCTCTCAGATCCACTATAGACATATCAGTCCTTTTCCAGTCCAATGAAATGTCCCTTCATATATGTGTCTGTCTTTTTACGAGTCGTCACTTAGTGCCCCTCTCTTTCCGTCATGAAGCATAAAAGGTGTGAAGGTGCCTTTACTGGCAGCACACCACGCCTCCCTGTATCCCTTCTGGTTAAGGTTACTCAGAGCTGGAGGCTTGAAACATGCAGCACTATTTCTAATGAGTTATTTCTGCCTGATGACTTAGGGGCAGTAGTAGATTTCGAGGCAGACCTTTGCATTTCAATGAGGCAGAGGTTATGCACTCCTCTACCACTACTATACTTTTTTGGCTTTGGCTACCCTCCCTCCCAAATGTAAAGCGTCTTTGGGTTATAGAAAAGTGCTATAGAAATAAAATGCGGGTTCATGCAAGTAAAATCAGACATGAAACAGATCAGGAAATTGTTTCAAACGAGTGCTCAAGCAGAAATACCGTACACGCCGTATTTGATTCTCACTCCTCACTGTTTCTTTGACACCTCAACAAAGCAATCTCAAACAGCGGCATTTTCTTTATAACTAGCGGTGGAAATGCCACCACAGAGCAATCACGTTTTCTATTAAAAAAAATACCCTTGTTTCTATAGTAACACAAGACATCTGTTGGAATTTTCCTCCGACGTGAACTTAAGGTTACGGATGAGACAGAAGCAGCTGCTAAGAGTGGCGAGGGCTCTTCAGGCTTGGAGTTATAACACGGTTGGAATAATTAAGCATCAAATTAACCATCCGAGATTGATTGCCAAGAGAGAAGAAACATTATATCCTTGAAATGGTGATGTCGATTGATCTGAAAAGGTAGAATTCACGGTGTAGAGGACACACACGTTCCTACTAAATAAGCATTTTCCAGATATGGTAAAAGTACACACATCCTTTACTCAAGTAGAAGTACAGATACTCGTGTTTATACTCTGGTAAAAGTAGAAGTACTGACTAAACTTCTTTACTCAAGTGAAAGTAAAGAACTTTGAAATGTACTTCAGTAGAAAGTACCCATAACTAGCAGCTGCTTTAAAGAGTACCTGACCTCCCTTTCTATTAATAGAACAATAATGTCATTGTTAGCTAATGAATGTTTCCATGCTGAACAACGGCAACATGACAACGTTTCCATTGGTCCCTCTTCTTTAGAGAAGACCAGGAAATGATGGATACACGGATCGTGTTCAAATCAATAGGCACGCAATGACTCTAAAGAATAATGATCACGCATCAAACACACATTCAGACTAAAGGAACCAGCTGTTTGGGAAATGAGAGAAGTAGAAAGTACAGGTATTTGAGTTCAACATGTAAGAAGTAGAAAGTACAGGTATTTGGGTTCAACATGTACGAAGTAGAAAGTACAGGTATTTGTGTTCAAAATGTGAGAAGTAGAAAGTACAGGTATTTGTGTTCAAAATGTGAGAAGTAGAAAGTACAGGTATTTGGGTTCAACATGTACGAAGTAGAAAGTACAGGTATTTGGGTTCAACATGAGAGAAGTAGAAAGTACAGGTATTTGGGTTCAACATGTGAGAAGTAGAAAGTACAGGTATTTGGGTTCAACATGTAAGAAGTAGAAAGTACAGGTATTTAAGTTCAACATGTGAGAAGTAGAAAGTACAGGTATTTGGGTTCAACATGTAAGAAGTAGAAAGTACAGGTATTTGTGTTCAACATGTAAGAAGTAGAAAGTACAGGTATTTGGGTTCAACATGTAAGAAGTAGAAAGTACAGGTATTTAAGTTCAACATGTGAGAAGTAGAAAGTACAGGTATTTGGGTTCAACATGTAAGAAGTAGAAAGTACAGGTATTTAAGTTCAACATGTGAGAAGTAGAAAGTACAGGTATTTGGGTTCAACATGTAAGAAGTAGAAAGTACAGGTATTTGGGTTCAACATGTAAGAAGTAGAAAGTACAGGTATTTGAGTTCAACATGTAAGAAGTAGAAAGTACAGGTATTTGAGTTCAACATGTAAGAAGTAGAAAGTACAGGTATTCGTGTTCAACATGTAAGAAGTAGAAAGTACAGGTATTCGTGTTCAACATGTAAGAAGTAGAAAGTACAGGTATTTGGGTTCAACATGTAAGAAGTAGAAAGTACAGGTATTTGGGTTCAACATGTAAGAAGTAGAAAGTACAGGTATTTAAGTTCAACATGTAAGAAGTAGAAAGTACAGGTATTCGTGTTCAACATGTAAGAAGTAGAAAGTACAGGTATTTGAGTTCAAAATGTACGAAGTAGAAAGTACAGGTATTTGGGTTCAACATGTAAGAAGTAGAAAGTACAGGTATTTAAGTTCAACATGTACGAAGTAGAAAGTACAGGTATTTGGGTTCAACATGTAAGAAGTAGAAAGTACAGGTATTTAAGTTCAACATGTAAGAAGTAGAAAGTATAGGTATTTGAGTTCAACATGTAAGAAGTAGAAAGTACAGGTATTTGGGTTCAAAATGTACGAAGTAGAAAGTACAGGTATTTGGGTTCAACATGTAAGAAGTAGAAAGTACAGGTATTTGAGTTCAACATGTAAGAAGTAGAAAGTACAGGTATTTGTGTTCAACATGTAAGAAGTAGAAAGTACAGGTATTTGTGTTCAAAATGTACGAAGTAGAAAGTACAGGTATTTGAGTTCAACATGTAAGAAGTAGAAAGTACAGGTATTTGGGTTCAACATGTAAGAAGTAGAAAGTACAGGTATTTGAGTTCAACATGTAAGAAGTAGAAAGTACAGGTATTTGGGTTCAACATGTAAGAAGTAGAAAGTACAGGTATTTGGGTTCAACATGTAAGAAGTAGAAAGTACAGGTATTTGAGTTCAACATGTAAGAAGTAGAAAGTACAGGTATTTGAGTTCAACATGTAAGAAGTAGAAAGTACAGGTATTTGTGTTCAACATGTAAGAAGTAGAAAGTACAGGTATTTGTGTTCAAAATGTACGAAGTAGAAAGTACAGGTATTTTAGTTCAATGTGTAAGAAGTAGAAAGTACAGGTATTTGTGTTCAACATGTGAGAAGTAGAAAGTACAGGTATTTGAGTTCAACATGTAAGAAGTAAAAAGTACAGGTATTTGTGTTCAACATGTAAGAAGTAGAAAGTACAGGTATTTGAGTTCAACATGTAAGAAGTAGAAAGTACAGGTATTTGAGTTCAACATGTAAGAAGTAGAAAGTACAGGTATTTGGGTTCAACATGTAAGAAGTAGAAAGTACAGGTATTTGAGTTCAACATGTAGGAAGTAGAAAGTACAGATATTTGAGGTTCAACATGTAAGAAGTAGAAAGTACAGGTATTTGTGTTCAACATGTAAGAAGTAGAAAGTACAGGTATTTGAGTTCAACATGTAAGAAGTAGAAAGTACAGGTATTTGAGTTCAACATGTAAGAAGTAGAAAGTACAGGTATTTGTGTTCAACATGTAAGAAGTAGAAAGTACAGGTATTTGAGTTCAACATGTAAGAAGTAGAAAGTACAGGTATTTGTGTCAAAATGTAAGAAGTCAAAGTAAAAAGTCGTCAGAAAAATCAGTAGTGGCGTAAAGTACTGATACCAGAAAAATGTACTTAAGTACAGTAACGAAGTATTTGTACTTCCCACCTCTGGCGTTTTCTAATACCTGAAATGATTCTTTACTATGATATTGTTGCTGTTCCTTTCCTCAGGGATCACCACGGTGCTGACCATGACCACGATCAACACCCACTTGAGAGAAACTCTGCCCAAGATCCCGTACGTCAAGGCCATCGACATGTACCTGATGGGCTGCTTCGTCATGGTCTTCCTCGCCCTGCTGGAGTACGCTTTCGTCAACTACATATTTTTCGGGAGGGGTCCCCAGATGCAGAAAAAGCTAGCGGAGAAGGCGGAGAAGGCTAACAACGAGAAGGCGGCTAAGTACGACGCTGCGAGGGTGAGTTTGGATATCCGATTGGACGTTTGAGACACGATAGACAAGGATACATGGATTTAAGATTAAAGTAAATGCTTCTTTCTCCAAGTATTTCCCTCTCCATCGTGGAGCCAGACTCTGATTGCCCTTATGCTCTACTACTGCACTTCCTATTGAACCATTAGCAATAATAAAGAAAACAGAGCCAGAGGAACCCAACCAGCAAGCAAGGAGCATAAAGTGTCACTATGATCTTTTACTCTACATGTCTAACCCTTTTTAACCCATGCACCTGCCATTTTGGAAGACTTTGGTAGTGTTTCAGGTTATAAATTACATGTACAAAAGATAACATTGTAGTATAACTAATTCAATACACGGGTGGTTTAAATATTTGGTTATTCCCACAGAAAATGCTGCAGCGCAACACATTTTTCTTCCTCCCAACAGCCTTGACTCGGCTCTCGGTAGCCTAAGCAGCAAGATCTTCTGCAAAATGCCACTGTATGACATTATGAGAGGCATCTGCGACGAATCCAAATATGTTGGGTTGAAAAGCTATCTTCAGGTATTTGTTCCCCACATGTGGCTGAATATTCTCCTCTCCTCAGGAGGCAGGTAGTAGGACCGCGTCCCTAAAGCGGTCCAATCAGATTAAAGGTCTTCGCCACTCACGCTCGGTGAGTTGCTTCGTTCAGTGAGACTCAAAATCTTCGAGTCAACTCTGCCATTGCCATCAGCCGACATGGATGTTTATTTATATTCCCGCCATCCATGGAATGAGTCAAGCGACAGACATCTTCATGACATTGCCATAATCTCAGGAGTGTCCATTTCGACTTCTTCATCGCCGTTTTTAGCACATTGAAACGACGCTCTCGCTTGAATGCTCTGTAAAATGTGTTTGGTGTTTCAGATATGAACCCGTTTCTCCTTTCAGAGGTCATCCTGAACGCATGCTTTCATACATCATTAAAGCCACATTTCTCACACAGCTTCTATACATTAGAGCGACACATCGCGCATGTCAGGATGTGGTTTCAAAAGTGACATGTGGGACTTTTACAGTTACGGCTACATTTGCATGAATGATTGCCGTTGTCCATGAATGTTGATTTGTTTCGTGGTGCACACATCGTAGGCATGGAGTCTGATGTGTGTCCTCTGTGTTTGATTACATTGTTGAAAGTGATGGTGTGGAAAACTATTCCTCACGTGCTACCGTGGGAAATGTCCTCAGGTTGATCACACCTGTCCAGTCAGGAGCGAGGGAGGAGCATGCACTGAGGATACTGTAGGAAAGAAATGTCCTAATGGTCAAAAAACAGAGCCATGGAAGGACTTTGATGCAATGGGCCCCGGGCTAGTTTTTCGCCTTTCTCTGCCTCTCTTTGTAGACGTTTTGCGTCTCCTTATAGATGGTTTGAGTCTCTGTGGATGTTCTGTGTCTGCTGTTAGAGACTAAACTCCCAGGTCTGTGCCCGGTCGGCCCATTCAGTAATCCTTCCATGATGACGTACATTTCATGGTCTTGAACACACTGAGGGAACAGTGCCTTATCACTTCAGGTGGAGTCCTCTCCAGCTGTTCCATTTATTTACTCATTAATTAGTTTTTCTCATTTCTTTATCCATTCAGGCGGAAGCTCACGGCCACGGGAACATCCTGCTCACCACCCTGGAGATCCATAACGAGGTGGTGGGAGGTGAGATCACCACCAGCCTGGCGGACATTAGAAACTCTCAGTCTATGGTGCAGTTGGACAGCCAAGCCTCGTCGCACATCCAGTACCGAAAGCAGAGCGGAGGCATCGGGCCGCGCTCCGCCAGCCGACACTCCCTGGACCGCGCCGCGCAGATCAAACGCAGTCGTCTGCGCAGGCGGTCCTCGCAGCTCAAAATCAAAATCCCAGACCTGACGGATGTGAACGCCATCGATCGCTGGTCACGGATCATCTTCCCCTCCGTTTTCTCACTGTTCAACCTCATCTACTGGCTCTACTATGTCTGATTGGACTATTTTGTTTGATATGTTTGTTGTTGTTTTTATTTTCATCTTAATCTTCCTTTTTTTCTGTTGCTTTTATACATGATGGCGTCTGTCGAGGTAAAGACTGCAACACAGGACAAAAAGAAAACTGACTGAGTTTTGGACCAAGTTCTTGTCAAAATTGTTTTTATATTTGCAGTCTTTGAATCCTTAGTACCATCGTCTTCTTACTTTCTAAGTATGTACTGTAATTGGGACTTGTGACAGTCATTTCCCAACATGTCGCTCTCAGTAATGTGTACATAGAGAGATACAAAGCCAGCAATTGAATACATATATTTCAGTATTTGCAAAAACCCAATAGCAGTTAACAAAATGATTTTTTCTAATTAAATATAATTAAGAATACTTTATACACAGGTGGTCAGATAAATGCAGGCAATTCCTAAAAGTCCATTAAACAAACTAATGTATGTTTGACTGGTACCCTATGCACTATTAATGCATGTAATGATCAACCATAGTGGGACAACAACGACTTTTGCCTTGAGACTCTGCTGATTTCTATTTGTCTATACTTGCTAATGTCATGCAATGACCTGGTAAACTTTACCCAAACACAATTATTTAAAGTGGAGGACTTTCTCCTCCGTTCAGGATGACTGAGACTCAGGTTCTGAATCTTTTGCTATTTGACATCTTGTCACTGAAATATCCTTTTTTGGTCATTTGATAAGAAACAAAAGCACAAATAAGAATAAAACTGCCATTTTTCACTTTTACCTTCGAGCAACAGCGCTTCAAGTGACAGCGCTTCAAGTGACAACAGGACAGAATTGCACTCAAATTTAAATACTTCCTCTGAAAAACAACCGTCTTACTTTAATTTACAACAACTGCCAAGGGCCTTTTGGGCGACACGGTTCCTCAACCCATGAAATATTATGATATTTTTGTACTCTGTGTCTTCAGGTATTGATTTTCCTATCCCGTGTTTTATTTATATTTTTGCTCGACGATGTTGTGGTGAAAGAGTGGAGGAATTAAACCATTTCTTTTGTAAATAAGTACATAATTGTGTATATACATAAGTGTATATATACTGTGTGTACAACCCTGAATTGAAAATGATATGAGCATTTTGTGATTGTCGTTCTGGCTTTTAACCGTCAGAGCATTTAATGGGAAGAAAAAAGACAAAAAAAACAAATTCACCAACAGGTCAGTTTCAAGCATCACTTAGTTTTTGTGGGGCACTCTGAATATCTTCTCAAACACCCGACATTGTTGAAGTCTGCTATAGAAACTGCGTATGTTCACCCTGCATTTCAGAGTTACTGTACGCTCCGTTATACAGCAGCACACCAATTGATTTGCAGACTTCTTGTGGACTAATAAGCACATACTAGCGCTGAATGTATCAGGTCCATTCTTCAGGGAGAGGATAATGAGCCATGGTCATCATTTCTCCATCAGAATGTAACACGCCCATTCTTACGAGTGTTGTAGAAACAGAGGGGTGGGATTTTAAGAGTGTGTGCATGTGCATGTGTGTATGAGAGAGAGATGGGGAATGGATAAGGAGAGCTTGAGATAGGAAGGGCGTGGGTAGACCATATATTTTCTGTGCTGCTTGCTCGACTGTGGACAACGTGTAATAGTGTTGTGGATAAAAATAGCTCTCCTGTCCCACTCCTTTTGATAAACTGTGCCATTCCACCTAAGGTCGCAGAGCAGTCACCCACAACCCATGGACGATTATGTACATTTGTCATAGATACATGACATACAGTGTACGAGAACACGTGAAAACATTCCTACTTGATAAGTTCAGCGATGGGGTCAATTTATCAAAGAAATTGTAAGGTTGTATGTGTACAGACGGATTGATATATGACTTAGAACTGAATGTATTGTACTTGGATTGTTGCTGCACAAATGCAATTGTCTTTCTGGAAACAGGATTGACCTCAACTCTGATTAATTAGGGCTTTAGTTGATTCCCATTCGAGTGACCCCGAGTTTATCGCTGGTTACTGCCCTGTTTTCTACTGTGTAGACGGGGCGCAGTGCACAAAGGACCTGGGTCCACGAAAGAAGAAAGCTGCATTATTAAATAAAAACATCCTATATATTATAAGCCAAAACATCTTGCGAAAGGTGTGTTCAGAAGACATTTTAAGCGAGTGTTCACCTTGCGTACAAACTTGCCCAAAACCGCCAATGTATCGTTCGCGGTCAGTTAGCTAGAAATGCACGATCTTTCTGTTACTTCCCTCTCGTCTCAGAATTGTTTCGTTCTGTCTGAACACACAAAGCAATGTTTCTTGATCTCACGCTTGGCATTGGAAGCTGTTTGTCCAAAAAGCCAAGCGAGGAAGAACGTCCGAATTGAATTTCACAACAGTTCAGCTTCAGTGCTGTGTAAATAAGATATAATAATACAGATTTCTGAAACACTGAAGCTAGAAAATAACTGTTTTACTTCCTGGCTTTTACTGCTTCACTTTGATTTAATCAATTACTTTAGTCTGCAGCTGTACGAGTCGTTATTTTAATTACCGAACAACAGCGTGCGGGTGAAAGAGAGGAGGAGACGGAAACGCTTGATACTTGTTTATCATGCATGCAACGACAATTTGTGACTTTAAAAAAAAACTCACTCATGAGAGCTGCCAACTGCTCGTTTTAGAAATATAAGGCCATGCCTACGATGAAAATTTAAAAAAAGCAACAAAAAAAGACTTCAGGTGTTGTATGGCCTTGGTCCCATATTGGAATGTGAAATGTTCTGTGCTGCCACAAAATGTATTTAGGCTTAGATTTCTACTGTATATCTCTGTGTGTTTCTCTTCCTTTTTCAATAGATTATCATGTTAAACCATCAAATAAATTATATACACTGTTCCTGTGTTTGGTATTGCGAGCATGCATGACACTGTAAATAATCTGTACACGTAGAGCAAGATACGATGAACAGCCATTTTGAATAGCATTTTGATATGCCTGTACATATCCCAACTCCTCAGGTGCCCTTGAGCAAGGCAATTGAACCCTTTCTGTTTCAGTGCGACGACACAGAAGACTACACTCCACTCCCAGTTGGACATCTCTTGTGTATGAAGTGAACTTTCTCAATGTGTGCCAGAGTTCAGTGTTGGTGAAAAAGAGTACATTAGTTCCCCGGATAAATAAAGATTGGAAAAGAAAGACACTTTGGAGTCGGAGGATATTATTCAGCATCGTGTTATTCACCACACTCAAGTGCCACGAGGTGTTTAATTCGCTTAGAGACTAGGTGGTGATATGAAAAGTTAATATCAAGTTGTAACAAGATCAGCTCAAGTATAAGCATCTTACATTCAACCAATCAGATGTCAGTCTCCAGAGCGGTACTATCCTGGACTGAATGAATTTCCACATCTCTTCTCCTCGTTTATAGCCTCTTTAGAGAAGTTAGCAGAGTGTAATGTGAACCTACAAAGACGGGTTCCTGCTTTAAAGCTAATGAATATAATGAGGCCATTAGAAGGAGGTCAGAGCTACCCAAAGGGACCCACACAGAACTATTTTTGATACCATCAACACAACATCTACACAGAGCGTGAGAAATAAAATAAGGTGTTGTAATGTCATTTGTGGTAGTAGTCTGTTCACTTTAAAGATTGGACACTTTAATTCTTGCAAGATGCTTAGCAAAGCAAAGCATGCTAATCTACCCAACCCTGCAGATGCAGTATATCTACACATACTGGGTTAACTATAGTTACTGTAAATAATACATTGCATGTCATTAACTGAGCTGGGTGAACGCAAGTAATCCAAGCAATGCAATTCATTAAGGGTGAGTCGAATAACGTAGTCTCTATGGGACCATTCGTAAAGAAGTACAACTGGAAACAACTGCAGTGGGATTAACGTTAGCTGTGGGTCACAATGAGTTTACATTTCTCGACAAATTACAAATCAAGGAGCCCAAAACAGAGGAGAGGAATCCAACGATAAATGTCAGCACTAACAGGAAGTGAGCTGATACAAGGTTTATTAGTGCTAACAAGTAGCTTGAAGGTCTGTAAAGTGTTAAATCTTAAAGTAGTCACTGTAGTGCGGCAAACATGCGTCTTAATTAAAAGGTGATGTGAAGAGATTCTGCAGCCTTTGAAGCTCCGACTTTATCCTTATGTAACTCCACTGACTGTACAAGCACTGTCAACAAAGACAAAAAACATTTACAAAAGGAATATTATGGAAAACTTTCTAACACATGAAGAAACTCCAAACCTTCACATCTTCAACAGAACTCTTGCATTATGAACTCTTGGTCTCTAAGATCATAATCAAGCGCTTTACTCCAGTCAATGTACTTCCTTTCCTCCACACTTGGAAATATAGGACAGGGGTTTTTGAGCATAAGGAACCAAAAAGTTGCTATATATCCAAAAGTAAGGTGAAAAAAGTACTTTGCATGAATCTAAGATGCATGAATTGAATATACGCATTCTCTTCTGAGGAGCTAGAAAGCCGCTTCACATTTAGTCCGTTTCTGAGAAATCATTGTCTCAGGTAGAGGACGTATCATCGGCCATATAACACTATTTAATATGCATAATGACTTTAAGAAAATGCTGAGCTTTGCTTCCCAGTCCCCCCATGCTTCTCCACAATATATGAGTCCCTTGGGGTACGTGTGAAATATCTGTAATCTCTTTCCTTTATAATGTAAAGCGGGTTCTTACCCCGAGGTGCGCCGTTTATCATTAAAGAATATCATCGTTCAGCAGTTTGAGGGGGGCTGCTGTTGATAACAAGGCCCACGTATAAAGCATGCCACTGTTATGGCAGTTATAATGTGCTATAATGAGGCCGAGCCAATCATAAGGGCTAAAGGGGAACACAAGGCCAATTATTGGATAATCAAGCCAGAATGATGGCTTTGTAGGCAGAGCTATGTTGGATGGGCTTGATCTAGCAACCTACGTGTGGTTCTCGCCTCTGCTACATCAACTTCTTCTTCTGCTGTCAAACTGTTTCTAGCACACCAGGTCCCCAGATCATCGCCGCACTCAGTTTTTGGAGAGGGGAAAAAAGTACAGCACACTCCTACTCTTCAACTTTGTCAGGTTCCTCCATCAGACCTGATTTGAGAACGTCCACACAGATGGATAATGAATTTCAGTTAATATCAAAGCGTACAGTCCTGTCCGTTTCTCAGGAGCTCGATAACAGAGATATTGATAGATGACTTCGGGTAAACAAGATGCCAAGTCACTAATAAAAGCTACTCGAGAGGGCCGTGAAGCATCTCGTCGACTCGGTCTGGATCCTGAAGCTTTAAAAAAGGAACAAGCTGTTCACACATTAGTTAAAAATATCGCAATGGATAACTAGACGGATAAAAGGGCATAGCCTCTGGGCTTGACATCATTTTCTGGCAGTGCAAAGGATCCGGATCTGAATAATTGCTCAAAGAGTTATGATGGTGTGCAGATATTAAGGGTGATGATCAAAAACTATACACGGATCATGGTTCTTCATTTTCAGGCAATAAGCATCAAAAGGTTTTAATGGGGGGGGGGGGGAGTGAGAGGCGTTAGGCATGAGCTGCTCTGAAGCTCAAAATGACTTATTGCTTTCATAAAAGTGCAGCGAAAAGAATATAAATATTTAATTATTGTTATTTCTTTGTTTCTTGTGATTCTGAATGCTCCAATGAGGGCATGGGCTCGCAACACAAGCTAATATTATATAATACAACAAAGAGAAATGAACTAAAAGAACATGCAGGACCAAAGATATGTTTATTTTATGAAATATTCTTCCCACAAGCAATGTACTATTAACAGAGGGTAGACAAGGCCAAGAGCCGTCAGCATGCTGGCAACTTTTGAGCCTGGGTACGTCCACACAGCAGCTTTTCAAAAATCTTGGAAATCTTGGAGCTGGGCGTGTCTGAAATATATATATATAAACTCCCCAAACAGGCGAACACCTACCAGTCTCACCCACTGTCTCTGCCACCTCCCTCCATGCCTGGTTCCTCCGGTTTGTATCCCGATATATAGTCTGGTCGTAAAGAACCGGGTGATTTGCTCCCGTAATTTCTCGTTTGGAATATGAGGAAAGGAACTGCGGTCTGGCTCTCTCAGCATACACGTGGTTTGATTGGCTAGCGCTTGAACTGTCAGATTTGCATACACAGGATTTGATTGGCTGACGCTTCCAGCTCAGATTCAAAAGTTCAACATTGCTCAACTTTTGAATCCTGAAAATCCTTCGCTCCCCCACAATGCAGTTCGGCGAAAAGCGAGGCAAAGTGACGTCATCCCCATTCAAAGTCAATGGGCAGAGAAGCGTTGGAAGCGTGGAAGATTCGTCTAAAGCTGCTGTGTGGACGCACATGTGTTGCTTAGAGCTAAATGCTAACATGTTGGTTATGTTGTTCACCATCTTAGTTTATCACCTGAGCATGCTAACACTCATTTATAATTAAGCACTGTCACAAACCAAAGAATGATATCAATTGAGATGTTGACATAATAGCGTTAACTAAAAGGTCAGGGGGTCTCTTCCTTTCTCCGTTTCTGGTGATAGTCTGCTAGTACTTTTTGTAATTGGTCCAAAAGTGTGAACCATCACAAAGATTAAGTTGATAGCCAAGGAGTCATGGAAAATGGCTTTTAAGAGTCGTAGAAATGGAAACTTTGATACAAGTTTATGGTGTGTGATGTAAGCTAAAGTTAGCACCACTTTGCTGTGGCTAAAGCCTGAGTTCTGCTACTACTAAATAATGTTTTGGCAACTATCTTTATCTTGTAGTTGTCTTGAGTCTTTTGTTTAGAGGCTTATGTTGTCTAATGTAAGCTAACGTTAGCAAGCCAGATTTCTGCTACTACTTAATAATGTTTGAGCATCTATCATTGTCCTGTACTTGTGACCTGCTTCAGCTCTCTTTAAAATAAACCTTTGTTAAAGTTTTGGTACAACTTTTAATGTTTTGGGTAAAGAATCTGTTTCATAATCTGTCTGCACTCATGCTGGGAACCTTAACCTACTTCACAACACTTCTTCTCTCTGTCTTTCACACTCAGATCATCAATAGCTGCGAGATAAAACACATTTAAACTTTTAGCACAGTGCTGCTACTCAAACCAAGCCCTCCACGGTCGCATAGCAACAGCAGCTTTAACAGCTTCCTACAGTGGATGTGTTTAGTGCTGCTTTTTAAAAAACAAGGCACCCCATAGACACCGGGGCCAAGTTGTTATGATGGGAATATGAAGCAGATTACTAACATGTGTCCCCTTTTTTGTTGTGGTGTTGTTCTGCTGAGTGGACAGTAAGAGGTGGATTCCCAACCCCTGATTGTTGACCCAAAAAAAAGCCCCGAAAACTTACGAGGCGGTGAGGATTCAGCCCGTGGTTCTTGTGGAGAAACTCACTGAATGAATTCTTTCTGATGTCTTGTCTCTTTCTTTTTCTCCCCTCGCTGCCTGCCAACTGACATACTTTCTTTTAATTCATCAGCAGCATGGCGAGCGATGGAGGGAGCGTGGGAGAGAGTAGGAGGGAGAATGGGAGGATGGAGAGAGAAATAAAGTGTGTTTCAGCATCAAAAGACTGTCTCCGAGACTAGGGGGAATACATTGACTCTTCGATGTGCTTTTTGATGATGCCTCTGTGTTTTATGAACCCAGTGATACACAACAGCAGAGTATTAGCCTACTTCCCTGTACAGTTCTCACCCTCTGTCTCGCTCTCCGTCATCAACACTCATTATTCCCTCTCTCATTATTAGCGGTGTTATATTGTGTAACACACACACTTCCTGGCATCAGCTGGGCGTACTGTACCAGACAATATTTTGATGGCTCATCCTTCCTACAATGAAACCTCCCGAGTCTCTAGACAATAAACTTTTCTTGAACATCGCTGAATCATTAAACATTTAAAGGGGCTATTCCCCAAGTGTTCAACACCACAGAGAATAACAAGTCCTATACAGTATGACCCAGAAACAACGCACTCATATCTTAAGTCACATCTGCTCACTGCAATAAACACTAAGAAAAGCCGGCGATCGATGAAAGGGAATAGTGACCACTGTTTCACCCGGTCAACTGGAGGCTTTGGAGAGACGTACGACACAAATGATGTCAAATTAAATCAGTAGCTGTCTTCATGTCTTTGGACAATACAGTGGTGTCAGGCTATTTGATTTAACTGACGACATCATCCGGTGGAAATTCAATGTGTAAATTGGCTAATTGTTATTGACAGGAGGCAATACCCTGGATACCATCTGAAACATATTGGTCTACTCTGCCCAAAACGAAGGTGACAAATCTTAATTTACCATTAAGAAGAATGACGAGGGTGTAATTTGTCCCGCCATGACGTGTGCTACAAAACCAATAAGAGACACAACAAGGTGTCAATCACTTAATGTACACACACACACACACACACACACACACACACACACACACACACACAGTAGAAATGTGAATTCTGACTGACCGTATCAGACAGCCCAACGTTATATTGATATTTAAATGTGTCTAAATTCAACCCTTCACTTAATCAAAGTAGTGTAGTCTTTTGGGTGTAGACATTGAGTAAGTGTAGCAGTACGTTTCAAATGGTCATGATACGTTTGGAAAATCAGCTTCATTTGTGCTAAATATTCTCACTGAAGTTCTCTAACATTAAATGTAATTAGCTCACTTTACACCATCTTGATTTTCACCCAGTAATTACACAAACGTCCACAAAAAATGACAGTCTTATAAAAAGAGGCCAGACGCGTTGGAGTGATTTAAATGCCGACAGTTTCTTGATTTTAAAACAGAATGCAGGCTTAAAATCACTTGTTACACCGCCATGTTTAGGACTGCATATTTAATGTGTTTGGAAATTATCAGGCTGTCATACCATTTGTCACACACACACACACATACACACACACACACACACACACACGACAGGAGCTCTTCTATTCCCTGGGCTCATCATGTTCAGAACAAAGTGAACGGTGGCTGCCAGGAGAGCGGGAGCGCAGAACAAAAGTACCTTTGTTTCAAACGTCGCCATATATCTCCAACAGGGTTAACGAGTGTGTTTTATCCTTGTGGCGGAAGAATTCTGATCCAATGTATTTAAGTCCCTTTTATTTGAAACAATGTAGGGTCAAAGAAAGCTAAGAAGTAGCTCAACTGTATATTTTTGACAGGCGTTTGCTTAGTCTGACTAATTGAGTGCATATTCTTGACTCTAAATAAGGATGTTGACTCAAAATGCATGAGGGTTTCTTAAGTGTAGGTGAGAAATACTTAAGGATAAGCTACATTCAGTGTTTTAACAGCACAGGGACATAAAAAACACCTTAAAGTATAACCTTGTGTTTTCTGCCCTCTGTTGGACGCTCTAAGTACTTGCACTGTATGCCATCAGAGATTCACACGCCCACTCAGTCATCTGCACACACAGGGAGGCGTGTACGTGTGATTAATGCTCTCCGTTTTCACATTTCTTGCTAATTAGCAGCTGCTTGTATCTCATACCGTCGGTTATTTAAAAGACATTTGATTTCGCCTGTGTCGATAGAGCCTCAGACAACATAATTACATGTTTAATTACTCCATGTTTGTAGTTTGTGTCGTGTAGGGGCCAATTTCATGCACAGTTTCTGCTTATTTACACTTTTCAATTACTGCCTTCCTCACATACTGCCAGTGGGGGAGATGGCAACTTCATGCAAAGATGTCTCTGTATTCTTTATTTACTTTCTGATATATTGTGTAACAGTTGCTTGCAGTGTGTATATCAGAGGACAAAGGACCCTTTACAAGATGAAGAATACACACGGGAACCCTAACCTTCATAATTCAAATCATAACCAAATTAATAAAAATGTATTTTAATGTTTTAATTTATGTAACTGTAATGTAACTTTTTATTCAGAAAATCAAGACTTACAATTGGGACACTTCCAAATATTAACTTACAATTCACAAATGAATTATACTGGTATGAAAACGATGTAACCGCGCTCTTAGTGGGAGTCTTTTTATTCTGTCAGGGGACAAACTAATGGTGCTTTTGTTAAATGGACTTCCCGTTCGTGATGGTGGGAATAACACAACATCCCCTTTCCCTACTCCTTTCATTTAAACTGTTTGATTTGTATCCTGTAGAGACTTCTGTATACATTGTGAAACCTTCCTCTGATGCAATTTGCCCACATAAATTGCAATTTGACTCGAACTACACTGCAGCTACAGGCAATGAAATGGCGACTTGTGTCCCTGCGTTTCTACCAGATGTCTCTCCTGTAAGACACGCTGCCATCAGCCTCTCCTCCAGTCAAACTGCAGCGCTCTCAGGAAGGAGTCTGCAGCGTCTGACTGAGACACCCACTGTTTCTTTATATAATGCCTTTTTCACAGCACCTATTTACCTTGATGTTGCCAAGTAACAGCATCCTGATTGTGTTTGTGTGTGTGTGTGTGTGTGTGTGTGTGTGTCTTCATGCAGGTAGGTGTGTGTGTGTGTGTGTCTTCATGCAGGTAGGTGTGTGTGTGTGTGTCTTCATGCAGGTGTGTGTGTGTGTGTGTGTGTGTGTGTGTGTGTGTGTGTGTGGGTGGGTGTCTTCATGCAGGTGTGTGTATGTGTGTGTGTCTTCATGCAGGTAGGTGTGTGTGTGTGTGTGTGTGTCTTCATGCAGGTGTGTGTGTGTGTGTGTGTGTGTGTGTGTGTGGGTGTCTTCATGCAGGTAGGTGTGTGTGTGTGTGTCTTCATGCAGGTGTGTGTGTGTGTGTGTGTGTCTTCATTCATGCAGGTGTGTGTGTGTGTGTGTCTTCATGCAGGTAGGTGTGTGTGTGGGTGTCTTCATGCAGGTGTGTGTGTGTGTCTTCATGCAGGTAGGTGTGTGTGTGTGTGTGTGTGTCTTCATGCAGGTGTGTGTGTGTCTTCATGCAGGTGTGTGTGTGTGTGTGTGTTCATGCAGGTAGGTGTGTGTGTGTGTCTTCATGCAGGTAGGTGTGTGTGTGTGTGTGTGTTCATGCAGGTGTGTGTGTGTGTGTGTGTGTGTGTGTGTGTGTGTGTGTGTGTGTGTGTGTGTGTGTGTGTGTGTGTGTGTGTGTGTGTGTGTGTGTGTGTGTGTGTGTGTGTGATGGATGTGCTAAAGTGCCGTTATGGGCTTCTAACAGCAGCTGGGAGAATCACTTCAAGTCGTCCGTCCCCTGCTACAGGTCTGCTGCTTTAAAGGAACAGCCAGGAAGGAAGTCACACGTCTCCACTGCACGTGAATCCTTTCTGATGCTAATGCCCGCCGCCTTCAAAGGGCAACACACTTAATGATGCACTTTATTGCACCTGCTTGTTCCCCATGTTTTTCACATTTTCTTCCAACCTCTTTCCCCCTCTGTCTCAGCATGAGCTGCTTAACTGATACATGTACTACAGTAATCCTCTTCTTAGCGAATGGGATTAATATTTAATTCAAGAAGAGCCTTTTATCAATACCTCGCTGTGTTTTCATTGTTCGCCCTCTTTAGGGTGGCTTTACCCAGCTTTTGGCAAATTGAAGGAATGGTATTAATGTGCTAGATGGAGCTGATAGGCGTGTCAGGACATCGCCTAATCACACTCTCGGGGCTTCAACAAACCACTCATTGCACATCTTAAGTGTTAGAGGGAGCAGTTGTTAGCATATTGATAGGAATACAGTGCAACATACTATTAGTAATGCATTACAGCAACACATATGCATTGCTGCGAGGCTTCCTGCAGGTTATACGTTTTTAAAACCTGAACTATCCCTTTAAAGTCAATCCCTAATGGTTTCTGAACCTCTCTGTGCTTTATCCGTAAAACTCCAGTACTTGCATTCATAAAAAGTACCAAGAGCCTATTGTGCGCTGATCCACTGCAATGCTGATCCAGGATTAGCCCGGAGGCAGGAACACATGACAGAGTGAACTTCAGGAGGCGGTAAGGACACAAATGCCTCCAACATGACCCACTGTGTTGCCAACATATTGCAACGTGCAATCCAAACAAATATGATCTGCTGAGGTTAGTCTCTGCAGGAGAGAGCTCAGGGGGGCAGGACCTGTTTGTTCATATGATGTTTCACATACAGAAAAACAGATCTCTAAAAAGAAAGGAATCACCCAGAGCTGGGTGTCAAACTCAAATACACAGTGGGCCAAAATATAAAAATGGGTACTAGTCGAGGGCCGGACTGGTTCAATGTTTATTGCAAAACGTATTGAAATGAACTTATTGCACATATTAAACCTGGAACTAACAAAGCTTAAATTATTGCCTATAAAAACAACATTAAACATTAAATAATCAGTGTGAGCGAAACTTCTGTAGCAATAGAGAGTCAGGACTCCGAGAGACACGAGGAGAGCAGGAGCTTTGATGTCAAACACTGACGGGTTTATTAGGAGCTTCGGCCGGAGAATTCACAAAACAAGTCCAAGCGCCAGAGGTTCTGACTTCACGGGAGAGTTGCCACGTCAATTCTGAAGAACTCGACGCATGTGTTTAGATAGTTCAGAGAGAATAATCAACATGCTGCATAACAAGATATAATCATAACACCTCTATCAGCTGACGCCGACAGGCAGGACCAGGGAGACACAGAGCACAGCAGCAAGGTTACAGGTGCTGGACAGTATGAACTGATGAACTGGGTCAAAGTTATGGACCTTGGAACATATTTCCCCAACAATCAGTGGCATTCATTTCTTATGGCTCTATCTGCAGAGTCATTTCTTATGAGTACATTTTTCCACAGGCCAACAACAGCTTCAACAAAACTATTTCCCTCTAAGAGAAACCAACATGCCGTGTTGTCTCAAGAAACAAAGTGCAACAGGAAGCATCCATTGAACTCAGGTTGCTGCTCTGTGATGCTAGCTCAGATACTTGGCATCTCATCTTGGGTGAGAGGTCATCAATGTTTGGGCTCAGGCTCTGAGCTGAGGAGACCCTCAGGATGGAGTGAAGGTGTGCGTGCAATATACCGGCGGGCCAGATCTAATAGTGATTAGAAATGATCCTGTGGGCCGAAATTAAATCCACCAAGGGCCTGATTTGGCCCCCGGGCCTTGAGTTTGGCACATGTGACCAAGAGGCTTTAAGAGATCCTCAGGACAGTAGAGAAGAACACAGCAAAAAGAGGAACAATACCTGGGAAGGTCAAAAGGTTTTTCATATAAATGTATGAGTACAAATCTACATGTGTTTGACTTCGAAGTGCATCAAAAGTTCCTGCATCATGCAAAACAAATGTGGATTGTTCTAGAGCCATGTCAGTCACAACTCAGCTGTCTCTACTGGCTAGTGTTTATTTTCCTTGTCAAAAGTTACTCTCATTAAGGCTTTCACAATTGGATCAAAAAATGCTTTCTGCTATAGCCTCCTTCTTCATGGTCTACTGCTACCTGCTACACAATGCTTTAAAATAGATCAGTAATTAAAGAGATGTATGTTGTGTTGTATCTTTGAACAACTGAAGCATGCAAAGCTATGTCCATGATATAAACTGGATTTTGGCTCCACCTAGTGTCTCAGCTGTTCACTTGTGGTTTGCGTTTGCGTCATCGCTTGCTCAATCGTGGTATTCTGTAAACCTTCCCCTGCATCAAGCTAGCAAGAGGCACGCGGAGCTGGCCTTCAAAATAAAACGTCGAAATCGTTATAATAATAAAAAATCAAAACATATTGATAAGAAGATGGTAAGAGTGAGTACTACTACATAATGTTTCTAAAGCAGTGGTAGAAGGAACCCAAGTATATCAAGAACCGTACTTAAGGTCAGTTTTAAAGGCTATATATTTATTATTATTATTAGTATTTATTTATGGCTACATTTTATTAAAAGACTATGGTATTTCAATATGTTAAGTATGGTATAAGATCAGTATAATACTAGAGATGATAACAATCAATTGTATGGCGTTTGTAATGACCTACTTTGCCATTTCACATTGTACTTTAATAACAAATCAGCCTTTAAAATGTGATGCAATATTATACAACTAAATCGATGGATAGATGGATGGATGGACGGACGGATAGACAGATAGACAGATAGACAGACAGACAGACGGACGGATAGATGGATAGATAGATATGCGTTGCAGCAGCATAAAAAAACAAGGCAATGTACATAAGAGAAATTAAGACACAAGAAATACAGTCCAACATATATTTTTTATACATTACAGTTATATTTATCAGACTAAAAGTTAAAGCCAAAACTGGAATCAAAGGTTATTAATTATTCGTTGATTATTACTGTATTATTATTATTTGACTGTTCTTTGAATACTAATTATGATGCATTACATCGTTATACATTTTATTTTGAAATATCCGACAGGAAGTGATCGAGTCAAAGAAACCGTTTGACCGTTGCTTTTCACCAGGAACGGTGTTTTTCTAAAGCGGCTGTACATAGCAGCCATTTCTGATTGTTTCTCCTGCTGTTTATTCTAGGTTTGTTGTGAGGGGAGTCTCTCTCGGAGTGACATCAACTCAGAGGTTTTCTTCTGGGTTGTTTTCCCAGCTGAATCCGGTCGGGATGGATCCAACGAGCCGATACCAAGTGGTGAGTTTGAGCTGAGAAATATTCAAAACACCGAATCATAGCTCGGCCTGTCACAGGAAACAAGGCCTTGGTAAACTTATACTAAATTATATCACACATATCACAAAGATAATAAAGTCAAACAAGTCATTTTGCTTCTAAATTGTTATTTTTGTTGCATTTAAGGTGTTTATTTTTCCTCAGATTGTTATGTTTTGACTGACAGTTGGCACTTCCGCATCTGCTAAGCTAACGTTAGCTATGTAGCAGAAATTAATCTTGTTTTGTTGTTGTTTCTTTGTTGTAGCCCAAACAACAATTGTTCAAATATATCAGAAGAAAAAACAATTGTTGTTACAATAATTCAAACTGAGGGCTTTATGTACAAAAAAAATAAGGTTAAAAACAACATTTACAATAAAATACAATGAATTAAGGTGTTTTAAAATTGATTAAATTGTTGGGCTTTTTTACGTTTGCTTCATTTATTTAAGCTTTGAAAGATAACATCCTGATTAAATATGTGATACACTTGATAAACCATCTCTTGGGTAGGACCATAATGACATTTAACATTGTGATATTAGCAAAACTGTTATAAGTGATCAGACTATGTTATAACCCATTGCATACATTATGATTAAGAACTTAATTGAGATTACATGTGGCAGTAACATGTGTGTTTCCACTATGAGAACAAAAGCTATGTGGGTGTAGGGATGGAAAAAGAACCTGACAATGTGGTGATGTTTGAGCTGACTGAGACATGTTGGTGGTCACTTAGTGCTCGATGCCTGTGGTTCTGGGTATGCGAGTTATAATCCCTCAGGATTCAGTGCGAGCCAAAGCAAACTCTAATTGTTCAACCCTGGAACAAAGTGCAGATTAAATCAGATTTTAAACAGCGGGTTCTCGAGGATGTGTTTTGACACTTTGCTGTACGACATATTCTTGCCTCGCTGATAAAAGAAAAAGTTATCTGATGTGGTTTTTAGACAGCCTGATCTTCAATGCCTTTTTCCCTTTAGCTGTATTATTCTTCCCTAAATAACACTTAAAATTGCTTTAAGTACATGGTATTGCTTCTCTGAGCAGGCCCTCATGTTTTTGGGTATATTGGGACATACGAGGATGTTATTACCATCTTATGTAATGTCCTGTGTGCGGGGGTGTGATATACTTTGCCCTTGATTCTCAGCCACTCATTCACTCTAACCGCTGCAAAGTGGTTTCAATTGGTTTCATTTCTGAGAACTTTATCTGCATTTCACTGAACACATGTCCTTCTAATAAGGACTACACTGTATTCCTTTTTGACTACGGTTAGTAGATAGTTGAGCTCTGACTGTCGTTATCAGTCAGCTGTTATTACAGAGGGTGTTGCTTTACCACAACAAGTCTTAAGTAAACACAATACTTACTTTGTCTAACCTACCTTTCATATACATGGGTATAACACTGATCATTATCATTCTTGGTAGATAAATAGGTTTCAACTTTGTATTCAACACAACAAAACTGCAATGGAGGAAATGACTGAAATGGTAGAAGTGATTACATTTTCGATGTTTTGTATCAACACAAGTCAGCAGATCAACTGCAGAACACTAGCTTTGGACATTGTGTTCTAGGAATGTACTGGCGTCACGTCCTTTTAATTTCGTTTTTTAAGAAATATTTGACACGGCTCTAAAGTAGTTGAACTTGCTCAGCCACATTGAAGTAGTCGTCTACAGTTCTTATCTGTCAATAACAGTCTAATCTAAGGGGAGAACACCACTGGACGGACCATAGAGTCACCACCTTATATGGACTGCTGACTTTCCCCCAATAATATAGGATTAAAAACTCAAAAACATATATTTGATCCAGGTCAATATAGTTATTATTGAGCTTTAGATTGAGGGATACTGTGTGAATTTCTCCCACACTTTGCCCATGCAGTTTTCAGAGGGCGTTTGTCTCTGGTTTCTGTCACTCTCTAGGCTGTAGTGGAGTCTCTTATTAACCGATTACATGAACGCATCACGCTCTCAGAGGCCTTCCTGTGTCGACGTGCCACTGCAGTGTCACGTCTCTTTGCTTACCGTGTCAAACATGCTGCTGAAGGTCAGACGGGGAAGTTATGACCCTGCAAACATATGAGCTGCAGACTTTGTCAACTCAACAAATACTTCCAGATAGCTGTTAAATCTGTTAAATCCAAGGTTGTAAATTCAGTGGAAGCACCGCGATAAAAGCCACCGTGTGTTAAGCCAGTTTAAAAAAGGTATTTTTTCATTTGCAGTATATTCATACGGCTCTGACACTGAAGCTGTCATCAATGAGATACAAAGGAGCGGGTTTACATCCCTCATAGTTAAGCAATTTGAATACAATGTGGAATAGTGGACACGCCAACACCAGTTCAACTACTACATGGAGAGGTCATAACTCAATATAAATGCCACCAAGCAGGCCTCACAATGTGAAATCAATGTGGTTTCATTTTCATAAAACTTGAAGGGAGTATAACGTATGAAGACAAACTAACCAGTACTACACTTGTATTCTTAGCACTGTGATATAAACAGTAATCTCTAAACTACTGGAAACATCCATCATACACTTTGAAGTTTCAACCAACTTCACACTGCATGTTTTTCAAAGTTGTTGCCCATGTCAACACACACTCGCTCAGCTTAGAGTATCAACAGAGAAAAGGGAACAAGAACCCGTTCTGCCTGACCCACATTCTGCGCTGACAAACAAAAACAGATTGTGTAAAGCTCATAAGTTACTTAATAACTACCTGATGCAGTGCAGCTTTCAGTGCCACGGTGACACTGATTGGTTGAATACGTAGCTTAAATATCAATGGCCCCGTTTCATGGGGTTCTACAGAAAGCTGTTCTTTTTTCTCTCTGAAAAGCCGGGCAGGAAATCCCTGATTGATGCCAGTTTTAGAAACTTGACACTTCGCCTCGAGCAGCTGATATCGCCGAACTCTCTAACCCCGACTCATCCACCACTTTTGAAAGGACATCCATAATCTGTCTGCAACTCATATCAATATTCCAATGACTTGCATAAAGACTATTTCTATTCTATTTGATTGTATTTATATCTGTTTTATGTACCAGTTCCAAAATGAGGACGACTCTTCTGAGGCCTCGACCAGCGAGCCGCAGCCGTGCACCTCTGCCTCCGTCCAAGCTGCCACATCCAGCCCGGACCAGAACCAGAACCAGGTGCTGGCAGGGGAAGCATCGGGATCCATCGCTCAGGGGGAGTCTGACTCTGAGGCTCCTCCCCCCCCTTACGCCTCCATCGACCTGGGAGCCACCGCTGCACCCGGTACGCACTGAACCACACTCTGTATTATCTACTTCCTCTATTGTCCAGTTCCTAACTCACGAGTCAGTGGTTTCCATGACAGCGCTAACACATTAGCTTCATTACCCGCAGTCCTGTTTCTTCCCCTTTTCTTTTATTGACGTTTGGCAGCAAACAATTAGTGGTTTTTTCAAGACATAGTAATTGTACATCTTAAGTTTGTCTGTCCGAACATTACGAGCATTAGGGAGCGATCAGGACTTCAGAGAAATCATGTTTGTAAAATCTGGCCTATGAGGTTTTACGAAATCAGTCCACTTTCTCCATCCAATAGTTCCAGTTTGTGATTGACAGATGATGTTATCCTCTCCATTTTGTCAATGTCCATGGTAATATCGATCCATGCGTTTAAAGTTGGGCTATTAGGTGATAACCACTTCTTGTTTATACATATCAGCTTTTTCAGTCCATTCTTGAGGTACGAGTTCAAAACAAAGTCTTACTCTCCATGGGAACATGACATTTGGCATCTCTCTCCAAAAGACCTCGATAACAGGGCAGCTTTTCTTCCTCCTTTTAACCCCCTCTTCTCGCTCTCTGTTTCTCCCCACAGAGACCGGTTACAGAGCGGACTTCCCAGTGCCCCCCCCCTACAGCGTCGCCACCTCACTGCCCACTTATGACGAAGCAGAGACCGCCAAAGCAGCCGCACTGGCTACCTCCGCTGTGGATGTGATGCCACTGGTGAGGACACGCGCTCACTGTTCTGTGTTTCTATTACCTTGTTTCATTAAAGTCTTGTAAAGTACAATTAATTGCAAGCTTGGGATGCTGATTCTGCAACTTACAGACACTTAAGAACTAAATCAATGCGAGTAATTGGTCTTCATTACAGGTAGAGGTTGTATCACGTCTCTTATGTGCTAAGCTACATATGATGAATTCCACCAGTATCAGAGTCATTCTTCTTTAGAGTTGATTTAGAGATGATCTGTGGCAACGCCTCTTAGTCAAACCGCTCTCAGGGTGATCTGTGGTCTTTGTGTAGTGGATGTTTAACTGAATGTATCTTTGGTAAATGCAGGATGATGAATTCCCTCCCAGAGACGATTTCAGTGACGCCGATCAGCTCCGAGTTGGGAACGATGGAATCTTCATGTTGGCCTTTTTCAGTAAGTCTGAGGGCTTGAGCCAACGCCAGTGTCCTGTATCCCTTTTTGGATTGTTCCTGACGTGAACACGTGACGTAACGTGACGTCACACGTGGCGTAACGTGACGTCACACAAGGCCAACATTAAGATGATTATCGTCTCGTGTCTGCATTTCATTTAAAGTCGTCCTAATCCGCCTCCAACAACATGCAATTCTCACCCAGCGCAAAAACACATTTCTTTATTATTGATTCTGCAATAAATCAGTGTTTTGAAGACTTGGCATTGCTATGTCCGTCTCTTTAAAACCATTTGAGTGGTTGCCTCTGTGTTCACCCCTGCCATTTCTTTCTGTTTTTCCCCGCAGTGGCCTTCCTGTTTAACTGGATCGGGTTCTGCCTCTCCTTCTGTCTGACAAACACCATCGCTGGACGCTACGGAGCCATCTGCGGCTTCGGCCTCTCCCTCATCAAGTGGATCCTCATCGTCAGGGTACGTTCTCAGTTGTACTTTCTGTGCCTAATTGAATTGTAGCTTCCTTGTGTACTGAATGTGACGGTCCGTGTGTTCAGTTCTCTGACTACTTCACCGGCTACTTCAACGGGCAATACTGGCTCTGGTGGATCTTCCTGCTGCTCGGTAAATATATTGCAATGTTTATTCATTTTTAAAGTCTTGCATTATTTTGCCCACTCTCAAGTGAACTGTCTTTTCCCTCCTCAGGCATCCTGCTGTTCTTCAGGGGATTCATTAACTATCTTAAAGTCCGCAACATGTCAGAGAACATGGCGACTACCCATAGAACACGCCTGTTCTTCCTCTACTAAAAAGGTAAATATCTTCACAACATAGGTCACAACATCGCTGCTTTCTTTCTGTAATGTTTTTGATCTGATTTCTCACAGGTTTCCACATTATTACCATTCCTTTCTGATGTAACCCCCCCCCCCCCCCCAGCCCCTTCCTCGAATGACCTGAGTGAGAAGCCTTGCAGTGAGGAGAGGAGACGGGGAAGAGAACGTAGGGAGAAAGTGCTACTAGTCTCATTAAAAAACGCCTCACTGAACTCAGTCGAAAAGCAAGTCTTTGATGATCAGACCTCCTCCCTGGCTCTGGTTTTCATTTCCCTTTGATTCAAAGCTCTTAACATTTAAGAAAGGGTCCCATGTGTGCGTCACGTATCTCAATACCATAGAATCATTCTTGATTAAATGTAATCACAATGGAACTATTTCAATGAAACAACAACGCAATAACTTCCCCTGTGTAAACAAACGAGTGCTTCCAGCTTGTGTCTGACATTTACAAACAGACAGGAAGTGGAAACATTTGATATTAAAATCTCCCCGTCAGCTTCACCTGTCATTAAAAGGATCAAGAGTGCAGCTTGATTGACCTTTTGCTCATTAAATGATAGTGCCGTTGAGCACTCGCTAAGCCATTCCACAATGTTTAAGTTCAGGGAGTTTGGAAAAAGTCTTACTTTATTGTAGCATTTTTACATTTTAACTAACGTGTGGCGAAAGTCAGTGTACTTGAGCTGACAATGAGCATCCTTCTAACTTCTGAGCCAAGAGGAAATGTAGAATATCCTGATCGCAGAGACCCTGAAGCTTTTAGTGTTTCTTAAAATATGACAGAACTGAATTAATTCAAAAATTAGGTATTTTGAAATAGCTGGAAAAGGAAATAAGATATTTTTAATACTCTCTTTTTGAGCCACTCGCAGACAAATGTGTGCTTTACTAAGAAAATAGCAAATAGCTAACTGGATACGCGCTCTAACAGATCTACAGAAGTTGCTTTCTTTGCCTTTTATAAGACTTGCTGATCCGATCCATGCAGTGAAGACCATGACATACTTAGAGGAGCAGGGCTACACTTGAATCAAAGACAAATGGAAAAGCATCTGCCTAACTATCAAATCTCTGTTCACGTTTCTGCGGTTCAGAAACACATCTGGAGAAACGGTAACGGAGGAGATCAGAGGAGGCTCTTTGGAGCTGAATCAGTGTTTCCAGATCGGAGGAAAAGCAGCTTCATAATATTAATAATTAGCATTTGAAATATGGTTGCGTGCCAGGTTAGAATAAAACTCTGAGCAATGTAGTGATGTGTAAAGACCTACCATAGTCCTGTGATCGTGGAGTAGGTGTCTTCATCAGATATGTGAACGGAGCACACTCGCCAACAATTGATTACTACTCATTGTAATAAAAACTATTAAAATATGACTGGTTGTTCATGCAGAGGAACACTTGGATCGCGCCCTCGGACTTTAGCTTTTATGATCAGGAAAATATATTTTCATACAGCGAGAAGCGTTTTGATGTTTCCTGTTCGCATGTTGCTTATCGGTAGAGAAATCATTTGGTAAACGGAGAACATGATCAGTGAGCGATGCAGCGACGAAGCCGTGGAAATGGATCCTGAATCAAAACAGGCTGTGATTATTTTTGTCATCCAGAAAAATGAAATGTATATACCAGCTTATGCCAATTCATAATATTTGCACTTTGAATAACTTTCTGTACAGTATGATGTGTGGATCTGCTTCACTTGATGTGGTGGGGAGAGAGAGAAACTAGCGTCCAAGTTAAACAACTGGAATTCTTAATCATCCCAAATTTGCCTTTTGCACTTTTAGTTTTTCAAAAATGATAATATTGTTATTGTGTGTCTTGTTGCGTCTACTTTTAAAATGCTTTTCTTTCCTCTCTTCGAACCCGAAAGCCTCTTTCAGCGATGTGAAGGACTCAAAGCTCTGCTGCATGATTTATCCACCTGAACGAGTAAGGGTTCAAATTAGAATGAATCTACATTTCTTTGTAAATAAAGAAAGAAAAAATGACACGGCAGCCAAACATTTTGTCCGAGGTAATCCTTGTAACGTCGTCTGAAACCGGTGTTATGCATTTACTGTAACTGGAATTTAATGACCAATGATTTCTTGCAAAAATGCCAATAAAGTTCAAATGCCTGCCGGTTAAAATGTTATGTTTAATTGTCTTTTTATTGCACTTACAACCTGAGCTTTGTTAAGGCATGTCCTCAAGTTGATGGTGTATCATCGCCCCTGCCCTTCAACAACCAGATCAATAATCAAACAATCCAACCAGGTGCTTCACATTCATTAAAGCTGTGTTACTAGGAGTTATGGTCAAATAAAATACCAGCAGCAAGCACCGCACTGGGTTCACTTGTGGATCTATCACTGCTAGTTGTATTCATTAACGATGCCATGAGAATATTGCTGAAGAGACCTCGATGGTCCGGTGCAAGTGAAAGGTTTGTGGCTGCAGGAGTCAATACTCTACAAGCTGTTTTAAGAAATCTTATGTATAAATGTATTTGCCGGCTTAATGACTCTGATAATGAAATCCTCTTATCGAACATAAGGTATAGTACAAGCTACCAATCACATCTGTGGAGACATTGGTATAGTTGTCTCTTTGTAGGACACTGATTTAAATTATTCTTAAACTATGAATTCTTTTTATGCTGTGTCTGTAATGCCTTGTCTTTTATCTGGACCCTGAGTCTGTAATAAAGTTAACATTCATTCATTCATTAGGTCCACTAGATGGAGCCACATACTTGTTGTCCGCTTCTACTGTCGTAGTTTACCAGCAACACGACTCTATTTGGGTCATGAGAAAGCACCTCGAAACATCAACAAAAAGTCTGGGATGCTATAAACGTCATTGTTGTATTTAATTGTTGACGCTTTCCGGGCATGCACGGGTCATCATCCCCACAAAGCATCCTTCTTTTTCAGCTAAAATAATCATTTCAAGAAATAAAAGTTCTCTTATGTTCAGCGAAAAGAGGGCAAATTGATCAGATAGTTTGCACACATAGTAATGAAGCTGCTCCATAAATATGAATGGAGGAAGAGAACAACTAAGGAGGAAGACCGCGGAAACATCTGGAGTTTCCTGTGAGTCAGTCAGAGGCTAAATGTCAACACAAACGCCACAATAGGAGTAATGATCTTCTCAGGAAGTGTAAATCAGACTGAAAGAGTGTCCAGGGGTAAAGAAGCTGTTGTATGCTTTCAACACCAAACACAGCAGCTGGTAAATATATAAAAAATGTGCTACCTCAGCGCTTCAGAGGAGAGAAGATGATCCTTCAGCTGCTCTGGATTCTTCCCAGATGTCCTCCATTCAAGCTGCATTTCTACAAGTGTGTGACAAACAAAAGCATCTGTCTTCACATCCAACGCAACTGCACTTTAATCAACATTGGAAAGAGGAAAGGTGCATAAAGTTAATGAATAAAAAAAAAAACGAAACACAAAATAAATAATATTAACATTTTAAGTTGAATTTATTTATATTAGTTGCAAATTAAACCATGTTGCAAACATTCAAGATAGCCGTGTGTAGTGTAGAACAATAGGATATTCACACTGAATAACTCACTTTTCATTCATATCTATTTAAAACATTTAAGCTTATATGAAAGTGTGTTTTAAGGAAACACTAAATGACCTAGTGTTGGGATCTGTGGCAAGTTGTATCACATTAAAACACTTGTTTAGTAACACTAGATATACTGACTACTGAGTCGTTGCTGAATCATAGAGAAGTCAGACACAGTGTCGCAGATGCTAATGTGTTAAAGGTGCACAGTAAAGGACAACTGCTGCTGAATATGTTACAAAATAATGCAATAAGCTTAACAAACCATATATCCACCACATTATAACGTATGACGTCTTTAAAGTACTTGAAGGACATGTAACTGCAGGTAGCTTGGTTGTGTAGTCAACAGGTGGAGTGATTACCTCAGACAATAACAGAGGGGAAAGTCTTAAAAACTCGATATAAAAACACAATTCCTCCTTACATAATCACTACTTTTCACCGCTGCATTATTTAGGTTTATTAGACAGTTTTTATTTCGCCTCAAACAAATTAGCAACTGTACAGAAAGCACGAGTTAGCAACAACCGCAGAGACTCGTGTTTGTTTGTGTGTGTGTTGAGGATTTAACTGACCTCATAACTCACAGGAAAGTTCACTTCTTTCTGTCGTTTTCACCTTATCTCTCATGTTTCATCTTGTCGTCCTCCATGCGTCGTTATGGAGATTCATAACCGCCGTCTGGGCGAGGTATCCGCTCGAGCGGTTTGTTCGCCGACCCGAGCGAAGTCGCGTGCGTCATAGCGAAATGAGAATCACAGGATGAGTTTCTTCTATTATTATTTTAGTTGCTCCTTTTCTTAATAACCCTAATTCACTTATCAGTATGTCTTTTTTCGAAACTGTACATTGTGCATTTAAATCGAGGCTATTCCAAATTGTAATTCACTTGCTAAATAATGTAAATAGTTAGCATTGTTTAATTGTAGGCTGGCCTATCAAAGTACACTGACTTCAATTGTATATTTAATAGAGATACTCTAGGTATACATCTTTCACTGTTAATATGTACACATGTAGTATTCTGTTTATGTTTAAATAAATATACTTTATAGTAGTTAAGGTAACATCCTGATTCTTTGACACTGGAGACAGAGATTTGAGGCGAAAGAAAAGAGTAAAATACTTTATTGTATCAGTTAGATCAACAGAAGGCACACGTACAGTATCTGAGCGCAGACGTTACACCGGTGTCAGTATCGTTCTCCAACTTCTCCACTTTGTGATCATATAGTAAAATATACCATTACATTATCTGCAGGGAGGAAGTCCTTTATCTCTCAGAGGCCGGAATTAATACAGTACATTAGCAGGCTTCACTTTTCAGCACATAGTACAACGTCAAGCAAACGCAGCCTTTTGCAAAAATATATTCATATATAATTATACACCTTTTCTACACATTGAAGCAAATTAACTATACAAAATGCAGAAAACTAGCTTGGTGCGATAACAGATGAGCCGGTTGTAGGAAAGTCTATGCTTATTAGTAGCATCATAGTGACAGTATTACAGAAAAATAGTAGCAGTACCTTTGTCATAAAACAGTTTAGGAAAAAGTTCATATAATGCCAAAAATATTAGCTTTTGAAAACAAGAAAAAGTACACAAAAGACATTTCTCAATATACATGTTTATAGGAGGACTATAACATCTGGAAAATACAAGTGTGTCCCTTTCAAGCAAAAACAACAATTAGAAGTAAATTAGTAAAAGGAGTGTTCATGGTTTTGAGACTTTTTGGTTGAAATACAGATCCCAGAGTTCACGTACGCGAGGACTACGGCGTCGGCCATGCTACGAAAAGTACAACCAGGCAGGCTGAGGGGAACAGGCTGTGAGTCACACAATTAGGGACAAAAACTGTCTTTTGATGAGTCAAATATTAAAGCCTTTTAGTTTTAGTATAATTTCTAATTATACTAAAACTGTATTATACTAATCTGGAACGCTCTCCCTGCGGAGATTCGCAACATCCCCACACTCGATGCCTTCAAAGGGGCCCTCAAGACCCATCTGTTTGCCAAGGCTTTCGGCCCCTAAATCGATCTGTTGTTTTGTCTGTCTGACTTTTGTTTTGTTATGTTTGTTTTTTTGCCTATTACTTGTAAAGCGACCTTGGGTCCCTTGAAAGGCGCTATATAAATCCAAGTTATTATTATTATTATTATTAATTAAGTTACGACCTTATCTCAAAATTACATTATGACCAATTGTACATTTTCTCCTCAAAATATGGACCATGACATCCAGCCCTTTCTCCCAAAATGACAACCACATCTTGAAGTAATGCGTCTTATTTTCTTAATATAACTTTAAATCTAAATGTTAAAGCTTTTTAAAAGAAAACAATTAAGACCTACATCAGAATTAAACCGTATTGGACAAAAAAATGTACCATCTCCAATTTTGCAACCAGTACTTTTGGCTAAAAGACAGTTTAAAAAAAGAAAAGAAATCTGAGGAATTCCTCTTTCCTGGGACGTACATACCGCGGGTATACATGTTGAAAACACTGCTCAGTAATTCAGCTTCCTCCTGTCAAATATCTCATGTTTCGTCCAACCTGTGGAGTTTAATAAGGGTAGTTTTCGGGGAAGGCCCCCCCCTCAGCCAGGTAGGGACCCTCCTCCTCATAGCTGGGCGGGGGGGGGCCTTCTTCCTCCCCGGGGGGCAAGATGGCGTCCGGGTCGGCCTTCAGACTCGGCCTCTGGTTGTCTGGGAACGCCATGGAGAACAGGGCGTCGGGGTTGCATACGAACTTGTAGACGTACCTCTCCCCGGCAACCTAGGACGAGCCAATCAGAGGAGAGAGAAATTAATGATGCACTAAAATGCCCGAATAATTATTTTGTGATTCTGTGTATTTTGTTTTACTATGCAAATGTTCTAATAATGAAAACTTCACACAGAAAGGGTAATTGTATCAGTAGATAAATGTAATAGTATATGTACTGTATGTCCTTAATGTCATTAATATGTGTTTGTCTTTGTGTAAGCAGAGTTAAGTGTAAACTGTATACTGATGTGTATGACCAAAGACACATGGGACATATCAATAAGACCAAGAAAATACCTGAAATTGGAATAAAGTTGATTTAATGAAGTTGTTTTTTGTAGGGTTAATGGGCTATCTTCATGAGTGCATAAGAAAATCCTTTAAAGTTGAGATAAAATGGCACTAATTTGTGATAACAGTGAAACCTGCCTTTACCTTCTGCATGATGCCCTTCTCGTAGTAGTACCTCAGCGAGCGACTCAGCTTGTCGTAGTTCATCGCCGGACGATTCTTCTGCAGACCCCAGAGCCGAGCCACCTGTCCACAGATAAAATATAATGCATAAGCCAAACAATAGCTTTCACCTCTGATACCGAACTGTCCAATAAGCCTGCAGCTAATCAGAATGAATCCTATATCTCTCAGCAATTCAATTCAACTATTCGTTTCTTATAGGCCATTTATTTTGGTCCCACCGAGTGAAGATTCCTCCAAAGGTTAAGGAATATTCACGCCTTTTAGAAAGTCCATGTGTGTGATCAGAGATGGCAAAAGTACACACATCCTTTACTCAAGTAGAAGTACAGATACTCGTGTTTAAAAAAAGTAGAAGTACTGACTAAACTTGTTTACTCAAGTCAAAGTAAAGAACTTTGAAATGTACTTCAGTGACAAGTACCCATAGCTAGCAGCTGTTTTAAAGAGTACCTGACCTCCCTTTATATTAATAGAACAATAATGTCATTGCTAGCTAATGAATGTTTCCATGCTGAACAACGGCAACATGACAACGTTTCCATTGGTCCCTCTTCTTTAGAGAAGACCAGGAAGTGATGGATACACGGATCGTGTTCAAATCAATAGGCACGCAATGACTCTAAAGAATAATGATCACGCATCAAACACACATTCAGACTAAAGGAACCAGCTGTTTGGGAAATGAGAGAAGTAGAAAGTACAGGTATTTGGGTTCAACATGTAAGAAGTAGAAAGTACAGGTATTTGGGTTCAACATGTAAGAAGTAGAAAGTACAGGTATTTGGGTTCAACATGTAAGAAGTAGAAAGTACAGGTATTTGAGTTCAACATGAGAGAAGTAGAAAGTACAGGTATTTGAGTTCAACATGTAAGAAGTAGAAAGTACAGGTATTTGAGTTCAACATGTAAGAAGTAGAAAGTACAGGTATTTGGGTTCAACATGTAAGAAGTAGAAAGTACAGGTATTTGAGTTCAAAATGAGAGAAGTAGAAAGTACAGGTATTTGAGTTCAACATGTAAGAAGTAGAAAGTACAGGTATTTGGGTTCAACATGTAAGAAGTAGAAAGTACAGGTATTTGAGTTCAACATGTAAGAAGTAGAAAGTACAGGTATTTGGGTTCAACATGTAAGAAGTAGAAAGTACAGGTATTTGGGTTCAACATGTAAGAAGTAGAAAGTACAGGTATTTGTGTTCAACATGTAAGAAGTAGAAAGTACAGGTATTTGGGTTCAACATGTAAGAAGTAAAAGTAAAAAGTCGTGGAGTAAAGTACTGATACCAGAAAAATGTACTTAAGTACAGTAACAAAGTATTTGTACTCCACTACTTCCCACCTCTGTGTGTTTCTGTCTCACCTCCTCAGGATCGATGAGTTTGAACTCCATGTTTCTCCCCGTCCAGACGATCAGGTGAGCGTGGGCCGGGTTGTCGAGCAGAGTCAAGAGAAACTGCCAGAGCTGCAAAGAGCCGCGGCGTTGGTACGGCATACTCTCCTGCTTCACTTTCACTGAGACAAAAGTAAGGTACTTTTATTTATACAGCACCTTTCAACACAAAAGTGCTTTACAAAAATGAAAGACATGAAGAGCATTAAGAAACATATTATAAAAGGGCATTTAAAAACACAAAGATAATAAAACATGAATAACAAAGGTACATGAATTAAAGTGACAGTGCAGTGTGAGATACACACATCTGAAATGTTTCGCTCTGACTCTCTTTCTTTCTTTAGTGTTTCATGCTTAACAACCCCCTTTGGACAATTCCAATCTGCAACCCAATATTCAGAAAATTCAACGGATCCTGGCCAACCAAATGAATTTGCCCCCAGACATTCATGTGGCTTGCTAGTTTTGGACTCCATCTGTAGTCAAAAAGTCACCACTTAAGGTCCTTTCAATATTTTCCATTACAGTTTAGGAACTGGGGCAGTAACTATAGTAACGCAGTGTAAACGGAGCCGTGACGTCATCTTCAATGCGAAACACAAAACCAACATCAGCCGTTAGCTGTTAGCCCTCAGAGCTCACAGCTCCTCATATCTGTTCAGAAACTAGACAGAAGTTAAACAAGTACAAACCACAGACTGTCTGTGTCATGGAGAATACAGTCGCTGCTTTATTCATGTCTGTAGGCCGTTGTTGTGAGTGTGGACGATCGGAGCATATACTACGTTAGCTTAGCCAAGCTCCATTTAGAAAACACGCATTTTAAAAGGTTTTTCTCTGCCGTCTGTCTGCAGACTTGTCAAAGCATTAATTCATGTTTTTTACTAACCGGTATCAGTATGTTGTTTCTTCGGCTTCATTTTGAAACGTGTATTACAATTAAATCACGGTCATATATGTTCATTGTGTTGTAGTTGTAGCCCCCTTGCCAGCGATTCTCTCACTAGTTTAGCATACTCAGCCCGGTTGTTGGCCCGGAAAGAACCTGGATTTTGGAGAGCCAGACAACTGTGAAAAGTACCCGTTAGCCGGAACTACGCCAAGTGGAAACGCAACCACGCTTAAACCGCACTGTAGTGGAAATGCGCCATAAGACACACAATGAGTACAACTGACACAAGTTCTTAGTATGGAACAACAAGGTCTATTCCTCGTGGATCATCAGAAGCAGCAGTTAGAAATATGCTTCTTTAAATCTGTGTTACCTTCCAGTCTGTCCGGCACCACACAGGTGTCGTCATAGTACAGGTGTTGCTCTCTGTCAGCACCAAACCCTGGGGGTGAAACATACATTTTCATTATGAAAGGTTACATTTATTCCAAGGAGAACAACTAACAGATTAAAAGTGAGAACAAACACACAACTCACCAACATTGTTATTCTGGTACAAGACTGGAGACTTCCCAAACGACGACTGGCAGGGCTGAACCTCTGGAGGAAACAAAGCAGGAAGTCTTTTAGGTCTCACTTCTAAAAGAATATGCCATTTAAATGCACAACGAAATCACTCAATTACATCAATAATAAAATAGGGGCTTTGAGAAAGGGTTTGTTTCAGTGCACGCAGCAGAGGAACTCACCTGAGTCGAAGGCGTAGTCTCGCGGTTCCTGCTTGATGGTCACGTGATTGAAAGAGTTCTGGGGTCCCGGCTCTGGGTACCGAGGGTCCACCAGTTCCTGTTTGAACACTCTCTGAGGGACCAGAGGCTCTGAGAGGTGGCGCTGGTACAGAGGGCGGCCATCACGGCTCGAGGGTTGGTACGGAGAGTTCAGAGGAGTCTCAGGAGGGAGGAAGGACAAGCAGGGCTCCGACAGCTGCCTCTGAAACCTGCTGAGAGGAGGAGACGAGGAGAGGAGGGTCTCAACTCACTGTTTCAGAAGTCAATGGCGGGGCGGGTTTTTAAAAAATGTGTATTTATTTCAACAAGGACCAATTATACAAATACATTAATCTCAGAAAAGAGAAGAGATGAATTATGCCAGATTTTAGCTAATAGCTCATTTCAATCTGCAGTCCTTAAATCTGTTGTTAAACAATCGCAAAACTATTTTCTCACAACTTTCCCAACAAGAGCGTTGAAAAGTCAAAATGTACTGGAAAAGATAAGAGTAAACATTTATAAAATTCACCACATTGTTTAAACTAAGTTCTTTAAAGAAAGCTGATTTAATAAAAATTGATTACCTCAATAAAATCCTATAAATCACATTTTTCAAATTAAGGACTTTAGTTTCTGAGTGACATCAGACCTCAATAAAAGCTTCAAATGTACCAAATAAATACATTTGAAATCATATTAAAGTTGAACTTCCAACCCACCTCTGTTCTGTGCTGAAAGACGCAGGGGGGCAGCTGGTGGGGGGGCGGGGCAGAGCAAACTGCTGGCTCTGATTGGCCTGAGGGCCTCTGCTGGAGATCTGGGGGCCCGGGTGGAGCTGCCTCTGAACAGGTGGAGGTCCTGAAGGATGAGAGGGGGCTGGAGGAAGGGATTTGAGCCCCGCTGGCTTATTGTCACAGGCACTGAGGAAACAGGAAGTAGCTGTAAGCACACGTTTCGTTTATACACACATCACTTCAGGGGACATTACATTGACTTACATGCATTTCCTGGAGACTTATCCTAACCTTAACCAACACATGCCTAACCCTTAACCTAATCCTAAACCTAACCAAGTCATCACCCTAAAAGTAATGATTCCCCTTATGGGGACCTCCAATTTGTCCCCATAAGGGTGGCGAGTCCCCACACGTGACTATGTAAACAGATGTAGGTCCCCACAAGTATAGTAATGCTAGGCCACACACACACACACACTTAATAGTAAGGCTAGACATAAACACTGAAGCTACACCTGATCAGAGACACACACACACTGAAGCTACACCTGATCAGACACACACACACACACACACACACACACTGAAGCTACACCTGATCAGAGACACACACACACACACACTGAAGCTACACCTGATCAGAGACACACACACACACACACACACACCACTTCAGGGGACATTACATTGACTTACATGTATTTCCTGGAGCCTTATCCTAATCTTAACCAACACATGCCTAACCCTAAACCTAACCAAGTCTTCACCCTAAAATTAATGATTCCAATTTGTCCCCATAAGGGAGGCAAGTCCCCACACGTGACTGTGTAAACAGATTTAGGTCCCCACAAGTATAGTAATGCTAGGACACACACACACACACACACACACACACAAAAGTTGACTTGACTTTGAGAGGATTGGTGTTGTACCTGTAGCTGTAAAGGCACATGTCAGCGTGAGGCGTCCTGCAGGGAGACGGGCTGTGCTCTCGCTTCACCTTGCTCAGAGGAGGTCCATGAAACATCACTGAAACACATTAGTGTTATTAAAGATAGTAATAATGATACCAGATTGTTGCTTATAATGCGCACGTACACCCTATCTCAGTTTCCAGGACTCTTCACCATATTTCCACGTATAATCAATCTGTCAGATTTATTGTCCGTCCGGGAGTCGCAGTAATAAATACAGCGCTACGTGTTTGGCAGCTGCACTAAATGTTTCATTCCCGGATACTGAGCTCTTATCTGTGACATCTTTATTTTTAAAAAGGTACAAGTGGAGCCATTTCCTGCACCATGTGACCGCCACCATGTACCTGGCACAGATCCACTGGTGTTCTGTCTGAGGGTCAAACACTGAGCTGCCAGGGAACACAGAGTAGGAATAATTAACTCCGGCTGCAGACAAATCAGTGCACTGATGAGGTATTTGTATTCAGTATTTAAATGCAATACAACTTACTCGTACTACGATATAAGGGCGATGTTTATCTCACCGTTGTAGTTACTGTATACAGATTCCTATTAAGTGCTAAAGCATCTGATCTGGTTAAAATAAGATTGATTGTATGATCTGACACAACCAATAAATACTTTAATGGCTATTCTGCTATTTAAAGTCATATTTAAGTACTTTCTTTGGATAAGATTTCTATACATTTCACAATTTTTGTATGAGAGGCGGAGATACTCACACTTATTGGACTGGAAGTCTGGGACAAACTGCTCGTCATCGGGAACCTGAGCTGTAAGAGAGGGAAGACACGGTGTTAAAGGACTTTTCTCAAGTTCAACCAGGAAGACCGTCTTTACTCTTCATTTACTATTCCGATGTAACTGCTCTCTCTTCTCTTAATAAGTGATCGGGGGCGTCACTCTCCAGCTTAACCAATCACTTTGCTCTATTCCCAAGAGCCTATCATAGTGCTCTGCCAAACCTTTTAAGTCTGCTCTCTCCCCTCTGACAGCTGTCATTTCAGGTGACTCTACACAACCCTCCTCCACACCTACTGTCCCTCTGAATCCAGGGTCAAGCTAAGCCCCTCCCCTTCAGACCGAATCCAACTATCCATTCACCACCACCAGGGTCAAGCTAAGCCCCTCCCCTTCAGACCGAACCCAACCATCCATTCCCAGGGTCAAGCTAAGCCCCTCCCCTTCAGACTGAACCCAACTATCCATTCACCACCACCAGGGTCAAGCTAAGCCCCTCCCCTTCAGACCGACCCAACTATCCATTCACCACCACCAGGGTCAAGCTAAGCCCCTCCTCTTCAGACCGAACCCAACTATCCATTCACCACCACCAGGGTCAAGCTAAGCCCCTCCCCTCAAGACTGACCCAACTATCCATTCACCACCACCAGGGTCAAGCTAAGCCCCTCCCCTTCAGACCGAACCCAACTATCCATTCAATACCACCAGGGTCAAGCTAAGCCCCTCCCCTTCAGACCGACCCAACTATCCATTCACCACCACCAGGGTCAAGCTAAGCCCCTCCTCTTCAGACCGAACCCAACTATCCATTCACCACCACCAGGGTCAAGCTAAGCCCCTCCCCTCAAGACTGACCCAACTATCCATTCACCACCACCAGGGTCAAGCTAAGCCCCTCCTCTTCAGACCGAACCCAACTATCCATTCACCACCACCAGGGTCAAGCTAAGCCCCTCCCCTCAAGACTGACCCAACTATCCATTCACCACCACCAGGGTCAAGCTAAGCCCCTCCCCTTCAGACCGAACCCAACTATCCATTCAATACCACCAGGGTCAAGCTAAGCCCCTCCCCTTCAGACCGAACCCAACTATCCATTCAATACCACCAGGGTCAAGCTAAGCCCCTCCCCTTCAGACCGAACCCAACTATCCATTCAATACCACCAGGGTCAAGCTAAGCCCCTCCCCTTCAGACCGAACCCAACCATCCATTCACCACCACCAGGGTCAAGCTAAGCCCCTCCCCTTCAGACCGAACCCAACTATCCATTCAATACCACCAGGGTCAAGCTAAGCCCCTCCCCTTCAGACCGAACCCAACTATCCATTCACCACCACCAGGGTCAAGCTAAGCCCCTCCCCTTCAGACCGACCCCAACTATCCATTCACCACCACCAGGGTCAAGCTAAGCCCCTCCCCTTCAGACCGAACCCAACCATCCATTCACCACCACCAGGGTCAAGCTAAGCCCCTCCCCTTCAGACCGAACCCAACCATCCATTCACCACCACCAGGGTCTAGACCCCGGGGGGTTTCATCAGATCGGTTCTTCCCTCCCGAATGATACTTCCTGCACGACGTGGCCTGGTCGCCAAAATCACCATTACATTAATTTGTGTATCTCTGCAATAAATATGTATTCTTACATCAAAACCGTCTGTCCTGATTGAAGTATTGTTAAACTATTCTTTGCAAGACAAAACTAAATACAACTAACTTTGAACTTCTTAAAAGTAATGTATAACTTTGCACAAATGAGGCTTAATCTAATGCTAACTTTTGGAGAATACATGAGAATTCTGCAGAGGTAAATAGACAACGTTAATCAAATAAACTTCTCTGCCTGTAGTGTCTTGCCTTTAAAATACCTATCGAAGCGGCGACACCACACTGCTTCAATCAGAGACGTTCATACAGTCTGTGACGGTGTTTTGTGTCATGATTCTTGCAGCTCTCACCTTCTGCGATCCATATTTCCTGGAGCTGGATCAGGTCTTGAAAGAGCTCTGAAAGTCAGTTATAAGCCAAAATGAATATTGACGTTTCCAAAGTGACATGTTTCCGAATCTCTCTCTCTCGTACTGTGTTGTGTAACCACTGACGCAGTAAACACTTTGACATGTGGACATGATGAGCCCACCTTCTGTGTCCTGAGCCAGCTCTGTTTCCATGAACTTCCTCTTCCTGTCGCTGAGACATCTCTCTGCTCCCTCTACGGGACATTTCTACATTTAAAAAAAGTAAAGAAAAACTGTTAAGTGAACATAAATCATAAAGTTAAACGTCAGAAATGTGAAGCAGAGGACGATAACTCACACTCTCAGGGACCACAAAGGGGACCTGCTGGTCGTAAAAGCCGTCCATGTTGCAGGAGTCTTCACCCTGGAACAATAAGGGAATGGGAGGAAAGATTAGAGACATTTTAAGGCATAATTAGCTTGATCGTGGGAGGCGTGTGGCGCAGTGGATTGTGCGCTGGTGTTCGGATCAGGTTCAAACCCCACTGCAGTCAGCATGTCGTTGAGACACTTCACCCCAAAGTGCTCCTGTGGGGATCTTGAGTATGTAAGTGGCTTTGGATAAAAGCGTCTAACATGTAATGTAATCATCTCTACCAACTCTTTCTCGCCATGCACCTCTTTACATCCTGGCCCCACAGCAGCAGGATTTACAGTGGCTATAAAAGCCTTGTTGTCAATACAGCGTTATGCAACGTCCTGTGTGTTCAATCATGTAGACGCGCCGCAGGAGGAAATACACTTCAAACATGTTTGAGTAGTGATGCTGGTTTTAAGGGGATAAACAGAAAGCAGCTGTGTGGTGCAATAAAAATGTGACGCCTTGTTTTCTCCTTCTGTCTGCACTGTAGTGACCTTACCATGTTTTTACAAAGTGCTATCGCTGAATATGTGGTTTGAGTAAACGCTTGGTTAAAATGACATAATATACTCAGGTGAAGCTTTCCAGTCTGCAGGGGATTAGTTGGAGGCAACAGATCAAAAATATAGGAAGATATTTTAAGGAATAGTCCCACATGTCCTGAAGATTACATGACACATGATTTAATTTTCGATTATATACAGGCTTTAAATGATAAATATGACCATTTGTGATGAAAGATGTTATAATTCTCTGACACTTGCCATCTGTTTCTGAGCCTTTAACCATATGTGTACAGTTTTGACAAGTTAATGGAGCTGATTCAAGTGTCAACACATAATGAGGACAGTGACATCTGGTTTAAAGCTGATAGAAAGTAGAGCTTTGAGTTGAGATTGATTTCAAAAGGATTGCAGTTACTAATCTTTCTCTAACCAAATACGAGTTAAAGTTAGTATTATAAGAGATAGAAGTTCTCAAACCCTTATCTTTTAACTGTTAGATGGTGATTACCTCATACGGAAGTCACACGTCCTTTGATGAATGCAGAGGGCTTCCGTAGGTAAACAACACCTCGCCACAACTGCTATTGTTCTTATAACAGGGCGTTAGAAACAAGTCAAAAGTTCAATTTGAAGCGTTCTCCATTTGCTTTAATGATATCAACACCAAGATAAACAACATCTCTTTGGTTCGTGGTGTTTTCAAACAGACTTTAAATAAAACTAACTGTAAAGATTTGTGAATGGAGTTTTTGGAGTGACGCAAGGCATCGTGAGACCTTGTTTTTCTCAATGAAGTGAAACTTGAGCCTTTGCAGAATAAGGGAGGGGGGGGGGTGGTGAAGGGGGGGCTAACCATTGAGAAAATGTACAACAGAGCACAGAGAAATATTCACGATGCTAACAGACCGTAAAGACAGCTGCGGCAGACAGAAATGCCGTCCTGCAGTGCTGACAGATGCGGGAAAAATGGACGCAATGTTGCCTTTGATTTTCCCAGAAAATGGCGTTCGCCTCTTAGCCAGTATCTGCTCCACACAGCCTGCAATGATGCAAGAAAACAACTCCAAGCATCTAGTTCGTACAACGTGATGTAGTAGTAATAACGCAGCACTCACTTGATATGTGAAGTTTGTCGTCAGTGTTTTAAAAACCAAGATTTCCTCTTCCCTACATCCCCTGCAGCTCTTCGGATAAAAACTCGGCTGTGGATTTTTCTCAATGAAGAGCTCTGATCGCTGGAACTAAACCCCGAGCCCAGCGCTGCGCTCCCATTGGCTAGAACGCCACGTCACTCAAAGGGAGAGCCAATCATCTTCAAGACTGCTCTGATGTCCGTCCCTGTTTTTTTATTTATGAATGGCTGCTGTTCATTCATGTCTCCACAGATCTCTTAAAGGGCCAGAGTTTTCCTTAAAAAGCAGGCTAATAAATACACAACATAATAAAACAAGATGAACTATTTTAGATAACATTACTAAGATTATTTAGGTATTCTTTTAGACTACCTTAATTAGTTTGAGAATAAACCATAAAAGATCTTACCTAATATATTAAATTATACAGTTTTATGATATTAATTTGGTCATTCATAACTTAAGGCAACATGCAAATCCTATTGTACTTAGTTTACCCAAAATGTATTGGCAAATATGACACACAATTTAATATGAATTTCATAATCATTTAGAGTCCAGATTCCTTTACAAAACGAGTACAAACACTATTACTTCTCTAGATAATGTGATTTATTATCACAAAGATTGGATTTGAGAGAATCTGAAGGTGCCTTTGTCCTTTTAAAACTGTGCATAACATGAATAATCAGAACTCTTTTGTCGAGGTGAAGAAATACTGTACTTCCTCTCGTTTTGCTGCAGCATGTTGGGTTTAATCCACGACACACATGACTGCTCCAAAGTGCATTCATCTCAGTGGGTGGCGAAGCAGTCCCTCCACTCTTAATACCGCTTTCATCTCTTTCAACTTCATTTCCATTCACTGCAGAGCGATCATGAAGAACGCCACCTGACTATGTATTAAGTCTGGTATTTAGTGTATTCATAGGCCAGCATGTTATACAGTGTTTAACCGTCTAAAAAACATTGCTGTGATAGGAATTTATATCCAAAAATGGACAAAGAAGACAGAAGGTTATATTTTGCTGCATTGTGGTTGAGTCACAAAACTGTCAATCATCTTAATTCTCTAGTACGTCTGTCTGCAGCTTATGATTGTACAGGACTGCACGAGAACACTTTGAATTAGTTCATTAAAACACAATCAACATAGCAAAACACATATTTCTGCAGTGTTCTTTAAACTATTTAGCATCTCATTGTTGATGTAATTACATTTGCAACCAAAACCCCATTCGTACTTATTTTATCCAAATAAAGAAGTCCAGTTTTTCGACTTTAGACCAATTGACCTCTACGGCTGGACTTTATGTTTTGCAGTGGTTGTTTGCATTCTCAGAAACTGCTTGATCAGTGACAGTGGATGTCAGAATGGATCTACGTGTGTGTGTGTGTGTGTGTGTGTGTGTGTGTGTGTGTGTGTGTGTGTGTGTGTGTGTGTGTGTGTGAGTGATAAAAAGTTCCAGTCCAATTGTCAGCAGCTCTGTTACTGATTTGCAGCGTCTCCTGTTTACACGTCCACTACTCTGTACACACCACATCAGATTTGTATTCATCCGCTCTGACAGATCTCCAGATATGATCGAACATATCCTGTGTCAGGAAATGATGACAAACTACACCGTCTTATCAAATGTGTCTGCAGGTTGAGATTATGCTGTTTCTTTAACCCTTTAATGAAGATCTATTACCTGAATGCTGTCTGTATCTTTTTATGATTGTACTTTCTGACTTCCTTTTTGGCCACAATTATTTATTGCATTTTATAAACGCTGCACGTGGCCGTAACGCAAAAGTACAGCACTCCAGTACATGGTGTGAAATGTGAGAAAGGAAAGGGAAAACCTCATTCAAATTAGATTTATCTTATTACAGCTTTCATTCATAAATATAATAAGTATCATAATCGTCATACCCCTCAAAAAAAGAGTCTTAAAAAGGAAGTTTATGTTAGCTCTAAACATCTGCTTATTTGTCGAGGTCAATGGAGCTTTAGCACCACTAGATGGCTCTGAAGTCTCCGTCCAGCACTGATGTTAAATGACTGTATCTATCAGTAACAATTACCCAATACAATTTCAGTTTAAAACTCACATTTTCCTGATTTAACTTTTGATATTTTAAGCATTGTTGGCTGTTTTTAATGCATAACTATTTGTGTATTTTCAGTAATCCTACTTACATGTGAACAGAGTAACTAATAGATATCACTATGAAGTGTCTACAGTTCATCAATGTACCGTATTACATGTTTAAATATGCAAACAAGACATTATCTGATGCTAGCTTTGTTTAATTTAGGAGGAATCCACACACGTAGACGGACTACATAGTAAAATAAATTCCTAAATGTGTATTTTGGATTGTTTCTTATCACAAGTCTGAAATAAGACATGTCATAAAACATTAATGTTGCCTGTAGTGTCTCGCCTTACGTAAATGATCTCAATGCATCTTCCACCACTAGGCCATAAGGTCTGCAGATGATTGTTAACAAGTACAACATCAAATCAAAATGTTAATGCATTAAGTTGTTATTCAGATGTTAAATGGTGTTTTTCCAGAAGCTGTGCAGAACTTTTACAGCAGGTCAGAGGTCAAACTATCTATTGCACAGGCGTACTGTAACGTACCTAATGAAGCTCAAACAGACAAAGCCAGTGAAAGTGGCTGCTGTCCAACGCCCTGACTCTGTGTACTCTGTTGTGTCTGTGCTCCATCTAAAGAACAATAGCTGCTGACATACCATCGCTCCCTGCTGGCGAATCCTCGTGAATCATCAGAGGGGTTTTGCAGCTCATCAGCTACTAGAAAAACAGCAAAGAAATGACATGAAGTCGTCAAAACAAGTCTAATTTCAGTGAGATATAGAGGTCCTTCAGAGGATGCATCATTATGCTTTTGGTCACCCATAACCTTCCCGAGTTTCTGCCTATAAACACATTTTAAGGATGCACAATTTATATTTTTCTCGTTTGTTAAAGCAACATTATGTAGCTATTGTAAACTGTAAAAACTCTGACGCTAAACTGACTTCAAATAAGTAGAATAATGTCTTTACATTTGATTGTAATGTAATCATAAGAAATGCACGTGTGATCCTACAGCTGTTGATATTCACAACAGCTGTGTATAAGAATTAAACCCACTAAAATAACATTTTCTGTGTATTTGTCCCATTATCATTCACCATCCCAATAAATAAAACCACTCCAAGTAGAATATTGACTTCACAGGAGGATGAACTCGATGAGGTCATACTGTTACATCCAGGTGTAAAAAATGTATATTAAAACACGTCTTTTCTGAAATAACTAAAGGACAAGTTAAACAAGAAAGTAGAAAGAAAGTGAGGTGATACAAAGTTAGCACTGATTGAGAGTCAGACCTAAACATTTCAGATGTGTGTATCTCACACTGCACTGTAACTTTAATTCATGTGTCTTTGCTTTTAAATGTAATTTCATAATATGTCTTTTTGTAAAGCACTTTTACAAGCACCTGCCTTGCCTTCTGTATGTTGTCTATTTGTTCCATTATCATTTACAATCCCAATAACTCAAACCACTCCCATCCATTCTGCTGCTGCTGCAGTTTGCTTTTATTAAGTTAACTCAATGACTGGAGGAAGGTGGGGAAACAGGAAGTGATTTTAAGACGAGTCGACCACCCGTCTGATGGACCCCACGGCGGGATGAAGCGCCCCCCACTCTGCGGGACGTCTGTACTCGCCCTTCTCCAGCAGGTACTGGCGCCCCCTGTAGTTCGAGTGCTCATAGAAAACCCAGACGCCGTCCTGCACGTGCGCCGAGTGGAGGTCCCGGTAGCGCCAGCGGTCCATCAGGTTGGGCATGTCGTCGCTGAACTCGATCATCTGGCCGCTGAAGTCCGGACGCTCGTAGATGCGGATCCTGTGCATGCTGGAAGGCTGAATAAGATAAGATAAGATAAGAGAGAGATAAGATAAGAGAGAGATAAGATAGTACTTTATTGATCCCAATTTGGAGAACGTTTGTGTTGCAGCAGCATAAAAGACATGGCATTGTACAATACAAATTAAAAAGACTAGACATAAACAAGTAGAAAATATACATGTTGAATTTACAAATGAACAATAACAAAACAAAATATAAAGCAAGTTAGCTTAAAGATGAGTTGGTGGACTAGCTTTTACCCCTGTCTTAAGTCTTTATGCTAAGCTTGGAGGTTTTGTTTGAGTGTTTCTATGGGATAAAATATATTATAAAACACCAAATATGTATTTAAAGGTCCCATGTCATGGCCATTTCCACTGATCATAATTCCATTGTTGAGATCTACTAGAATAGATTTATACTGTGCAATGTTCCAAACTCACATTGGTTTCTCACAGCATCTCTGTAAAGTATGTGTATTCACTCTCTCCACTAAACTGCTCGTTGCAGCTCTTGCCAAAATATCAGAAATGTGTGAATAAAGACACATAAAAACTAAACTAATGTAATAACCAGCTTCTTAGTTGGTCTGAAATAATGTTCACAAGTGAAATAAACCCCTACACATTTAAATAAAACATTACAACACATACTATAAGCTCAGCTACATCTATTTCCTCACATGTCTGATGAGTCTGCAGGAGCGGATGGTGTCGTTGAAGCCGTTCCAGCTCTGGTAGTTGGGGTACTCGCCCCTCATGAGCACGTACTGGTAGCCCAGGTATTGGGGTCTCTCGTAGAGGACCCAGGCCCCCCCCTCCACCCGGAGGGAGTTGCAGTGCTGGATGTGAGAGTTGAGCTCCGGACAGTCGCCGCTGCACTCATAGTGATGGCCCTTAAAGTTCTTCTCCTCGTAGAAGATGATCTAGAAACCAAATCATTAATGGTTATGAGCAGGACCTGAACAGAAACATGTTTGAAAGCTTCTTCTTGCCCCTGTTGAACATGACAGAGAATATTTGAGAATGTATTTATTTTTTTAGGAATCACAACTTAACATATCATTCATCATCAATTAAGAGACAGCCATAAATAAAAGTCTTAAGAAGATACTTAAAGAAAGATACTATCCTTTCCTGCCTGAAGTGCATTTAGCATTTAGCATGTGGTGCATCGTATCATCGTTACTCTCACCTTCCCTGTGCGCTCCATGGTCCTTCTGTTCCTCCTCACACGATCAAATCAAAGCGCCTCGTTCTCCCTGCATCCCCGATGCTCCACTTTATTATACAGGCGGATGAAATGCACTGCCAGGCAAACGATTGTCATGCAAATGAGCTCTCCATTAACGTTGCCACATTAGCTGAGGCTGCAATTGTTTTAAAATCCATGGCTGCTGTTTGATTTCTCCTGTGGTGATTATTTTATGCACTCGGTACATTGTGTTGTCTCATGATTTATATTGCACTTTATCTCATCGGCAACACCGAATACAAACTAAACTAAAAGGCACATTGATTAAATTATACTGTAGATATCTAATTGAGTTTTGAACGTATACTCACTCACTGCTGCGGCTGAGGTACGTGCGCATGTTGCTGGAGTCATTAACAGATTTAGGGAAGAGTAGTATGAGGTTTCAATACATTGACATATCAGATGCATGACTACACATTTAGAAGAATATGGCATAAACAGTTTGATGCTTCATTAAATATGTGGTATTAAATATATAAAATGTCACTTCCTTATTAGTTTTGTGTTGTCTCCAATACTCTCATTACACAGAACAATTAGCACAGGGTTTGCTTTGTGTCACCTGGATGAATCAGTCAGTGATTCAGATATGTATCCCGGTTTATCACATTGTTCTGAAGCTGGGAATCCTGTTGCTCTGAACAATGCAAAGTGGAAAGCATTGCGGCAAAGCGAGCTGACAAAACAACGGCACTGCCAGACATCGGGTTTGATATGAAACGAGCTGAGTCAGTGAGTCCAGAACTGTCCTTTTAGACAAAGAAACACGTCTTATATTAAACACGGTGCACTCTTGACCTTGGTAATAGTGACTCATTGTTTTAGTTTGATAATAGTTATGATATTGATGTTAAGCGACCTCAGAAAAACCAAACATCAGATTAATCCAAATGACTGTTGAGTATTTAGATCTGAATACGGAAAAAGACTAGCGCTAAATAACAATACTATTGTCTTTCAATTTAAAATTATTATTAATTCCCAGAGGATGAATCCAACTAGCCTCTAGATCCAGTCAGGACTATTCTACAATGTTTAATAATCCCATTTGTACACAAGAAATATAAGATCTAATAGGCAGATTGTACATTCATGCTCCTCAGAGGATGAACCATGTGGAGTTTGGACCCCTCCTGTTCTTTAATCCGACACTAATCTAGGTAAAGTTGCAGGAATACTGTCGGTATTACTGTCGGTAAAATGTGTGTTATTGGCTTCAGTGTTTTTCTTAACTATTTCCCTGTACCCTCTTCAACAAGAGAAACATGCAGACAAACAGCAGCTTCATGAAGAAACTGACTGATACATCTTAGAGATATGGATAGGATAACTCCACCAATTGTACAAGTTAAGTGAATGTATTAGTTTAGAGCAGTGGTTCTCAACTGGTCAGGCCTCGGGACCCACTTTTTACTTGGTCAATACATCGCGACCCAACATTTTGAAGCACTCAAATCTATTCAACAAAAAATCGTGCTGTAATATTTACGCTTTTCAGCATACAATATTAATAAAAGTGAAGTACAGTGCATATATCCCTTATATCCCTTCACAGAACTAAAGTATGCTTTTAAGAAAGGTTTAATGAGATGATGGAATCAAAGCTGAACTGTATAAAAAGGCACGCATGCTGAAAACCCAACCCCAGCAGGGGGGTCTGGGGGGAATCTCTCCCAGGAGATTTTTACAAATACTAACATAAACTATGCATTCTGGTACTCTGAGAAGAAAATAAATAAATATATTACTACCCGACATATTAATAATATTTTATGCCATTGTTTGTTTTTCACTTTGTTCTGACATCTTGCTGCGAGAAGAGTAAAGAGGACATAGTCTGTGTGACTTACTTTAAATTGTGGGTAAGGGTAGATAGCTACCATTGTTCTGTGACCTGTCAGTCATCAGACCGGGGGTCATATTTCATTATGTGTTGATTTCTATCTGAAGTTGTACCCATGGATGTATAAAGAAGAGTTCTACCGCAAAGTTATTCTCCGTGGGGACTTCCGGCAACATCTGATTAGCCAGAAGACTCGAAAAAACATCAGCAAAGATATTTTATTGAGAAGATGATCACTATGTGACAGAAGTTTTCAAAACCGTTTATGGTCTCCGGTACTTCCAGTCCAACGCCGACTGCATGCACAGCGTTAGAAAATCGGGCCTTCAAAATAAAAGTTTGACTTTTTCTCCCCAAACAAAAAAATGAATTCCAATTTTTTTTTTTTTTTCTTCACTCACAAATCCGCGACCCACTCGAAACGGGTCCGCGACCCACTTTTGGGTCGCGACCCACCAGTTGAGAACCACTGGTTTAGAGCTTGAACTTATAACAGGAAGTGTGTGTGACCAACTTTGGCCGTGGAGTTTAAATGTGTGGACAATAACCAAACGGGGAGTGTCTGACAAAACTGGTTTGCATAATGGGAGGATATCTTTTAAAACATAATATCATCTTGGTTCAGTCCATACAAATCCCTGTTTTAACTCCATAAGTGATCAAAATAAGAAAACTAATTACCATGTGTCTCGAGTTACGTGTGAATGCTTGTGTTTTCAGAACATGCTTGCACAAAGTCTACAATCAGAACCATTAGATTTCAGCTTTCTTTATTTCCCCGTACATTCAGAGTTAACAGGTGTCCATGATGCGCCTCATGGAGCTGAACCTCGTCATGTTGCTCATCCCCATCTCTCTGAGGTTCCTGTACTCTCCGGGCCTCACGTACATCATCTTGCCTCTGTAGTTGGGCTGCTCGAACATCAGCCAGTGGCCCTCCACCACGTTGCAGGACTGACACTCGTTCATGCGGAAACGATCCTGCATGTTGTCACAGTCGTCCATCAGCTCGTGCATCTGGCCGCCGAAGTTCTCCTTCTCGTAGATCTTCATCCTGAAGGGTCCCTTGTGCTGTAGGTGAAGATACGTCAGGATAATCAGGGCATCAGATCCACGTGTTAATGCCCCGACTATCTCAAGAAAACAACCTGTTATCGTGTGATGGTTGATACAACACTATTGTAACAGCACTGGTTCTGGGCCTAAGTACTGGGAATCTTAAGAGACGTTACAATATTCATTTTGCTAATTTAAAGACTCACAAAATGGGGTTGCAAATACCATTAATGGCAGCCATGTTCCCATCAAATGAACAGGCTTCCCCAGCAAAGGCAACCTGAGTTTAGAATATTTTATGACAGATTTCCTGCATTTTGCATTTGCTTAACTTTAACCTGTGCTGTCGACCAATGGAAATGCTGATGATAGTCCAATATCAGCTCAGCCAATTTGCAACCACAAAGTCATGGTAATTTGTGGCTTACTTATTGCAGCTGAGAGCGATAAACCTACCGTGGGGATCATGCGACTGGACCTGATGCAGTCGCTCATAGTCATGCCCATCAGGCGCTGGTTGTCAGGGTACTCGCCCCTCCTCACCAGCATCTGTTGGCCCATGAAGTTGGGCTTCTCGTAGACCATGAAGAGGCCGCTCTCCACCCTGCAGGAGTTGCACCTGCTCAGGTAGGAGGTGAGCTCAGGGCAGTCGTTGCTGGTCTCATAGGAGCGACCCTGGAAGTTCTTCTCCTCATAGAATGTGATCTGCAAACAACAATGTGGACCTGAGTTTCCAGACGACACCTCTTCCATGTTTCTGTGATGTTTGGAAAGCTTCACTTACCCTGCCCATGTCCATGATTATTGTGTGCTAATTTCAGATGTGCTGCTTCAACATCGACCCTTTCCCTTTTTATACATCGCACGGCCGTAGCATTTCCACATGGCTTGTGCTGAAACCTTTGAGTCATCACTCTATATTGTGGCTCTGCGCAGCACCATAGGGTGGCAGATTTCACTGTATGTCAGATTCTGCAATAGTTATTGTGAATACTGGGTTTATATGTGCTTCTAGAAACGTCAACTATTTATTCATGTGCGTTCCTTAAGAGGTGAACAACTATTAAATACAACTACATTTAAAAACATAATTTGAGGATTGTTTTGCTTCTGTTATGACCTGAATTGACCTCTCGAAACTACATTTAACATACAATAACTATTCAGGTGGGCTGTTCAAAATAAAAGCAAGGCCACGTGAACTTAGTGATGAGTCATGATGTTTCGCACAAAGGTGTGTGAAGTGGTCTGCAGCTGATACTGTATATATAAGTGGCGCTGGGTTGTCATCATTTGCTAAAACTAAAAGCGTAACCATGGGCAGGGTAAATATCATTGGTGCCGTAAAAGTCTATTAAACTCACTAATCTAACGTTTCATGCATGTTTTTTGTTTGCAGATTATTTTCTATGAAGAAAGGAACTTCCAAGGTCGTTCCCATGAGTGCAGCAGCGACTGCACCGACATCCACATGCACCTGAACCGCTGCAACTCCTGCAGGGTGGACAACGGCTGCTTCGTGGTGTACGACCAACACAACTACATGGGCAATCAGGTGTTCTTGAAGAGAGGGGAGTACTCCGACTTTCAGCGCATGGGAAGCATGATGGGAATGCAGGGCATGGCTATGATGGATAACATCCGCTCCTGTCGCATGATCCTCACGGTAAGAAGTTCGAAGATACATTTGAACGGTCCAAAGACATGTTTGGCTAATTTAAAGCTGGCAAACTCCGCCTCCAGTGCAAGAAAGGTAGTTTAGAAAGGCATTGGAATGATCTCCTTGTTGTTCTCCAACAGCACAGGGGCCCCTTCAGGATGAGGATCTACGAAAGGGAGAACTACGGAGGCCAGATGCACGAGCTGATTGACGACATCGAGTCGCTGCAGGATCGTTTCCTAATGTCTGACTGCCAGTCCTGCCAAGTGATGGACGGCCACTGGCTGATGTTCGAGCAGCCCAACTTCAGAGGCAAGATGCTGTACGTGAGGCCCGGAGAGTACAGGAGCCTCAGAGACTCTGCAGCAAGCAACATGTCCAGAATCAGCTCCATCAGGCGCATCATGGACATGTGCTGATTGTTGTGTAATTAAAGAAACTGTGGGTGAAGAATAAAAACCATATTTTGAAGTATCTCTCTGCTGTTTTGTAGTTTACTTTATGTGGAGTCAGACTACATACTTTGCTAGTGATTCTTGAATAAAGATTTATCTTAAACGCAGTTAGAAAACATGTCATACCTCTTTGATTCCACACTAAAAAGCATTTTTAAATAATGTTAATATTACTATTTATTACATGGCTTAGTTGAATACTCGATTCTGATTGGTCAATTCAGAACACGTGACACATTGTTAATCCAGTAGTACAGACCGCTGTCAAGCACTTATTGACCGTTGTTAAGGACGCTCACATCTGCACAAACAAGTCAGTTAGATTTAACTGTATACAGTTTGGCCGAAAAGCAGAAGTAACGGGGCAGAAACCCTCCTTTTTACGCAACGGTCCAGACATTTATTTTTTCTTAGCTGAAGAAATACGATAATTTTTAAGTCAATAAAGTCATTTCAATTAATATTGGGATTTGAGTCGTTAGTTTGTTTAGTATATGGGCGTGTAATCGCGTCGGGCTCCCTGATGAGCCTGTCGGGTGTTCTTTTCCCCATAATGACCGCCCCGCCTCGCTTAGGTAGTGCAGTGCCCGGTTCAAACTGGCCTGTTCATAATGGGCCAATAGTTGGACCAATTGCAGCTACACTGAACAAATATATAAACGCAATACTTTTGTTTTTGCTCCCATTTTTCATGAGATGAACTCAAAGATCTAAAACATTTTCTATTTACACAAAATAACCATTTCTCTCAAATATTGTTCACAAATCTGAATAAATCTGTGATAGTGAGCACTTCTCCTTTGCCGAGATAATCCATCCCACCTCACAGGTGTGGCATATCAAGATGCTGATTAGACAGCATGATTATTGCACAGGTGTGCCTTAGGCTGGCCACAATAAAAGGCCACTCTGAAACGTGCAGTTTTGCTTTATTGGGGGGTCTGGGGGGGTCCGAAAACCAGGCAGTATCTGGTGTGAGGGGTAGGGTTAGGGTTAGGGTAATGTTGTGAATCGAGTGGCCTGTGTTTGTCGTCCATAACATACGCCTGCCCATACCATAACCCAGTGGTTCTCAAAGTGGGGGGCGCAGAGGCATGACAGGGGGGGCGCGAGAGACCAGGAGGAAAAATGGTTATTAAAAAAAAAAAATCATATTTTGAAAAATTATTGAATCGAAAATAATATGATTCAGTACTATTACATCTGGGTCTCTGTGTTTCATTAAAGCTCGGCTCTGTGTGTGTGTGGAACGAGCCAATTTGTGTGTGTGCGTGCGCGAGAGAGAGAGAGAGCGCACTGGTACCGGAGATCGTTGATGTTAGCTTCTGGTGCTAGCGAGCTACGCTAACGGATATAAGGAGTTTTTTCAACAACAAGGTGGAGGAGAGTCCTCTCCTGTCAGACTCAGTGAGCTAAAGGACTCTCTCAGTGTTATCTCAGTGGGTCTCAAACGTTTTGGTCACCATTAATGTAAACAATTATTTCCGAGGCGCACGTTTATATGATCATTATAGTTATAAAAAAATAAGAGAATAAATTAAAAACAGGTATGAAATACTATATGACATTAAAAAATGTATAAAGTTTAAAAGGGGAGTGATTTGTAAAATATCCATAAAGAAATAGTAAATCTGTGTTGAGAGAGGTATCCATAGATCTCTTCATGTTGCTCTCAAAGTGCACCGGATTGATGCTTTTAACTTCAATATTTAAAAATAAATCTTCCCGGACCCCCCTATGTGAAGTCCACACACCACCTATAAAAAGAGCACTTGACCCCTGCTTACACCTATATGCCGTGAGCTGATTATCGAGCCTTCATTGTAACAGTCGCGGGTACGTTGTGTAATTGCGTGGGGAGTGTTGCAGTAGAACATTCCACTGTAGCGCCCGGACATTAATGGGAAACCCTAAATGTTTGAGCACCCTCTATGAAACGTCAAGCTACCCCACAGCACCCCCACAATAAATCTCTGGCGCCGCCACTGAGCCTGACTATTTGTGTTGGCGGGGGCCTGACTTTTTTTTTCTCCAAAGGGGGGGACTGACAGAAAAAGTTTGAGAACCACTGCCATAACCCCACCACCACCATGGGCCACTCGATTCACAACATTACCCTAACCCTCACACCAGATACTTCCTGGTTTTCGGACCCCCCCAGACCCCCCCAATAAAGCAAAACTGCACGTTTCAGAGTGGCCTTTTATTGTGGCCAGCCTAAGGCACACCTGTGCAATAATCATGCTGTCTAATCAGCATCTTGATATGCCACACCTGTGAGGTGGGATGGATTATCTCGGCAAAGGAGAAGTGCTCACTATCACAGATTCTTTCAGATTTGTGAACAAAATTTGAGAGAAATGGTTATTTTGTGTTTATAGAAAATGTTTTAGATCTTTGAGTTCATCTCATGAAAAATGGGAGCAAAAACAAAAGTGTTGCGTTTATATTTTTGTTCAGTGTATTTCAAACCAAGTAAATCTCACATGATTCGACAGACATTCGGCCTTAACTTCATTAACATTCAAGTCACACACACCTCCATTTTAAAGGTTTTAGTGCAGGGGTGTCAAACTCAAATACACAGTGGGCCAAAATTAAAAAATGGGTAGGCTACTCGTCGAGGGCTGGACTGGTTCAATGTTTATTGCAAAACTTATTGAAATGAACTTATTGCACATATTAAACCTGGAACTAACAAAGCTTAAGCTTAAATGATTGCCTATAAAAACAACATTAAACATTAAATAATCAGTTGCATTCATTTCTTATGGCTCTATCTGCAGCTTTTCCAGAGTCATTTCTTACGAGTTAGGGGTGTAACGGTTCACAGAAGTCACGGTTCGGTTTGTACCTCGGTTTGGGGGTCACGGTTCGGTACGGGTTCGGCACAACAAGAAAAAGCAAAAAAAAGTCCCAAATGCATAATTCCAGGTTTGTTGTAATTTATTTTTGAACAGTAGCAAGTTTTAGTTTAAAAATAAGGAACTCTGACATTTTGAATAATTAACTGTATTAAACAGTTACAAACAAACCACAAACAGCACCACAAACACTCAGATGGCCATATTATCTATAATGGCTGATGTCAAACAAAAAGGTTTCATCAAGCTGTAAAACTAAAAAAAATGTCTTGAAAATATTACATCATAAATAATAAGCCAAAAGCTTCCGTTATTTTTTTTTGGTCTCACGGCTTTCATGCCTATTGGCTTCTTAAAAACAGCGGGGATAAACTGTTGAACTGCTGTTGTCTTTTGCCGGGCTCCGGTGATTGGCAAATCTGGCTGATGCCTCTTCTGATATGATTTAGCATGTTTGGCGTGTGTTTCTATTAGCATACTGCACTGCTATCGAACAAAGCCGACACACCGTCCTCGTCCGATCCACCACTCGCACACTCCATCGTTACTGTAGTCCACAGGGAACCCGAAATGTTCCCACACAGCTGATTTTAAAGAAGCAGGTGGGTTCTAGCTCCTGTGTGTTATCTGAAATCGCCATACTAACTTTCCTTCTTCTTGTATTTTGTTCGTTTTGTTGTGTTTTGTTCTTGTTCTTCATTTGTTGTTTAAGGGCGGCTGGCAAACAGCTTTTAGGCGCAATACCGCCCCCTGGATTATATATAGTGTAGTGGATACTGCCCTGAATGACAGACTTGTTTCCCACTCGTAAAAAAAAAAGGCGTCTTCGCCGTTTGACTGCATGTGCCGAACCGTGACGTCCGAACCGTGACGGTACGGGACGAATACGGATACCGTTACACCCCTATTATGAGTACATTTTCCCACAGGCCAACAACAGCTTCAAAAAAACTATTTCCCTCAAAGAAAAAACCAAACATGCCCTGTTGTCGTGAGAGAGAAAGTGCAGAAGGAAACATGTAAACTCAGTGTGCTGCTCTGTGATGCTAGCTCAGATACTTGGCATCTCATCTTGGGTGCAAGTTCATCAATGTTTGGGCTCTGGCTCTGAGCGGAGGAGACCCTCAGGATGGAGTGAAGGTGTGATTTGGCCTGATTTGGCCTGATTTGGCCCCCGGGCCTTGAGTTTGACACATGTGTTTTAGTGGATAACCCTTTTACCAAAACTCCCAAGAAATGTTCGTCTACCGTCATTGCAACGGTTCCTAATTCAGTAGATAACATAAATCTATAAGGTTGCAGACGGCAAAGCAACTTAAGGTAACATAAAAACCCTAAAAGGGTCCTTTACAGGGCTGGAGTTTGGTCTGTCCCTTCCGGGCTACTGTAGAAACATGGTGACAGATGAATTGTTCCCAATCTAAGCCAATAAAAAACATGATTCTTAGTTTTAAGTGATTAATAAAAACATTGTTATGAAAATGAAATTCCATTCCTGTCAATAAACCCTCCTACATCCTACACACTGGTTCTTTTAATTCAATAGGTTGTATCCTCATGAGAACATGAATGTATGTTATATTTTGCGTTATAATGTGTACCAGCTGACAACACAGTGTCCTAAATGGGATGCTTTCTACCTCCGAGAAGCATGAATGTAGTCAGATAGTATTGTAGTGTTCTGTAAATAACATTTTGCACAAGAGGGCATTGTGGCTGAAAGATAAGCAGAACCACAACATGCTGGGATTCCTATTTTAGGCACATGTGCAAAGAAAGATTGTCATTATAGTGGTGGTAATTAAAGAACAATGGAAGAAATAGTGTAAAAACATTTAAAGTAAGTAAAAATCATAGCAGCAAATGGCAGCAGAAATCCTCAGTGTATTGAACTAAGCTGTGTTTCATGAATTCTACTTTTGTTAAGGAAGAATTGTGTTTCAAAAGTGATGTATTTGAGCTTTAGTCAATGCATTTAGTATCATTTTGCCTGGTTTATCCACTGTATACTGTTCCCATATAATAAAACTGAAAACAAAAGTAATGCAATAACTAGAGTTTGCTTTGTGACTGCACCACTACTGTTTAATCCGTGCACAGCTTCGATGTATAATACAGTAGGGACTTCCATGCCGATGAGCTGACTCGTGGTATTTTGTACAATTGAGGGGCAGATTCTTTTGATGTCACATGATGCATAAAAGCCAGCGCGCCAGTGGGTAGAACAACAGAAATCAAAAACCGAGACCATGAGCGGAAAGGTAATGAAGGGAGCAGAACAGCCTGATCTATTCACTGCTAAATATTATGCTGTATATACCTGGCTGCTATATCTAACTGTTACAGGATATTATTTTATGCATGCTACTTAGTTAACTGCTTTTGGCTCGTTTCTGCTGTAACAATGTACATATCCCCTCTGTGGGACTAATAATGATTCTATGTAGTAACATACTGTAGTTTCTGCAATGCAACTGTGTGTAAACTGAACAGCACTCGCCTTTAGCTCTCAGAGGTAATTACCCAATGTGTCTCTCTCTCTAGATTGTCTTTTTCGAGGGTAGGAACTTCCAGGGTCGCTCTTATGAGTGCATGAGCGACTGCTCTGAGATCTCCTCTCATCTGGGCCGATGCAGCTCCTGCAGGGTGGAGAGCGGGACGTTCATGGTCTACGATCAGCCCAACTTCACGGGCCAGCAGCACCTCCTCACCAGGGGAGAGTACCCCGAGTACCAGAACACCATCGGCTTCAATGAGTGCATTCAGTCCTGCCGCATGGTCCCTGAGGTAAAGCGCAATATTACTAACAAAGAACAGACGGAGGCAATCAGTAATGGAAAGAGACACGAGAAATATGTTTTGGTGGTAGTCTTACCCAGAAGCAGATGAACATATCCCGATCAAATTCAATTCTGTACCTCCAGTGGTGATATTTCCACGATGGGTAAATAGGGAAGGAACTGCTAGCTTTATCGGGTTGAGATTTTTAGTTTTTTGTCACATTTCCACAAACGCTAGCTGGCTATCTAGCAATGCCTCTAAGAGCCTTCAGCGTGCATTTAGCTCTGTGTTTACTGTGAGGATTGACTGATGCACAAAGGATGCTTCAGTCTGACTTTATTGAATGGTGGGACCCTGTATCTCCGATTAGATGGCAGCAGTTCATATTCACTGTTCAGAACATGGTTTGGGTCAGAGATGATGTTGTTGGACAGCCTCACTAGGTTGTTATGATAGGCTGAGTCATAGAGTCTCTGACAGGGTTAGCTTCTTATTTAGCGTGGCAACCAATTAGATTTCTAAATTAAGCTCGTTCCAATTTCCTATCTAGACCTGTAGCGTTTTCATACCTATCTTATTAGATGTATGCATATATTTCATTTGACATTGTGTACTTTAACAGCACAAGGGACCTTTCAAGATGAGGATCTACGAGAGGGCGAACTTCGAAGGGCAGATGCAGGAGCTGACCGACGACTGCGACTCCATCCAGGATCAATACCAGATGTCGGACATGCAGTCCTGCTACGTGATAGAGGGATACTGGCTGATGTTCGAGCAGCCAAACTTCGAGGGCAGGATGTCTTATCTGAAGCCGGGAAAGTACAGGAACCTCAAAGAGATGAGCAGCGAAGACATGAAGTTCAACTCCATCAGACGCATCACAGAATCTGTCTAATCACTTCTAGCTAATAGGTTTTGCAGATGCGTGATTTATTAACATTAACAAGATGTGAGAGGCGATACAAAACGATGAAGAAGCCTTGTTTTTTATCCTGAAACTGTGATTTGTGCATTGTTTGCATGTAGTTCCAGTTGTACTGTGCAATCCAGCCACGATGAATTTACCTCTATACCTGTGTGATGGGCACAATAAAATGATTTGCCGCATAATTATGGTGGATTTCTTTCTGCACACAACTTCCATAAGTCTTCGTCGCTGCTTTTGTGGCAGACTACAGCGCCACCTACAGGCCTGGCATATGTACTACAGCGTCTCCAGCGCTTTCGAGCGGCAATGGCCGTGGCTGTCTCCTCCTGATAGGTGGAGAGTTGCCCATATAGGCGGAGCTCCTCGTTTCTGACGTCAGAGATATTTCAAATCTGTATCAGATCCGTTGCAGCCCAGTTTTTAGAGATTTGGGTATGGGGGAAAAGAGAGAGGGTTGTGTTTTCTGACACTCCGGGGACACATATTCATGTATACAAGACGTACAAAAGTGCATTTTGCATGATAGGTCCCCTTTAAACAAGAATACAAATGCAAACTTGGGGTGAAAGCTGGTTCAGCAAATGTACAGCGACCCAAATGTGAATCTGTAACACATATAAAGACATAGATAAAGACTTCATATTGGGTTTATATGCAATCTATCTAAATCAATGATCTGATTAGGTGGGGGAGGATGATGTGACAAATGATGTCTGTTAAAGCCAGCATAGATTTGGTCAAATTCTCTATTTCCCTTTATTTAATAGAAGATTGAATGAACCCCACTACAACAAACCAATCACATACAAAGAAAGTGATTCAAACAAGGTTGTTAAAAAGTAATTGATGAAGACACAGGGTGTCTGCAGGAATCCTGAAGTCAAATGTAAGACCTTTTTTAAGACCCTTTCCATACATTTTAAGACCTCATCGCCACTTTGAGTTTTAACCGGTTACCTTGGCGACACACTTCACCTCACATTTACTATATACAGTATTGATTGTCCTTCCTCCTTATCTTCCAACCATTTGGATGCAGACTTGCATTTCCCCAAAACGATGTTGTTTAACAACCGGCGTAAACGGACCTGCGCTATCAAGCAGTGAGCGTGCGACGTCCTGTTCAGATGACGTCAAATCCAACGGTATGCCATCAATAAACTACACAGAATCACACTACACACCTACGCCATGATTACATTCAGGCAGACTGTAGAATACAACCTCTTTGGACCATTTATATACGTATTGAAGACAAGCTACAAAATGTAATACCTTGGGAAATGCCGTTTAATAGCCTTCATTTTCACTAAATTGATTTATCAACTTTTAATACTTTGTAAGACCCCGCGGACCCCCTGATATAGCAGTGAGTAATAGTTTAAGGTTTAATATAAACAGGGAGATGTTATGGCTACTTTAGAGAGTAGATGGATGACAGGAGCACACACATATACAATAGATATTTTTTGCAAAGGACAGTCAAACATATTTCTAGTTTTAACTTGATTTTAAGACTTGATAGGCAGTTGCAAAGCGTACAATTAGAGTGAATATTGCACCGTATCAGACGTCTTTTTCATAGACTGTATATAATAATAACAAATATATAAAGAGGGGTCTAAAAATACAGTATATGGTCTACTATATGTGCATTTCTTTTGCATATGTTAAGCCATTAATTGTACATAAGATGCCCCTAAATGCAAAATCATGATAAATGCTTTTGCTTTTGGTTGAGCTACTGTACAAAACGGATCATGCACATAAGGAAATGCTTCCAGAGCTTAGTCTATAGAGCGTATCACACTATGCAAACAAAACTGAAAATGCTGGTGACTCTGTACAGTATGTTGCTGTGCTGACATGCGGAGAATAACAGTCTGTGAACTGTATCATATAAAAGGCTGCTGCTGTGTTCAGAGGAAAGGCAGAAGCTGAGTTCACTTCACAGGGTGTTGAATATTCGATCCTGCATCTACGTTATACAAAATAATACTTTTCAGTCAAGTTGATCGTTAACATGTTTAAAGCCTCCATAAAGTACCATGAGCATTAACAGCTTTACATTGTATAGAAAGTGTTATAATGTACAAAGATAAATATATATGTAAATTGGAGATGCATAAATAAACTTTGTACAAACAAATATCATTATTATATGTATATTTTTATATGTAATATGTAATAACAATTCATTCCGATCAATACATGTATGTTTAAATATTTAATTTGAAGTGTTTTCTTCATCTAATTCACTCCATATACCATCTACCAGAGCGATTTCAAAGCAACTGCTCAAAACAGTGGATTTGCTTAGTCAAACACACACACAAAACAAAAAATAGTTCTGTGATAAAGCGCTGACGGCCGCGCGCATTGTTCTGAATCACAATGACACAGGTCATCCGTGGGTTATAAAGGCAGCACGGAGCACACATCTGCCGCTTCAGTGTGACGAAGGTGAGCCGACACAATGGGCAAGGTAAGTCTCTGCTGTGTGCACGGATTATTCATCCCAAATCGGTGAACTGAGAGTAATCTTTCAAGTGGTATAGTTATGCACACTTCTCTTAATTTGAGGCATCTACATTTCAGATTATATTCTACGAGGACAGGAATTTCAAGGGTCGCTCCTACGAGTGCGGCAGCGAATGCTCGGACCTGCATTCCCACTTCAGCCGCTGCAACTCCATCAGAGTGGACAGCGGTGATTGGATGTTTTTTGAAAGACCCGGATATATGGGGTACCAGTACTTCTTAAGGAAAGGCGAGTACCCCGACTACCAGCAATGGATGGGGTTCAATGACTGTGTGCGATCCTGCCGTTTGATCCCTACGGTATATTATTATAATTATTTTTATTGTACAATGTATTTTTATGCTGCTGCAACACAAACATTTCCCAACTTAAGATCAACAAAGTACTTCTTATCTTATGCCTTTCACTTCACAATAAGTCTTAACTGATCTAGAGCAGAGGTTCCCAACCTGGGGGGCGCCAAAGATCGCAGGGGGGGCGCCAGGCCTCAGATGATTTGAGGCCAAATATCATTTTTTTTTTTACATATAATTGTAAGGCAATACATGATTGTCACTAAAAGCCTTGTCTATACATTACAATAAAATATAAAAAATAATTGACTAATTAATTTTAATAAAAATTGAAGTTAGTATTAAAGGCATAAAAAGACAGAAATGTATAATTCTTTCTTTAATATAAATGTTTCTTCTGCCCGTAAAGTGTCCAACCCGGGCTTGTCTGGCGCAGACTGAAAACTCATCTCTTTCGACTCCACTTCGAGCGATAGAATTACTAACAAAGCACTTATATACTAATAAAGGACTGGCTTCTCTATAGCCAGTTGAGTAGCACTTGAAATGTTTGGCTCTATGGAACCTGATGTACTTTATGATTCTGTTTTTCTTCTGGGTTGTGTCTTCCTGGTCGTATGTACTTATTGTAAGTCGCTTTGGACAAAAGCGTCAGCTAAATGCAATGTAATGTAATGTAATGTCTGGATAAGCGCATTTTTAAATCATAGTCATTGTCCATGCCGGTTTCAGTTGGATTATTTGTCACAGTTGCTCCGATCAGATCGGTCTCCTCCATTTTGTAGATTATTTACGATTTTTGAATCCACATAAACACATCGGCAAAATCCGGCTTACTCTGAGCATGTGTTTTAAATAGTTTAATCCCTTTGTGAATTGTTTCCAGGGAATCCAAATGAATGAATCCTGAGTCCAATAACCATCAAAGTCACTCCAATAGTGCTCCTTAATTACGCTTTCATCCTCCTTTAACAAAATACTACACATTCATCCAGTTTGTGACAGTAGTTGTAGCTTTTTTGAGACTTTTAAACTTTAATTACCGCTGTTGCGAACCCCCCTCCCTTGTGTGTGTGTGGGGGGGGGGGCGCAACTTCCAACAGGAGTCATTTGGGGGGGCTCTTGGGAAAACAGGTTGGGAACCACTGATCTAGAGGGTAATACAGTCTTTTCCTGCAGTCCCAAAGCTCTCACAGGATAATGATATACGAGCGGCCAGAGTTAGGAGGAGAGACGATGGAGCTGACTGACGACTGCCCCTCGCTGAACGAACTATTCAACCGCAACGACGTCTACTCCTGCAATGTGAGGGACGGTTACTGGATCTTCTACGAACTCCCCAATTACAGGGGACGCCAATACCTGATGAACCCTGGGGAATACAGGAGGTTTAATGAGTGGGGAAGCACCACGTCTCGGGTGGGATCCATCAGACGTATCGCTGTGTGATGTCCAGAAACTGTTTATGTGAAGTACTGTCAATAAATCTATACAATAACCAATGTTCTGTCAACTGGTGCTTTGGTTTTCTTTGGGCTGTTTGAGTTGAGAGTGGTGAGGGGATTTAAAATGTTGCTTAGGTGGCAAGTTGGGTGTCTTTGATGCACATGTTTTGGAGTGGACAAAGCAAATATAAGCTAGCTATAAGCCACTTAAGGAAAGAGACAAGAATACAAGCTAAAATACGTTTTCATGTCGATATACAGAGACACACACACAGTTTCAGCCCAGCATGTTTATTGAGAACAGAGACAGGAAAAAGGTTTGAAAAGACTTTTAATTAAAGTCGGTGATTCGCCTGAGAGAGCCGATCCTTGGACTGGCGCCTCCCCAGTCCAAGGATCGACGGTACTCTCCAGGTCTCAGGTAGTAGGACCGGCCCTTGTAGTTCGGCTGGTCGTACAGCAGCCAATGGCCGTCCATCACGTTGCACGAGTTAATGTCAGACATACGCAGGCGGTCCTGGACGCTGGGGCAATCATCGTTCACCTCATGCATTTGGCCGCTCATGTCTGGACGCTCATACAATCTTATTTTGTAGGAACCACGGTGCTGCAGGAACAAGAATATGTATTAGTCAGATACATTGTTTTTGCCACATGTGTGTGTTTATAGTAGTAGTTTTTGGTACATAAATAAGTACCAACTTTCTAATACTAATTGCAGGTAACACAGTAAAAACAACAAGGGTGTGTGAAAGCAGTTTAAAGCAAAAAGTCCCTCCTCAACTAGCCATTTTTTTAGGCTGAATAAAAGGTACCAGTATGCGCTAAATCCAAGCATGTTTTAGCTTAAAGACATTTTGAGTTGTTTGGGATTGACTTGCCCCAAAAGTCCTTTAAACTAGAGAAAGATGCTAAGGTTTAATCTACTTTAGGCAATGAGGATTTGAGGGACTGTTTTTAATACTTCCAGGAAAACATACCATTAGCTACTCTTTAATTTTCCTTAAGTTGTACATTGTTTGTGCTAAGCCTTAACATAAAGGTAGCAGTAAGATTAAATTATGTCTCATTGCCTTTGTTTATTCAGTTTTCCCCTTTAATCGACCCGATACCTCTTTAATATCGTCTGAGGCTTACCATGGGAATCATGCGGCAGGAGCGGATGCAGTCATTGACGCCAATCGAGCGCTGGTTGTCTGAGTACTCCCCCCTGCGGAGGAAGGACTGGTGGCCTAGGTATTGAGGTCTCTCGTACACCATAAAACAGCCGCTCTCCACCCTGACGGAGTTGCAGCGGTTGAAGTAAGGGTGCAGGTCGGCACAGTCGCTCAAACACTCATGGTGCCGACCCTGGAAATTCCTGTCCTCGTAGAAAATTATCTGCAAACGTTCATCGAAAAAGAACGGATTAATTATGGACACTCGATGATAAAAAATATTTACTATATTTACAGTAAGAACACATAACAACCTCACCTTTCCCATTGTTCGTCGCTGGGGGCCAGACTGGCGCTCAATAGACGCTCTCCGCGCCGCTGTCCTTTTATATAAAGTGGCAGTTTGATGGCACAGCATAAAGTATTGTCATCCAAATAGGTTTTATAACGAAAATTAGGTTATGTATAGCGACGCATTGTTGTTCAGTTTTCACATGTTCATCAAAACACCAGTGACCCCGGGGCGACCGCGCACGGTCTCAGCAAAACAACAACCGTTATTTGTGTCCCCTTCAGTCAAAACAAGTTTGTAATGTTATATGTCGGACACAGAACGAGCCTTTTTGGGTCCTTAAGCTCAGCCCAAAACATCGTGTACGAGTTTAATCAATGTACACAAAAATAAAGGAAGGGCTGTCGGTTTCTAATATAGTTTTTCCAAATAGTTACCCCACAAAACCAATACAATTAATGACGGTTTCTTCATCTAGAGACACCTGATGGCTGGTGCTCCTTATCTGTTGTTCTCTGCAATCAGGTGATTGAATAAATTATATTATAGGAACTTTACTTTAGCATCACAAGATCGTAAACCATTGTCACATACTAATAAAGACAATGGGGTGTTTTCTGAAGAGATGCTATCAAGTTGCATCATGGGAAATGTAGTATTCCTGTTGTGTAACCCATATGATTCAGCATATCTTGGCCCCTGCTGGTTATATTTGGACAATTATCCTTTGAAATCTATCTCTTCTGGATCCCCCATCTTGTAAAAATCAATCCTTTAAAAAAAAATGTATTTTACTATACTTACTTGTTTGCCTGTCCTTATTTGTCTATCCTCCCTCATACTGTAAAGCGTCTTTGAGTTGTGAAAAGCGCTATATAAATAAAATGCATTATTATTATTATTATTATTATATTTCAGATTTACACGTTTAAGCTCATTCACGACAAATCAATAACTAACTTTGTTCAAACATGATTTTTAGATGGATTTTTAACAAGGCTGTTGCACGTAGACCATTTATTTTCAGCTTGAAACACACTGAACTATTTGTTGTCAACGAAATGTAGACGAATACACATTTTTAACATGAGGACATTCTCTGGTTAACATTCCACTTCTAAAAAACTAAAAGCAATGTCACAAAAAGCAATAAGATGTATTTCAACATTTTAACTTGAATTAAAACACTTTATAACCCAAGAAAATAAATGTATAAGCACATTTGAGATGAGTTCCTGGGTTTGTCTTATCAGCAATTAACTATAAAACATTTGAGCAAACAAAGACTGGCTGCAGTTAAACAGGAGTATGGGCACTTCGAGGTTAATGCTCGTTTAATACTTTCGTTTTATCTAAATAATTCTCAATACATTTCTCAATATATCAAATTATGAATCCTGATTAACTAAATTTGCTACGTACCCATAAAAACCATTTCATGAGGTTTTAATTGTCCTGGCAAAATAAGCACTAGTCTGTTTTATATAAAATACGTTTGTCTACATTGTAATTAAACCAATTCAAGATGGTTTCAAAGACCACAGTCCAGTGTTGATACATTTCCTTCACATCATCATACTAAAAACTGTATAAAAAAGGTTTTAACTGGATCAGAGGAGTGTGTGTGTGTAGTTCCTTATTATCTATTTCTTGGTATGTAAACAGGCTCCTTTTGTTAGAGTCCGTCCTTTGTTTGTTCCTTAGTTAAGTCGGCGCCCTTTTGTTTGTTCAGGCTGCGTGCCTTCCATTTTGTTTCACCCTGTTCTTTAATAAAACGACTTATAACTATTACCAATTCCAACTGGTGTGTGTTGCACTTCCTCATCCCTAGTGGGGACGTAACATACATCCATTAAATTCAGCTGCAAGATACTTTAATAACGTGCTTTACTCACATCATGAAGGATTTTCAGCGCATCTTCTTGGGACTCAAATGTAACAAAGCCATATCTGTTCACAGAGACACAAACAAGACTATTATTTAACTAACTGACAGTAAATCTGCAAATAATGCACAAAATCAAAAGCATAGAAAGTCATGGCGGCACATATGTTTATGACACAACAACTCACCAACTCATTTATCTGAAGCTTCACCCGTTTCCCTGCCCCGTGTGGAGAGAAGATATGTAGCAGGTCGCTCGCTTGAACCTTCATGAAGACACACACACACAGTTTTGACTGTTATCACACCAAAGAAAGTACAAAGGTTTGCTGATTTGGTTAAGGTTCAGACACTTAAGCCACCAGTACGAGTTTGGGTGTACCAAAAAACAGGATCCACGTTTATACATGCTTTTCTGCTCTTCCGTGTTCTCCGATTAGGACTCAAAGGACTAGATATGGCTCCGTGTCAGTCTGCAGCTCTCACCTTGTCGTCGATTCCCCCGACGAATATCCGATTGGGGATAACAGTGCCGGGGCGAGGGGTGTAAGAGGTCAGACTGTCACCCTGGTTCTCTGCTGCTAACACATCAGGGGTGGAGGAGCTGCTGCCCTTCTGGGGGGGATAGCAGGATGAGAACTTTATAGGATACAAGACCATGACAAAAGGCCAGTAAGAAACAACATAGGGGAACATTGTAGCACAGCATGTGGAGACTTTTATTGCATTTGATGTGATGGGAGGTGAAGCTTTCCCGTCAGGAAAGACCATATAGGGAAAGACACATAGTACTAAATCCCATTGTATTTAGCCTATATAAAAAGAAGATTTTTTTTCCAAGCATGGTCAGTTATTCTATGTCAAAAGAAAATCAGCAACACTTTTTACATCAACACACTGCAACTTCTCAATCAATCATTGAAGTCCACATAACAAAATAAAAAACTCTTTTAAACCGTACACCCCAGCACGTGCACTTCGCTCTGCATCGGCCAAACGACTCGCTGCACCCCCGCTGCGAGGGGGACCCAAGTTCCCATCAGCAAAAACACGTGGGTTTGCTATCCTGGCTCCAAAATGGTGGAATGAGCTCCCCATTGACATCAGGACAGCAGAAAGCCTGCACATCTTCCGGCGCAGACTGAAAACTCATCTCTTTCGACTCCACTTCGAGCAATAGAATTACTAACAAGGCACTTATATACTAATATAGGACTGGCTTATCTATAGCCAGTTGAGTAGCACTCGAAATGTTTGGCTCTATGAAACCTGATGTACTTTATGATTCTGTTTTCTTCAGGGCTGTGTCTTCCTGGTCGAATGTACTTATTGTAAGTCGCTTTGGATAAAAGCGTCAGCTAAATGCAATGTAATGTAATTAAAACTGCACCCTAACACCACTGCAGACAGAGTATTTCTGCTGCTAAACATACAACACAAATGGATTAAATACCTCGACAAACCATGTTTAAGCTAGAGAAAATGTATTGAGAGATTCATGTATGAAGTGATGTGTGTACATTATCAGAGCCTGTAAACCGGAAGTGCTCATCCACTGACAACTACAGTAGAACACATATCACACAGTCTATTAAAAAAAAGTATGAAATGTCATCATACTTCTCACAGTATTTTATTATTTCGAAGTGACCATGACTCGGGTGAATTTGACAATGAGCGGGTTGTTTATTCTGCCGGACTGTAGCAACTGTACCGGCGTTAGCATAGCTGTAAGCTAACACAGCGGACACGTGTTTGTTTGATTATTTGTTCGCTTATGTGTTTGTTTGTTTATATTTTTCGCTTATGTGTTTGTGTGGACGTTTGGCCATTGACTGACCTTTTAAATCACAGGAAAGTCTAGTTATCGCTGTGTATTCCCTCCAGTCAGTCTTCCGTGTGTATCTCGTGAGCTGGCGAAGTTGCGTGATCCGTATCAGTCAGCTGACCTTGGCTATGTGGCGTCTCTGGCCAGCAGGGGGCGGGGCGTCCACGGGTCATACCATCCTGGGGGGGGGTGCCATGGCAGAATAAACCATCTTCATGTTTAGTTTGTTAACAGTGAATTGTGCCTGCTAAAGTTGGGCTATCCATGGCAAATCATTGTTGTCATAGTCTTTGGAAATGGTCTTATTCTCATATAGTTTACTTTATATTTATTGTAAACATTTATTTATAGGCTATATATGAATGCTGATTTTTAAAATAGTTTATCTCACATTTTCGATATATGCCGTTTTTTTCTTAATTTTTTTCCATGGACAAAACATGTTTAAGCAACAGAAAATGTATTAAAATAATGAATGTATGAAATGTGTATATTATCAGAGCCTGTAACCCGGAAGTATAGTAAGGCAAGGCAAGGCAAGTTATTTATATAGCACCTTTCAACACAAGGCAATTCAAGGTGCTTTACAAAAATTAAAGACATTCAGTATTCAGACAAAGGCATTTAAAAACAGTCATTAAAAAGAAAAGATAATAAAAGACATGAATAAAAAGTACATGGATAAAAGTTACAGTGCAGTTTAAGATGTGAATAGTTCAATTAAAAGCAGCAACAAAAAGAAAAGTCTTCTTGCTGGATTTCAAAGTAGTCAGAGTTGCAGCGGACCTGCAGGTTTCTGGGAGTTGGTTCCAGATGGAGCATAATAACTGAACGCTGCTTCTCCATGTTTAGTTCTGACTCTGGGGACAGAAAGCTGACCAGTCCCTGAAGACCTGAGAGATCTGGATGGTTCATCATTTAGCAGGAGGTCAGAAATGTATTTTGGGCCTAAACCATTCAAAGCTTTATAAACCAGCAGCAGTATTTAGAAATCTATTCTTTGACACACAGGAAGCCAGTGTAAAGACTTCAGAACAGGAGTGATGTGATCCACTTTCTTAGTGTCAGTGAGGACTCGAGCAGCGGCGTTCTGAATCAGCTGCAGCTTCCTAATAGATTTTTTAGTGAGACCTGTGAAGACACCATTGCAGTAGTCCAGTCTACTGAAGATAAAAGCATGGACAAGTTTTTCCAAATCCAGCTGTGACATTAGTCTTTTAATCCTAGATATGTTCTTTATGTGATAGTAGGCTGATTTAGTAACTGTTTTAATGTGACTGTTGAAACTCAGGTCAGAGTCCATGACTACACCTAGATTTCTGGCTTTATCTGTTGTTTTGAACATTGCAGACTGAAGCTCAGCGCTAACTTTTATACGTTCTGCCTTGGCTCCAAAAACCATTACCTCAGTAATCTATATATAGATAGTATAGTAATCTTTGACATAAAACAATATAGAAACATTTATACATACTATGGTTTTTCCCCATATTTTCAACAAACTATACTACGTCGTTTTCTTTGAATATTTTCCTCAAACCTTTTTTGCTTCACCATGAATGATGGTCTTGAATCACAACTTTAAAACATTTGATGTTATTTAAACGTATTAAAAAATACGTCATCAAGAAAAACGAATTACAAGTCATTAAATACATTTTAAAACATATTAATGAAACAATGTATCAACATTAAAAACACATTCACAATACATGCCAGACATATATAGATATTCAAATACAATAAAAATGTGTATGGACAGACACAGTTTGTTTTGATGTGTCTGTAAAGAGAAGGTGAAGCAGATCGAACAGCAGTGCTCCCCCCTCTCACAGCTGATGGCTCCATCACTCCTCCATCAGCTCCTCCAGGTGTAGCTGATCATGCTGATGTGGCTCAGAGCAGTCTTTCCCAGGGTGGAGGGCTGCGTCAGCTGCTGGATGGAGGCCACAGGCAGACAGGTCCGAGGAGCCGGCAGAGCTCTGCAGACAGGAGGAGGGAGAGCATGTGCAGTGAGTGACCACCAGGTGGAGCTATACACACACATCATAGGAACATTTCTGGCATCCAGTGGGTGGATACATGTGGAGCAAATTCTAAAAGTACACTATACTTTTTCATATTTTAAAATGCCATGCAAGGACTTTTCTCTCCATATTTTCCAACACACTATGATTTAAAAAAGTGTTTTGTGGGTGACCCCCTTATAAACCCTCATCAGTATCTCCAACTGATGTGAGAGCCCATCGCTTTTATTTCATCAAAAAGTGGAAGAAAATAAGATCTGGCAAAACGTGAGCCTTCCATTTAAGGCAGTCTTACCTGCTGCTCCGTGGTGTGTGTGTGTGTGTGTGTGTGTGTGTGTGTGTGTGTGTGTGTATGTGTGTGTGTGTGTGTGTGTGTGTGTGTGTTCAGCGGTAGGAGTGAGTGTGTAAAGAGCAGAGGAGAAGTGTCCCTTCTGTGCCCGGCCGGAGGAGGTTGGTGATTGTGTGGAGAGACGAGGGGAGGATAGGTCCTGAAGAAAAATGACATTTAAAAAAAAAGTCAATTTCTTCCACAACTAAATAAAATTGCTACCATGTCCAACAAAATGATGGAGATATGAAATAGGACAAAGTACCTGTGATCTCCAGACGGCTGATGTCCTGGTAGGAACCCCCAATATGGCTCTTTACATTCACACTGCGGGCCTGATATACACACACACACACATATTCAGTCATATGCACTGCAGACAGGCCTGGCCACCGGGAAACCTCCCGATGGCCAGTCCGGGCCTGTCTGGCCTGTTCAGTGGCCTGCTGGCTTGAGGATTCTTTTTTTTAACGTATGTATTGTGAACGCAACGCTGCACAAATGTGGGTCTAACTCTGCCTCACAGGGTGACTGGCTGTCTGTGGCCTGCCGACATGGCCACTTTCATACAGATCATACACTATTGCCCTCGATTGGTCTCTGTGTGTCATTCAAGCTCGGGAGGGTGTGTGTATGTGTTACGCCCTTCTCTAGGGGTACAGAGGAACAACACACACCAGTTGGTATTTGTAATAGTTATAAGGGTTTATTATAATTAAATAGTGTTGACAAAAATAATACTCGTGCCGCCTGGCATAAACAAAGTGCCAAAACAGATTGTTTAACAATCAACAAAAAGAGAACTCCAAAAGAGAGTTTACAGATTATACGGAGTAATAAGTAACACACGAAAAGGGAAACAAAAACCTCTCTTAGACGTGGTAGGCCTACATATAGGCTAACTGAAAAGGCCGCACAAAAACACAGCTGCTGCTGCTGCTGCTAATCGACAGGAAAATACCTGGATCCTATTTACACAATCGTACCACAGTACCTAACTAAACACAGAAACACTAGTTCAACCCGCTGCTAAACAGTACAATTCTAACACATGACACAAAAGCACTAAACATCAACCAAACGAATAAAGTACAGCTAGAGGCGTCTGTCCCACATCACAGACAGAGCCTCCCGAATGATCTCCGTCCCGGCCCTTTGTACTCCTCCACCGGAAGATGTGCCGGAAGCAGGCAGGGATTGGAGGACGTCGATCCAATCCTCTCTTCGGATGAACCGAGGACGGGACAGCCAATGACATCGGGGCAACCTTACAGCTAATTTGCATACACACATTCACACAACAGAAGACGACCCGGAAGGCAGCAGCCGTAACAGTATGTGTGCTGTGTGGCGCGAGCATCCATGGGCGCGAGCGAGAGAGAGAGAGCGCACGCGCATCGGATACGTGTATTGTTGCTGTTAGCATCTGGTGCTACCTAGCTGCGCTAACGTATATAATGAGCTGTTTCAACAACAAGGTGGAGGGAGAGTCCTCTCCAGTCAGACTGAGAGGCTGATAACCTCAGCTCAGGCGAGGTAAAGGACTCACAGAAGAGAGTTTAGAACTTTGTCCAAGTTATCTCTGTGGGTCTCAAACGGTTTGGTCACCATTTATGTAAACACATATTTCCATTTGAGGGGGGAGTGAGATTAGTGAAATATGCATGAATAATAAAAAAAATAAGTTAACTCGGTGAAAAAAGGCAAGATAAACTTTTAAAACTTGCTGAGAGCTAAAACTAGTCTTTGCTTCTGCCTCAAAGAGGAGGGGGGAGAGGAGGGGCTGATTCAGGAGCCCAGACACACTCACAACTATAAATGAACCAAAAACAAATAAATTAACAAGTTCAAATGTTTTTAAATATTGGATATGGTATGTTATTGGTTATGGCCATGTTCTTATGATTTTATGATTATTTAAATGTATACAGTTCTGTTTCATATGGGTGTAGTCTCTTTATTTCCCCCTCAAAGTGCACCAGATTGATGCATTTAAGTCCAACATTTAACAAAAAAAATTCCTAAATAGATTTTCACATTTTTTTCAATAGTGCCCATGTCCATATGTTTATTTTTGGGTAGTAGATTTAAACTATAGGGCTATCACTATGGGCAGCAACGCTGTAAATATTGACAAAAAACTGGTAGTGGCCTGGCTGGGTGTATAATTCCCGGCCTGACTTATTGTCCCAGTCCGGCCCTGACTGCAGACATAGCAATATTTTACTTAAATAGTATTCAAGGTACTCAAACCTCTCTAAGTGTTCTGTGACTTTGCATGTCTTGAAATATGAATACACGAAGCATGACTGTACAGCATTGTGAAGATTCCAGGTGTCACAGATGCTAGCGGAGAATGTAATGTATTGGAGTGGTTTCCTGCCGGCTGCACCGCCAGATTTAAAAGCAGCCTCTCGAGTTAGACAAAGAGCTTCACGTCCCTCAGAGGAGAAGACTGTAATTAACTTTTCTCAGCTCTGTTACACAAGTTCTGCATTGACATTTCAGGCGTTTAGCTGCAGCTGTCATGGGAGACTGAGCGGAGAAGACTTGTAACAATCAGCCATCTTAGACACGACAAGTCAAATATAATAAGTTCCTGCTACAACGATCTCTTAAATCAGGGGTGTCCAAACTACAGCAAATTCAAAAAGTATAATGAAATGTGACCCACAAATTAAACATCTGCTATTGTAGGCTACTTCTTAAATATATATGTTCAAATATAGAACAGTGTTAATAAGCCCACTTTTCTTCAGTAAAGATTGAACGAGGCTCCTGGAAATTAGCTTCACGCATACATTTGATATATTATTTTTCATTTGATTTGTATTCTAACTTTTCCTCCAGGTGCGACTCACGCTCAGCTCATCCATGGAGCGCAGGATGCGAGTGAGGGGAAGGTGATTGGTCGATTCTTCCACCTTTATCCTCGCCGTCGTATCGGACTCAGCTGGTGACCTTCCAATGGCTAGTTAACATGTTGTTAATTCATTTATTTAGATTATTATGCTATACAATCTTAAACTGAACTAGTATTTTAAATACATCCAATCAAACATGGAAATTGGGACCTACGGGAAAAATAGAGTTTCACTTTTCATTTGTGTCTTGTAAGTAGTCGGCTACACATCATCATGGTGCAGGAGTAGAGGATGCTGCCCACAAGGGGGCGCCATTCCGCTGTGAATACAGAGGTCTTGAAGGGACGTCTTCATGCCCTCTTTAAATATCTGATCATGAAAAGTGTAGGTTATACTAACATATCACGACATGTCTACATCTGTTTGTGTTTTTCCTAAACGTAGCATAATGTATGTGGTCATTTTCTTCCCATTTAATGCAGGAGTGTCAAACCTGCTGTGACAATGTGTCTTTTTAAATGAATTAATGAGGGTTAAATAAATGGAGTTTTCATAAGCCAGATATAAAAAAAACCAGGAAGAGCTTTCACACAAGTCTAATTGTTCCACTTTCGATCCTCAAGACGCTATACTTTCTTTATGATTGGCGACAAAGTGCTGAGAAACACTGTCATTGGCATCTCCCTCCACCTCTTTCTCATCCACCCTGAGACCACAACAAAGCGTCACTACAAAGCCTACTAAGTGCCTCCAACAGAGAGAACAGGACAGGGTTTAAGGTTGCTCTAGATCCCATCAATACTATTGTTTTAAATCACCTTCCTCTCTTCAAAAAGTCAGTAGTGACTAATTCTTCAAATTTCCCATCAATACAACCTCCTTTGTCCTGATTGTTTGTCCTCATCGGAGTAATGTGAGTCACACCATTACATCTCATTCATTTCCCGCTTCTCTTAATTGTCGGGTGAATTTACCAACGAGGTCTGACTGTGCGAAATGAGAAGGGCATGTTTGATAATTACAGCAATTGACCAGCTAAGACGTGCTTTTATGCTCCACGAAGATCATTTAAAGACACAAGTGCTGTCAGGGCAACTTGACTGGCCGAGTTAGGGTTTTATTTACAGGCTGTTTTACTTTTACTCTTTGTATTGACGAGTAGCTGCTTTTGTACATTTTCGAGGCATCTATTTTCTCCCCATATGAAAAAACAACTCCTTAGGCTCGAATCAAGACCACTTTCTTTTAGTTGCACACTTGTCTTGGGCTTTTCTCTTTTTAAATCGTCTTGGTCTTGAGTGTGACGCGTAAATGGGTATGTATTATAATCCCCTAATAGGGCAATTTCCTTCATATCTTTGTCTTGACTCGATTTGCTGTGGATTCGGTTTTGACTAAAGCCCTGTGAAACAAACTCCAAAACTTTTACTTCCTGTTTCCATAAAACACTTTCCTTCCTGCCATTCATTGTGTCGTCTGCCTTGTTTACATGAAATGTCAGGATGTAAGTAATGTGAGGGGAACGGACCAGAGAGAAACAGAATAAGACGGCAGGTAAATCCCAATCAGTTTCAACATCTCCAGAGGGAAGCAATGGTTAATGTCTCGACTGTTTGACGCAACTCTGACACTGATGGATATGCTGGGGTTAAGGGGTTTGGACTTGAACTAAAAACTCCTGGTTGATTCTTAAAGTCTCCACTCTCTGTGAGAATCTACGGTCCTCCGAACATGTGATAATAAATTGATTTAATGGGCAAGATGTCATCATAAACTAGTAGCACTAATCTATCTTGCAAGCTTAGTTAAAGTTACAATAATTCATCTTTCATGCTGTGATTTCCTTCACAAATGTAATGGGTTCTTCCTTGGACCATGCTACACCCTTTCACAAAGTTTCATAAATATCGAGACAGTATTTTTCCGTTGTCCTGCTGACAAACAGGCAGAAACCAAACCACCAAACATGTCAAATGTCTAGTTTTTCATCTTCTCAAGCTTCTTTGGTAAAATGTCAGCTGTTCCTTTAAATCTTGACTCTTTAGTGGATAAAAGCAGAACAAATCGAGGTCAAATATCAGGTCAGACATGCATTTCCCATGGAGAAAGTGTCCATTATACCTCAGTGGGTCAGTCAGTCAGACAGTCGTGGAGACAGAGGTTGATGAAAAATGAGCCATAACAGAAGGGTTCGACTCTGGCTCTGTAATTACTCTACAAATCTCTGATTTCCCCTCCTTCATCTCCACACTATTTATAGCCGCTGCATTCCTCCCGGAGAATAAAATGATCTCCTCGAGACAGTACAATGCCAGAAATAACAGGTTTGGACAAACATTTGCTGAGGCGTGGTGGGCCTGGCTGACCATTACTGAGTTCCACTGTGGTTTCGGTCCTCTGTGTTTCCCCCTCGTCCATTTATTCATCTGTTATTCTAAATGGCAGTGGCTTTGCTGGGGGAGGCGGCGGGGAGATGTGATGGTTCAACAAAAGATGAAGTCACTTTGTAGTCTGGCAGAGCAAGGTTGAACGTTTTCCTTACACGAGAGGACACACACACTCTGGTAAACACACACCTTCATGTCTGCGAACACTCAGGTGACTACAGGGCTCAGACCTCCCTCTTGGTGAAGCATGTTGTTTATGTTACAATCATAGGACTTCACCGGCAAATATGATCAACTTGGACATGTGGCTTTATGTATATGCAATCATGTGTCTTTGCATGCGAGTGTGTTTAGGTTATCAGAGGAGGAAGGCTTTCCTTTAGTCTGTGCTTCTTGTCAAATGTTGTTTATCAGGACAAAACGAAGATCACATGGAGCCTGCGTAGCATCAAGGCTTCATTCTCAAATGATCCCCCCAGTATTTAAGTAGTAAGTCGAGACACTTTCGACAGTATTACAGCGTAGCGATATCCAGAGAAATGGTGTCTTTAAGATCTTATTTTATTTCCTCAGGGTTATATTTAGTAATGGACTCAACTATCAGTGACACATTCAAGTTTGCAGTCTTCTCAATCAAACTAATACTTCCATCACATTTACATTTTTTATGCATTTCTTTTCAAATAGTTTGACTTTCCAGGGAAAAGTTTATTTTCATTCCTGGCGAGAGTTAGATAAGACGATCGCAGAGATTTGGATGACTTTAGACTCATCTTACAAAATCAAAAAAGACTTGACTAGGAACTGAACACAAAGGACTTAAACCCGTTGAAAATACCGTCCCTAACCCAAGGATTTAAAAAAGTATGCTATTTAAAAAGAGTCCATAAATCCATTAAATTCCCTTTATTGTGTCTGTTTGACCACCCCAACAACATCCAATCAAATCGCAGGAGAGAACAGTTATACATAATGTTATGTATGTATTTAAATAGCTTTGTTAGTGAAGGAAATCTATGAGGTATGACTTTTGGTGTTACTGTATTGAGATGAAAGAAAGGCCCTTTTCACAGCACAATTCCAAAGCAACATTTAACACTATTTATTGATCAACGCCATAAAAGATACTGGTCTATGTCTGAACATCACTCCGGTATATCGTCCCTGATTCTCTGGCTTTCTCCAGCGGTTGTTTGCTCTTTTGTGAAAACGCCTCACCACAATGGTGTTGCATTCCACAGCGACACCCGATGATTTCTCTAAATGTAGACATATTATTTAGGGTTTTATATGCTGGGGCCCTGGCTGTAGTTAGTGGGTGTGCACACACTGACCTACAATAAAGTAAACACACTAAACTGGGCTCTGGCCAGTGGAAGAGAAGTCAAGTCTGTTGGCTTTTCTTCACAATTTACAAAACATCTCCCGTTCCCAGGTAGAAGCAGAGCAACACAGCTTTGTGATGAAAGGACACTTGATACCAACGCAGGACTGAACACACAGGAAAATAAGGTTCTGTGACAAAAACGGCTAAATATAATTCCCTTTATCTGCTGGCTGTGGCTCGAATCCGGCCTAAAAGTCCCTTGGGATCAAAAGCAGAGAATTGCCAATCGTAGCTGTACTTATTTACGAGTTTCTGCTCCATGTGACATTTTGAATAAATCATGGTTCACGGGGGAGAGTGACAAAGACCGAGGGGAGGACGAGTCGAGCCATTCTGCTATCATTTTTTCAGATGCGGGATCATGAATTATTTGGCAGCAAGATAACACAAATTCTGCATTAGATTCACGGCCCAGTGCACCTGCAGATTCACACACACACACACACACACACACACACACACACACACACACACACACACACACACACACACACACACACACACACACACACACACACACACACACACACACACACACACACGTTGCCCTCCTGACACCCTGTTGTTTGTGTATTGTGAATGTAGGTCAGTAATGTGTGTATGTGTTTCTTTCTGAGTGTGTGTGTTTACTGTATGTTGCAGCAACGGACGCACAGTGTGCAACAGAGGTCTCTTGACACAGTATGAATATACACACACACACACACACACACGTAATCCAGCGGTAGGTCAGTTTAATATTTCATTTGGCTGATGGACGGCGTCTGCTGCTCTGTGAGCCAAACATCATTACAACACACTAAGTGACTTAACTCTAATTAGAGCTGAGAATCGCATTAAAGCTGCTCCGCCACACAGGAAGGAGCTCACCTTTTTCTTATGGCTTTATTCCAGAAACGGTACGGTGTTAAGGGAAGGCACTAAAGGTGAATAGGGTAAACAAAAAGTAACTTATACAGATCATGAAACTTCCTCGGTAGATATCGTACATTAAGGCGATAATGTTTAAATATGCAAATAAGGTATTAACTATTGCTAATTTAGGAGAAATCTAAATGTGTATTTTGGACGTTTTCTTTCTGCTAGTCCGTCCCCAAATCTCACCTCCTCAGAACTGCCTTCAATCTGTAATTAATATTGTGTTTTGTATGTTAACCGTGTTATTTTGATTAATTTGACGCTGTTAAGTGTCTTTGAGTACCCTAACAAGCGCTCTATACAAGACACAAGATAGAGATGAAAACTGAACCACTTTTGTCAGTGTTGCTGTGTGTTTGAATGTGTGTGTTTATGTGTATAATTTATGAATGATGAGGGAGTAAACAGCTTCCACTTTGGTTACATGCTTTTGCACTTTGATTGCGCGTGTGTCTGTGTTTATATTTACTCTCTCTTTGTCTTTGATGGGGTCTGTGTTAGAGGTAAAGGTCAACCTAGTTTTAGTATATAGATAGTTGAGTTGAAAGGCATCACATATAGCAGATGGATTGCTCTTGTCACATTACAGCCGGATTAATTAAAACACAAACTATTACCGCCACTTTACTTCAAATATGTAACGTCAACAGCAGCTATTTTATCAAAACGGAAAAAACGGAAACAATGGAAAGTGCTTGTGGCATCCCACTGAAGGACAGCGAGCCCTGAGAAGCATCTAGGGGGAAGATTTCATTCATAACTAACAGTGAAAACCAGAAGTTGTTGCCAAATATTCTATAATTGGGGATGCACCATCAGATCAGTTCCTGGCCCTGGGTGCAATTTTGGGTAGATAGATGGATAGATGGATAGATGGATAGATGGATAGATGGATAGATGGAGAGATGGATAGATGGATAGATGGATAGATGGATAGATGGAGAGATGGAGAGATGGAGAGATGGATGGATAGATGGATAGATGGATAGATGGATAGATGGATGGATAGATGGATAGATGGATAGATGGATAGATGGATAGATAGATGGATAGATAGATGGATAGATAGATAGATGGATAGATAGATAGATGGATAGATAGATGGATAGATAGAGGATAGATAGATGGATAAATAGATAGATAGATGATAGATGGATAGATGGGATAGATGGATAGATGGATGGATGGATAGATAGATAGATGGATGGATGGATAGATAGATAGATGGATAGATAGATAGATAGATAGATAGAGGGATAGATGGATGGATAGATAGATAGATGGATAGATGGATGGATGGATAGATAGATAGATAGATAGATGGATAGATAGATAGATGGATGGATAGATAGATGGATAGATAGATGGATAGATAGATAGATGGATGGATAGATAGATGGATGGATGGATAGATAGATAGATGGATAGATAGATAGATGGATAGATAGATGGATGGATGGATAGATAGATAGATAGATAGATAGATAGATGGATGGATGGATAGATAGATAGGTAGATAGGTAGATAGATGGATGGATAGATAGATAGATAGATGGATAGATAGATAGATGCATAGATAGATAGATAGATAGATGGATAGATAGATGGATGGATAGATGGATAGATAGATAGGTAGATAGATGGGTAGATGGACAGACAGACAGGGGTGCAATTTTGGGTAGATAGATGGATAGATCGATAGATAGATAGATGGATGATAGATGGATAGATAGATAGATGGATAAATGAATAGATAGATAGATAGACGGATAGATAGATGGATGGATAGATAGATAGATAGATAGATAGATAGATAGATAGATGAATATATAGATAGACGGATAGATGGATAGATGAATAGATAGATAGATGAATAGATAGATAGATGGATAGATAGATAGATGGATAGATAGATAGATAGATAGATAGATAGATAGATGAATAGATAGATGGATAGATAGATGGATAGATAGATGAATAGATAGATAGATAGACGGATAGATAGATGGATAGATGGATGGATGGATAGATAGATAGATCTTGGTTCTGGGTTGTAGAAAGGAGGAACTATGGAGCAGAAAAGGTTGAAACTGATTGATACTTTAAGCCTCCTCACTGCTGTAAACGTGAACTTCTTAAACCCCACGACCACCTCCATCCTCCCCTCATCGTCCCCCTGCACAGCACCATGCTTCACCCATGGCGGGAGTCGGGGATGTCCTTGTTTTCTCCTCCCTCCATCCCTCGCTGTGCTGGCCCTGAACAGATGCCAGCGCTGGGTAAAGTCCTCTCCAGAGGGGCCGCCAGCAGCATATTGGTTTATAATTAATGAAATTAGGGCCGCTGTCTGCAGAGGAGGCTTCAGTCCCAGCGAGGAGAGAGGCTGCTGCCAGGAACACAGACGATGGGATGGAGAGACGGAGGAGGACAGACAGGGGGAGGAGACACTGGAAGGATCTACACCTTCTCCATCAGCTTGTCTTCTTCAAAACGTTTTAGGCAAGTATCTACTGAGAGCATTTGGAGATGGGACCACACCAGCGTAATGTGAGCGAACTTGCCTACTTCCTGCATCCTCTGAATCACACCCCTCTTCAAACTCTGCCTCCATTTTCATCCCGACTACACACCTGTAACATTTTGTGTCTGCATCTTGCAGCTCTATGGAGGTCACACCTTAACCCTGGCCTACACAGAGAACTCACTAGGTCAACACACAGGGTTAGATTTTCAAAAATGCTTTAGAACACAGATAATTAATAAAAACCTCTCCTAATTCAGTCATAAGCTTATTTTAAATCCATGTGTTTGATAGGAGGTAGTTAATGCCCCATGGACCGTAATAAAAGATTGTCATGCTATGCAAATACAAAAATATTGATACTTTAATTAATAATTTGTTTTGGATTTAATATTTAATGTTGTTTTGTGCTGGCATTTATCACAGGAAGTCTTATAGATTCCAGCCTGAAGATTACGGAGAACAAAAAGAATAATGTCAGATTTTCACAGCAGACATTTTGACTTGTCAGGTGTTACTAAAAACATTAACAATGGTTTTGTTCCATTCAAGTGTCCCAGCAGTGACACCCGACAGCGTTGACACTGACGCCGCTAAATTAACTCTTTATTTGATTCCTGTTCCCACTGTGACATGTCAAAATGTCTGCTGTGAAAAGCCTTTTGTGTGACTCTGTTTCTGGAGGCCGGTTTTAATCCTGGATGCTGGTGTGTTAGTGTTAGTGGTCACTCTCTCTCACACACACACATACAGACACACGCACACACACATACAGACACACACCCTCGCACTAACCTTGTTTCAGTCGCTCCTGAGTTCTCCTCCTCCCTGAGTTAATCCAGTTAGAGTTGCTCTCCTGCTGAGTCCCGCTGCAGCCCAAACACCTGAACGTGACACCAGACAGCAGCCACACACACTCTCTTTTAACCTTAAACTGGATCTTTTTTGGTTTTGCAAAGTTAAATACTACATTGAACTTGCTGTGGATGATTCTGTGGGGGAATCTGACGGTGCTCTGTTGACCTGTTGCCATAATCAGACATTATTAATCACACCTGTGCTTTTCCTACAGGTGTAGGAAGTAATCACATGTACTAAAGAACTGTTTAAGTACAAATACACTTTACTAGAGTACTTTCCTTTCATGCATCTCCAAATTATATCCATTTTGATTTGTTTCGAGTGTAGTAAGTTTACATGTAGGATTATTACTTATAGTGGATTTTCTTTGCTTGAATGAAAGGTCTGAATTCTTCTTTCAGCCTTTTCTGTTCGGCTCTTCAGATTAAATGTTTTCATATGACACGTGTAAACCGATGTGTGCCGCCGCTTATAAATATTTCAACAGTGCAAACAAAGAAATGTGGAGCCCGCTGACATGCAGAAGATTCAGTGCAGAAGTCTCTCTCTTTTCTGTACTTCAGCGCAGCCCTGCCTCTCAGCCATCATGCAGATAAAGCAGCTTGTTTGTCTCAAAACTTCTGTTATGACATTTGTGTTCGATCACATTATAAACAGGCAGTGTGGCTGGCTGGCAATGCACAACCACTAATTGGTGTAATTGTTAGCAGACTGCAAGTATACAGGCTGCCTGAAGACTGTGTGTGTGTGTGTGTGTGTGTGTGTGTATGGCCTTATGTATTTATTTGAATTTAAAATACCAACAGTGCGTGTACCTGTGTGCCTGTGTGTGTGCGTGTGTGTGTGTGTGATTACCTCCCCTGTCTGTTTACATACGCGTTAAGACTTCAAACACTCACGGTCAGATATCGGATGGAGTAGACAGAGGAGAAGAAGGAAGGAAGAAGGAAATAATGAACACAGGAGGGGGTTACAAAGCAGTAAAGGAAAATTAGGAGACGGTAATGACGCTCTGTCTCACTGTCACCAAACCCCAACTACATTTGAAGGAGATTTAACTTTGCTGTTAAGAATTAGATGAGAAAATCGATACCAGTCTAATTTATGTTCAATTTAAGAGTTAATAAAAACTGTTCTCTGATGTCCAACAAAGTGGTGATTCCACTGGTTGCATAAAGAAGACAGATTGTATAAGTGTATAAGCCTACACAAAAAGGTTTCCCTAATCTTCACTTCACATTTTCCTGATGAGTTTATCGTCTCAATCGCTGGTTTAAAGTCTCTTGTAATGCAGCTGGATGTTGATTTTGTAAATAATGTCCCTTTGTAGAGTAACATAGATGATAACGCAGGGTATGCTTTAGGGCATTGCTACATCATAATCAATCATTTCATACCTTCACTTTCTTATGTTTCAGTAAATGGTTTTGGAAGATGTTTCTATGACTTGACAGCAGTGACCAAAGTGACTCAAGGTAAACTTAAAACAGATTGTTGGGGAAATACTGAATGTCCTCTTCCAATATGAGAGTCACATGATAACAAAGGTATCAACTGTAGCTGTGTTCATGACAGGATGTGTGATTACCTAGAAGAGCATCAGGACTGTTTGAGGCAGATGATAGCTATGTGATTAACATGATGATTCAGCCTCTATGGAGAGAGACATCAAGCATGCTCATTTCTGACGTGGAGCTAATCTGAAGTGAACATTGAATACTGCTTTCTATTCCTCCATCTTGTGACTGTGTGACTCCCTCTCTTGGATATCAGCATGTGAAGGACACTGCTCAGGAACTAGTTGATGCTCTGTATGTGATGACTCCTTCCATTCTGGAGAGGATCACAGATACATGGATCCTGAGGTTGAAGCTCAAGCCGGTGACGAGGGAGAATTTTAGTAGTAAAGTAGTAGTAGTTGTATTAGTAGTAGTAGTAGTAGTAGTAGCAGCTGTAGTAGTAGTAGTAGTAGTAGTGGTGGTGGTAGTAGTATAAGTAATTGTAGTAGTAGTAGTAGTAGTAGTAGTTGTCGTAGTAGTAGTTGTCGTAGTAGTAGGAGCAGTAGCAGTAGTAGTATTAATAGTAGTTGTAGTAGTTGTTGTAGTTGTGGTGGTAGTAGTAGTAGCAGTAGCAGTAGTAGTAGTTGTATTAGTAGTAGTAGTAGTTGTAGTAGTAGTAGTAGTAGTGGTGGTAGTAGTAGTAGTAGTAGTAGTAGTAGCAGTAGCAGTAGTAGTAGTTGTATTAGTAGTAGTGGTAGTAGAAGTTGTAGTAGTAGTTGTATTAGTAGTAGTTGTAGTAGTGGTGGTAGTAGTAGTAGTAGTAGTAGTAGTAGTAGTAGTAGTAGTAGTAGTAGTAGTAGTAGTAGTAGTAGTAGTAGTAGTAGTAGTAGTTGTATTAGTAGTAGTAGTAGTAGTAGTGTAGTAGTTGTTGTTGTATTAGTAGTTGTATTAGTAGTGGTGGTAGTAGTGGTAGTAGTAGAAGTAGTAGTAGTAGTAGTAGTAGTAGTAGTAGTAGTAGTAGTAGTAGTAGTAGCAGTAGCAGTAGTTGTATTAGTAGTAGTAGTAGTAGTAGTAGTTGTAGTAGCAGTAGTTGTATTAGTAGTAGTAGTTGTGTAGTAGCAGTAGCAGTAGTTGTATTAGTAGTAGTAGTAGTAGTAGTAGTAGTAGTTGTTGTTGTATTAGTAGTTGTATTAGTAGTGGTGGTAGTAGTGGTAGTAGTAGAAGTAGTAGTAGTAGTAGTAGTAGTAGTAGTACTAGTAGTAGTAGTAGCAGTAGCAGTAGTTGTATTAGTAGTAGTAGTTGTAGTAGCAGTAGCAGTAGTTGTATTAGTAGTAGTAGTAGTAGCAGTAGCAGTAGTTGTATTAGTAGTAGTAGTAGTAGTAGTAGTAGTAGTAGTAGTAGTTGTAGTTGTAGTAGCAGTAGTTGTATTAGTAGTAGTAGTTGTAGTAGCAGTAGCAGTAGTTGTATTAGTAGTAGTAGTTGTAGTAGCAGTAGCAGTAGTTGTATTAGTAGTAGTAGCAGCAGTAGCAGTAGTTGCATTAGTAGTAGTAGTAGTAGTAGTAGCAGTAGTAGTAGTAGTAGTAGTTGTAGTTGTAGTAGCAGTAGCAGTAGTTGTATTAGTAGTAGTAGTTGTAGTAGTAGTAGTAGTAGTAGTAGTAGTAGCAGCAGTAGCAGTAGTTGCATTAGTAGTAGTAGTAGTAGTAGTAGTAGTAGTAGTAGTAGTAGTAGTAGTAGTAGTAGTAGTAGTAGTAGTAGTAGTAGTAGTAGCAGTAGTAGTAGTAGTAGTAGTAGTAGCAGCAGTAGCAGTAGTTGCATTAGTAGTAGTAGTAGTAGTACATGCTACTACTACTATTATACTTATAGTAGTATAATAGTAGTAGTAGCATGTGAAGGACACTGTTCAAGAACTAGTTGTACCAAATGCTCTGTATGTGAGGACTACTTTCATTCTTGCAAAGATAATAAATACATGGATCCTGATATTGAAGCTCAAGCCGGTGACGAGTGATATTTTCCTAACACAGATCCAAACGTACTTTGTTCTGTCCTGTGCGAGGAGGCAGTCGACGGTGAAGTGTCTGAGGCCCGTGGCGCTGGAGGAACAGCCGGTGTTAATCCCAGCCGGTGACGGTTCAGCAGGCTGCAGTGGGAACCAGTGGAGGAGGGAAGGAGCGTGAAATCCCCGACACCTGGTGGCTCTTTCTGCACAGAGTCTGCAGCTGGTGAGGAGACACAGCTGCGGCTCCTCTGCACCTCCAGCCACTTACACTGGGCTAACATGCACTGATAATGAAGAGTTCACCTGTAGTCCATTTATTATCCAGCTCCACTGTTATGGATATGATGTTTAGTGGCAAAGACTACTGTAGGAATTGTGCTTATTGATTATTACTAAATGTCAGTGGTTTAACTCATTCAGAAAGTTAATGGGACACACTACAGATATTGAAGTGACTGCTATTTTATTGATTGTTGTGTTTTTATGTTAATGTGTGCACATGTGCCTGTAGATTGTGTATAGGATAAACATATTTTTATATATATTTGTATTTGGGATTGTGGGAAACGGTATTTCGAAAGATTGACAATAAAGTTGACTTTGACTGACTTTGACTACAGGTGTATAGGGTAATTTGTTTTCACTATAGTATAAATATATCACCATAAAACTTCCCAATTTGCAAACTAACATTAAGTCAGTTGTTTTCATATGTCAAGTTTTCTGAAATGTTTTGTTTAATTATGCGAGAGACAAAATCTTAGGCTACCTTTAGGAGAATTTAGGAGGAATCTCAAAGACGCAAAAAGCCAAATTTAGTAAAATAGAAATTAAACAAATGTTGGTGGTGTTACCTTTGTGATTAGTTGTTACCTAACTGGACTGCTTTTATAATAAGTTGGTTTCATCACTCCCTGATCTCTGATTAAAATGGACCAAAGCTGGAAGTTTTGAAAACGTGTGAAATCCAGTGTGTTGAAGCGAACTCACTGTGTACACAATTATTTACAGAGCGTGAATTAACCCACTGCTGCCTTATATAATCAGAGAAGTAATAGCTCATTGACTCTAACTTATAGTAGGCCGGTGCTGTGGTCAAAGCCTAGGGATGCAATAAAGCTGTTCATACAGTACTAATCACTTATCATCTTTAAATTGGGTTTTGCAATTATTATATATTTAAGAAAACCAATGTTCACTGGATTGGCACCTAATGTTGGTATATGTTATACTGAAGAAATGTTTAATATACGTTTTTGTCATAAAGAGACATTTTGAACCTCATCTACAGTCACAAGCGGGTCAAAATGAGGTACATCTATAGGGCGCCCAGGACACTCCCCTGTGGGACTCAGAAAATTAAGTCAAACATTTTTTCTCATGATATTCGATTTCACAACACATTCATTAGTTGGAGAGAAACAAAAAAAACTATAAGACCTAAAAATAATTTGCCTATTTAAAAAGTTGTGTAAAAAGAGTCCAAACACTATAATTTAGTTTTAAATTTACTCGCTGGTGTCTTTTTTTATACTATAACAAATATAGCTTTTTAACTGCTTGACATAAATGGACCACTAAATCATCAGATTCCAGACTTGGAGAAGCCCCTATTAGTCTTTAATTGCTTTTCATTTTCCTCTTGAAGGGACTCGCTTTGAAATATCTGTTTTTTTGTGGGTGTAAAAATGTTACTGGCTCAATGTCACGCGATTTAGCGACACAGATCAAAACCATAATGAAATGTGTTTTAAGTCGATGTGATGTGGTTGTTTTCTGACTCGTTTAATCGTTGGGTGTTTTAGGGGTGTTTTCACCATCTGTGTGAGTGTGGGTGGGTGTGTGTGTGTGTGTGTGTGTGTGTGTGTGTGTGTGTGTGTGTGTGTGTGTGTGTGTGTGTGTGTCATGGACCAATGTTTTTCATTCATATCTGTAATAGAGTTATATAATTGCTTTAACCACTTCATAGTACATAGAAGTGGGAGGAGAATGCACATGAAGTGTCACTAATTGTCTACTGCATTATAGAATCAGCAGAGTAAGTTGAAGTTAAATCAGAAAGTGTTGAGAAATAGGAAATGATTCAACACTAATGAGGCTAAATTGTGTAAACATGTATTATGGCTTGTGTGCTCGTCAACTCTTCTCGAGTTTTATAACAAAACAGTTCATCCCCAGATATTAGCAATGAAGCTAGGGACTAACATTTCAGCAAAAACTACAAAAATCATTTTTTCTTTTTTATAGAAAAAGTGCTTAGGTGTGCCTTTCTTTAGTGCACACCTTTCCCTAATGAGGTTGGAATGCCTCCTTTTACATTTTTGTTGCATACATGGCATTACAATGCACACACACACACACACACACACACACACACGCACGCTCACACAGAACCACGTGTTGGCTTCACTGATCTCCGTGTGTTGTGTTCAATGGTGTGTAAAGTGCTGCCGCTGCGAGTATTAGCCTGTTTATCAGAGTGTGTATTAACGTGCTGCAGGGGCTGGGGGGGGCAGAGTGTGTGTGTGTGTGTGTGTGTGAGCGTGCTAGCAGGGGATCACAGGTGTGTTTGCGAGCTCCACAGAGACACTTCTTCCCCCCCCATAACCCCTGCGCCCCTACCCTGAGCATCCTGGGTAATATCAGCGCACCGAGCACCTGCGTCCCTATCCCACAACACACACACACACACACACACACACACACACACACACACACACACACACACACACACACACACACACACACACACACACACACACACACACACACACACACACACACACACACACACACACACCTCTAATGGCCCTGTATCAGCCTGCCATACGGCTCTAATAGCCAGCTGTGAGCAGAAGTCCAGTGGAGCGCACCACACTCACTGATGCAGTTGTAACATTAGATGTGAGCTAACTACGATGAACACACACAAAAAGAGCACATGTTATGCTTTAGCTGTGATTTTTTAAAACTAAACTAGTTTTTAATGACACAGAGCTCATGTACATTTAACTAGTGAAGATGGAGAGTTCGTGTCAGGGTTCCCCGAGGCCTACTCATGTAAAATGCAGTTGCTTTTTCTATAACAAAGTTTCACATCCTGTTTTCCACTCCAGTTGAAAATCATGTCATGTGAAAAAAAGAGGACCGATTTGTTAACTTTTGGTAAGTGTATAATCAGTATGGAAAACAAAGCTAACATTACTTCAAAATGACTTCTCTCCTGTAATAAACCTTTTTCTTGTGCAATGAGGGGTCATTCACTTATTGTAAGTCGCTTTGGATAAAAGCGTCAGCTAAATGCAATGTAATGTAAAATTCAGGTGCACTCAATGGAAATGTTATCTTCAAATAAAGCAGTTTAGCCGATCTGTTACAACTGATAAAAAAATGTTGGCTCCACTCGGCTTAATTATATGTCATGTTTAATGGAGGCTTACCACAAGTTCTGCCTGGGGGGCATACTTGCCAACCCTCCCGATTTTCGCGGGAGACTCCCGATTTCATTGCCCTCTCCCGGTTTCCTCCCGGGGTCATATTTCTCCCGCATTTCTCCCGATTTCTGACAAAATCAGATTTACTCAGGACTGTTTCCACTCGGACTTCAATACAGCTACACCATTGTTTGGTTTCCATGGTAGCACGTCTCTTTAGGGTGAGGAAGATAGTCACAGAAAACTGAACAGGAATCGACAACACGACCCTCTGCTCACTCCTTTCCAGCCCACACACATGCTCCATCAAGGATGGTGCTACAGGCCGCAAGGCAGTGCACTTACCAGTACAATAAGCAAGCTAATGTTAATCTAATACAGCTCCACTAGCAACCCCCCCCCCCCCCCCCGCGGTGGTTTTGAAATGTCTCCCAATTTCTGAGGTCTCAAGGTTGGCAAGTATGCTGGGGGGGCTCCATTAACAGACCCACTGGGATCAGTTACTTATATTCTGTAAATTCACACAAAAAACTATTATTCAATAAGTATTCACTTAATCGGGAGAGGTTGACAGATGGAGAGATACAGACATTTGTTAGCGTGGCACTTGCTAAATTACTTCAAATTGTTGTCAGGTGTCCTGGCAAGTTTCAGACAAGAAGCTGCTCAGAGTTAAAGCTACGAGTCGATCATTAATCTGTTTCTAATTAATCCAGAGAATCACAAATTATCAACAACTGCTTCAATCGTAAAAAGCACTTTCCTGCTATCAGCTAAACAATACAAACAAACTAGCACTGTCACACACACACACACACACACACACACACACACACACACACACACACACACACACACACACACACACACACACACACACACACACACACACACACACACACACACACACACACACACACACACACCACACACACACACACACAGGAGGGTGCACTAGTCCTCTGTCATGAGATGATGGACGACAGATTGTGGGCTTCACCTTTATCCCGATAGCGACAGCTGAGAGCAGAGCCTGCAGTGATCCCTGAGGACCGGACCCTCACACACTCTCACACACTCATTCATCATCTTCACACTCACGCTGCTTCAGAGCCTTCCTTCTCCTTCATTTGTGTCTCAGACTCGGCTCAGAAGTTAAAGAGGACTTGTCTTAGCCTTCCCTTAATGCATTGTACACTTTTACAGCTGCTGTTTTTACACATGATGTCTGTGGTAACATTTGCATTTCACAGCTGTTATTTTTATAAAGTTTGTGGTTAGAGTTGAGGATATGTGAGGGCTGAGGATCGGGAGTGGAATGACAGATTTCTCGCTTTCTTTCACACGGAAACATGAAGCCTCTCTCACGTCTGTGCATTTTAAAGGGGCACATATCCTGGTTAGTATTAGTGTCTCTCCTCTGACATGTCTCATACTGCCTCTTTTCACCCTCTGTCTGAAACCAGAGCCCAGTCTGCTCTGATTGGTCAGCTGGCCGGCTCCTTTGTGATAGGTCATCCGCTTAGAGATGGAGCGCTAGCCAATAGAAGCACATACGTCTACAATGACGTAGATAACTGGGTTAGTAGAGGGTTTTTCAGCACAAACGGGGCACATTTTCCACAAATAAAGAACATTTTGTAAAAGTTTTATCAGAATTTCATGTCCCGCTCGCAACAGAATCAAACATCAAAGTGGAAACAGATCAGAGACTCGTTGTGCTCCATCAGGACGGAGATCAGTGACAGTGGTTGCATCCTACATCTGATCCGTTTACATCATAACGAACAGAAATGTCTCTTCAGTCTGTTTTAGAAATAAAGGATCCTATAAACGTAACACTGTGATCCCGTTTTTGTCACATCAAAGAAAATAATAGCAAAGATGTAATTACAATAATACTCCGATTTAAGTCAATATAAAGTTAGCAATAAATATAAAAGGGAGGGTCGACAGTTTCACATAGAGCTCGTTTTTATGTATGTCATTAAGAATTTGAGGTACGACTTTCCCAATGCAATTCCCACGACTTCAGCTTCTTTCCGTGTCTTAATTTGTATTTATTTCTAATATCTGACCAGAACAAGGTTAGCTGAAGACTTCAAACAGTTGGGAAATGATTTGTATAAAGAATGGTTGTTCATTTTGAAGCATCAATGGAGCTTAAGGACCACATTAAGTCTCAAATTGGACACATTTTTGCCTGATAGATGCCTGACTTTCAGCATTTCTGGTCAGAACTATTTCTTTTATATTGTTAGACCATGTCAAATCCAATTAAAAGCAGCTCACACCCTCAGTGACAACCTCCGTCACTCTACATAAATAAACGTGTCAAATCTCTCGTGTTGCATAATCCACGTCTCCTCTGTCCTTTGAGATAATCAGCATCCATTCCTTATCACAGCTAAATACAAGCGTCCATGTTATTATATTAAGACAATGATTGTGATGAAGCTTTGTGCTGTGACAGACTTTAAAAGAAGTGGATTGTGCTGCAGGACGACTTTGAGTACCACCAATATTGAGACGATTTCAGATTCAAGAAAAAGGAACCCAACAGAACGTATTTCAGCGGAGTGTCAAATCTCGTCTTCAGGCAGCGTTAAAGCTCAAATACTGGAAGTGTCTCCGATCCCTTTTCAGTCCGACATTACTTAAATATATAATTCTCCTCAGATTTTATCGAGCTCTGATCCTCAGCTCTGTAAAGGTGTGTGTGTTCCCAGGTCATCTGTGTGTGTGTTCACAGTGTGTTATCTCTGCTGCTCTGCAGAGGGGGGGCTGTCCAGGCTGCTGTAGGGGGACAGAGTGGACGGGGGTTTCCCATCATCCCCTTCTTCTTCTTTCTCCATCTCCACATCTCCTCCTCCCTCTGTTCTCCCCTCCTCCACGGACCCTCCCCCGTCCTCTCCAGACTCCTCAGACACAGACTCCCCTCTGACCCCCTCCTCGTTGGGGCTCCCCCGCTCCTCCTCCTCTAGGACCTGGTTGTTGTTGTTGTGGTGCTTGTTGTTGTAGCGCTGGTTCTGGAAGAACTTGACGATGGTGTGTTTGGGCAGGTCCAGCTGGGCGGACAGGGTGTGGATGGCCTCCTGGTCGGGGTACAGCCCCACGTCCCCGATGAAGCTCTGCAGGGTGCCCAGCGCCTCCAGGGAGATCCGCGTCCGGGACCGCGCCTTCTTCTGTCCCCCAGAACCAGAACCAGCAGAGAGGCCGGGGCTCCTCCCACTCTGAGACCCGTCCTCTGAGCCCTGAAGGACCAGCAGAGGAAGGGGCAGAGGGTCCTCATGAACCGGAGAGGGAGAGGTGAGGGGGGGCAGGGGCAGGGGCGGCCTGTGGAGCACCTGTAGGAAAGAAAGGGAAGGATTCAACTTTAACTTGTGTTGTGTAAAGATTTACATTACATGTTCAGTACATTATAGGATGTTCAGTACATTATAGGATGTTCAGTACATTATAGGATGTTCAGTACATTATAGGATGTTCAGTACATTATAGGATGTTCAGTACATTATAGGATGTTCAGTACATTATAGGATGTTCAGTACATTATAGGATGTTCAGTACATTATAGGATGTACAGTACATTATAGGATGTTCAGTACATTATAGGATGTTCAGTACATTATAGGATGTTCAGTACATTATAGGATGTTCAGTACATTATAGGATGTTCAGTACATTATAGGATGTACAGTACATTATAGGATGTTCAGTACATTATAGGATGTTCAGTACATTATAGGATGTTACAGTACATTATAGATAGCACATTCTTAGCCCTGATTGCTGAATGCCTACACCTGAGGGAGCTGCAGAAAGAGAGGGGGGAGGAAGACACGCACAAACACACACTACACTACCTTAATTGTCATAAATATTGAAATCAAAGCTCAAGGTACTACGACATCAGAACAAAGACCACCAGACTCGGACAGTTTTATCCCACAGACCATAAGACTGCTAAACTCCCGAGCTGGCACTATTTTTTTTGTATGACTTATATATATTTATAGTTCTGAGAAACTGTTTCTCGTGTCCATGCTGCCTTAATTTCTTCACTTTGTGAGACGAACTGCAGAGGTTGGTAGACGTTGACCGTCTCCTTGGTAGTGTTATTAAACTCCATGACATTTATGAGAGGGACTGCTCGAAAGTAGGATATTTGGGATATCCGTCGTAGCCAGGGTTTACGATCAGTCTTTGGGTGATTTGTACTGAGGAACAATTATCACATCACCGACGGGTGAAAAATAGTGTTTTGGTAACACGGGGTGTTCAGGTAACACTTAAAGACTTTGTTATTGAATGCAAAGCAGAGTAGGGGGCTAGTACACCCTCCTGAGGGTCCGATTGTGGATGTCATGCGAGCAAAACATGGTGAAAACAGTCTAAATTAAAGATCTGGACGGAAATGTTCGGATTTCCAAAGGGAGGTTCTTTGAGTAAATTAAAAATCAAGAACCGAAAGAATTCTATTCATATCTTAGACTGCACTGTAACTTTTAATGTTTATTTTATTAGCATTTCTTTTTAATGACTGATTTTAAATGCCTTTGTCTGAATGTCTTTCATTTTTGTAAAGCACCTTGAATTGGCTGGTGCTGAAAGGTGCTATATAAACTTGCCTTGCCTTGTTTTTGAGATATTGACTTGACTGACTTAATGAATAACTAAACGCTAACCGGTGGCGACCAGAGAGACCTCCAATAAGTATAAACGTAGCAAACAAAACGTTTACCCTGTTGGGTTTTCCTCCTGAACATCTGCACATAGCAAAGACCATGCGAGGTCTGTTGTACCTTCTAGAGTCGTCTCCAGTGAAATACCTTTGAAATGGAACCGGAGTTATCCGTTTTATTTTGGTGATATTATAATATGTATTTCTGAACGGACCATTCCACAAAGACACACAACATGAGACACCAAACCACTACAGAGAGAAACAAATGACTACAAAGAGACTAAACTGACTACAATGAGAAAGAAATGACTATAATGTGACACAACCACTACAAAGACGAACCAAAATACACAAAATGACTACAAAGACACGACCACACGAAATCACAGAGGGACGCCTAATGATTACAAAGACAAACGGTTTTTACGAGCATATCAAATGAACAGAGAACGGGACAAAAGTCATTTAAAGACACTTCAGTTTTGATCCAGCATCACAGTCTATGTGAGCAAGCCTCATGATATGTTATTAGACTATAATAAACTCTTCAGTGAGTCTTTATGGGAAATGTAGTACAAGCGGAAGTGTCAGTGACCAGCTCACATGCACGCTAAATTCCCAACTTCTACACACAAACAAGCACACACTCCTAAAGCTTATTAACAGGGTGGGGCGGCCCACACACCCAAACACAGGAATCCAGCCCCATAAATCTGTGGTCCATCAAAATTAAAGGACCTAAATAAAGATAATGGCAATTCCCCTTTTCTCTGCGTCAATAATTACAGGGAATGTTCTGAATAATATTGAGGTTTCGGGCCAGACTGGAGAGCGTTTTGGTTTCGGGGAGAGGGTGGGATGGAGGAGTGTTTAGCAGGAAATGTGTGGGCTGGTCATTTACCACTTCTATTTTCAATGACTTATGGGACACAAGTATGACAAAGAGGAGGTCTGCTGAGAGGAGCAGGTGGTGGGATCTGACGGAGGGAACTTTTGTGAGAAGAAATCGCATGCTGCTGTTCGGATTTCTCACTCGTAAAACACTGTGTCTTTAGCTCGCACATGGCTGCAGAGTCGTGAGAGTGGTTGTGCGTTTTGAAAAATGCTTTCTTTTCCCCTTTGTAGACAGATTTTCAGCAGTTTTAATCTAAAGCTAACCACATTTCATCACTGATTCCCTAAGTGAAAGTAATGATCTGGCATGCTGTGCGTTAGGGCCTCTTTAAATTCTCCAATTTCCTGTAAAACTAATGTTTCGAAGGTGCATCTGACATGTTAGTGGGACTTCCTGGTTGTTCTGGCTGGATCTGGTGTTCACCATAGACCAGGGGTGTCCAAACTATTTTGAATCGGCCCTCAGCAAAGTATAGTGGCATGCGGCCCACAAATGAAACTTGAGCTTGTCTTGTATTGTACTTCTTAAATATATCTATAAACATACATTACACAGTAGTGTTCATGTGTTAATAAGCCCACTTTCAGTCAATTCAAGTTGAAAATATGTTCTAACAAATCTAAGTTGATAAGAAAAAAGCCCTCCAATAAACCTGACCTCTATGAGTGGCCCAGCCCTTCGAATATTTTTCTGTATGTGGCCCTCGGTGGAAACAGTTTGGACACCCCTGCCATCGACTGTATGGTGTGTACCACAGACTGTACGGTGTGTACCATCGACTGTACGTGTGTACCACAGACTGTACGGTGTGTACCACAGACTGTACGGTGTGTACCACAGACTGTACGGTGTGCACCACAGACTGTACGTTGTGCACCACAGACTGTACGGTGTGCACCATCGACTGTACGTGTGCACCACAGACTGTACGGTGTGTACCACAGACTGTACGGTGTGTACCACAGACTGTACGGTGTGCACCACAGACTGTACGTTGTGCACCACAGACTGTACGGTGTGCACCACAGACTGTAGAGTGTGTACCACAGACTGTACGGTGTATACCATCGACTGTTCGGTGTGTACCACAGACTGTACGGTGTGTACCACAGACTGTACGGTTTGTACCACAGACTGTAGGGTGTGTACCACAGACTGTAGAGTGTGTACCACAGACTGTACGGTGTGCACCACAGACTGTACGGTGTGTACCACAGACTGTACGGTGTGTACCACAGACTGTACGGTGTGCACCACAGACTGTAGGGTGTGTACCACAGACTGTAGAGTGTGTACCACAGACTGTACGGTGTGTGCCACAGACTGTACGGTGTGCACCACAGACTGTAGGGTGTGTACCACAGACTGTACGGTGTATACCATCGACTGTTCGGTGTGTACCACAGACTGTACGGTGTGTACCACAGACTGTACGGTGTATACCATCGACTGTTCGGTGTGCACCACAGACTGTACGGTGTGTACCAGACTGTACGGTGTGTACCACAGACTGTACAGTGTGTACCACTGACTGTACGGTGTGTACCACAGACTGTACGGTGTGTACCACAGACTGTGCGGTGTGTACCTGCTGCTCGGGGACGTGCAGGGCGGTGTGCAGCCTCTCGCTTTGCTGCTGCCTGGACTCCTCCTCGTAGACCTGATCTCTCTCGGCCTGACGGAGGAACAGGAACCTCCTGATGTTGGTCAGGTTCTCCCACAGGGTGCGGTTCTCTGGGCTCGGGCTCTCTTTCCACCTGAGCAGCTCACACAGCCAGCCCTGCAGGACATTCAGGCGCTCAGTTACTCAACCTGTGATCATTTCATGACTTTCTGTAAAAGCACTTAGTTTCTAAAAGGCAGGGTTTTGTTTCAGGAAAACTTTTTGTGGCAAATGTTGTTTGTTTTTTCGTTCTGTAAGCAGTAGGGTCTTTGAAATGCTTAGTTTCGACTTGTCATGTCTCTTGTCCCTTGTTTCTCTGCTGTGTTTTATGTCAATGTTTTCTTGTAAGGTCTTGCTTGAGTGACTGAAAGCTGTTCTGTATATCACATATGTCATTTATTGGCTTTTTAGAAACAGTCTAAATACTTTTTAATCAATATTTGTGGTTAAAAAATGTGGTTTAAACATTGTTTTTAACAAATGGTTAATACAAACATTTAACTGGGGTCATAAGGGTTTGTTTATTTGTTTAGGGTTTATTAAAATGATAAAATAAATACATTATTTACTAGAATAGTACAAAAAAGGAAAGAAAACGGAAGGAAAAAGTCTGAGGGGAGCAGTGAGCGTCTGCAAGTGTGTGTGTGTGTGTGTGTGTGTGTGTGTGTGTGTGTGTGTGTGTGAAGATTAGATTATCTCTGCTAGGCTGACCCAGGATCTGCCACCAGCTGTTGTTTATGCGCAGCCTTCAGCCTGGAAATTAATGGTAATAATGTGATCATCCCTCCGTCTTCTTGTCTCTCTTTTCCTCCGTCCTGCCTCCTTCTGTTCCTTCCTCTCCTCTGCGCCTCCTTCATCCATTTACCACGTTGTCATTTCAGACTTCTCTAGATGCCTCTTAAACATTAGGAGACACTCTTCGCATTTGTGTTGGTAGTAAATAATTTGTATGGAGTTTGTTAAAAGAAAATTGTTTTAAAAACCCATCGCCTTTCCGTCTCTGTCTCGCCCTCTCTCCCCCTTCTTTACAGACTTTGATCTCTCCCTCCATCGCCCGCATTGTTTATCCCAGGATGGAGACATGATGGCATACCACAACGGGTAATCAGATCCCACACACACACACACACACACACACACACACACACACACCACACACACACACACCACACCACACATCACACACACACACACACACACACACACACACACACACACACACACCACACACACACACACACACACACACACACACACACACACACACACACACACACACACACACACACACACACACACACACACACACACACACACCTGCATGTAACACACTCATCAACTCTTTAAACATCATCAAATCAGCCCGGATGTATTACACAAGGCTCGTGTGTCTACAGTACTTCTTAAAAACATTATTCCGCATATAACGAGATCATTTAACTTATTCAAATGTATTTTTTTAGCATGGTTTGAAAAGCTGACATTGGAGAGATTAACATATGAACTTTTGAAGAGTTTTTTAGGGACTGATCTCCCAATCTGACAGAATAAGTATTTGTTCGATGTGTTAAACGGAAAAGGTTGATAGTCCTCCCTTTTTGTGTCGGTAATCTGTGGTTTCATTATTTACAGTCTTAAGTGTTGAAAATAGGAATATTGAACGTAAAGTGTGTGACCTTCTTTGTGAAAGCAAGTTCATCTGCAGCCCATTTATATATTTCGAAGGGTGATATTATAGAAACAAAGGAAAGCATCTCAAAGAATTAAAAAATAACTGTTTCTGTGGGACTGACCTGGCTTTTATTGGCGGCCACCTTGGCGAACAGCGCCTGGGACACCTTCGCTCTCTTCATCTCCTGCTGGATCTCATCGTAGATTCCTGACGAGATGTTGCCCTGAGAGTCGAGCTTCAGCGGCAGCTCCATAGCAGACAGGATGCACTTCGTCTGCAAACAGAGACACACACACTGAGATGAGCTGCCTTACAAACTCACAAGGTTGCAGAGAAAACCGTGGAAAGTAGAATAAATAAACCTATACTAAAGAGTGTGTACCTGTGGGAGGCGGTGTGTGTTGGGGCTGGAGATGTGGTTGACTGACAGGTTGTGGTTGGAGTTGGTGCTCCTCTCTCTCTCCTCCTGGTAGATGCGGTCTCGCTCGCCCTCGGGAAGGTTCAGGAAGTTCTGCATGGCCTTCAGGTTGACGAGCAGCGACTGAGAGGCCGAGCGAGGGTCCTCCTCCTTGCGCAGGATCTCTGACAGCAGCCCCTACACACGGACACACATGGACACACACACACACACACAAACACACACACACACACACACACACACACAGGGGTTAACATTATCTGCATTTTTCGAATTATGTATCTAAGATATCATTCCATTTACTTGTATATGAATCTGTATTGCATCATAATTTTGAGGATCCATGTTACATTTAGAAATGTCAATCACACACACACACACACACACACACACACACACACACACACACACACACACACACACACACACACACACACACACACACACACACACACACACACACACACACACACACACACACACACACACACACACACACACACACACACACACACACACACACACACACACACACACATGTTGCACTGCAAACTGAAACTGTAGATAAAGTTGACTTTTACTTGACTTTTGATCAACACTCAAACGTGTTTTATTCTTGTTACCTGCGTGCGGTTGAAAGCCACGCGTGCGAACACCGACTGAGAGATGCTGGCTCTCTTCAGCTCGTTCCTGACGTGTTGGTAGATCCCAAACGAGACTTCGGCCCCCGAGCAGTTGAGTCCCGGTTCTGAGGCGGACCCCACACTTTTACAGGAGCGAGACATTGGCGGGTGGTGCAGGAACTGCTGGTTGACCCCCTGCGGGTGTTGGTGCGCTAACAGGCGGCTGACGGCCAGCTGCTGGTTGATGAGGTGCGCCATGGCGATCTGCTGCCTGACCATCTGAGG
>CADEHL010001026.1:0-265000 GCA_902827135.1 Harpagifer antarcticus | reverse complement strand
CACACACCTGTGAGAGAGGACACTCCTTGGAGAGCGCGCTCTGGTTGCTCTCCCTCAGCAGCTCCTTCAGGGCGCTCCTCACCGTGGCGTGGCTCCACTGCTCCGAGGGAAGATCCTCCAGACGAGCATAACTGACCATATCAAACACTTCGTCATTACACAGTCAATCAAACTTTCATTCGATTAAAGCAGAGGCTGTCACGCGGGTAAAACCACCTGCAACCTGCTGTAATCATTCAAATACTGTATCTTTCCTCAAAGAAGCAGTACTGTCTTTACTCGTTAAGAGTCATCTCTAAGAAGTGTTTTGACCATGTTCAGAACCTGCTTATTACACACTCAATCAAACATTCCTCCACTTAAACCTCCTTCATTAAAACCACCTGCAACCTGCTCTAATGACTAGAATACTGTTTTTTAATTCAAAGAAGCCGTACTGTCTTTCCTCGTTAAAAGTCATCTCTAAGAAGTGCTTCGTCCGTGTTCAGAACCTGCTTTACATCTTATAAAAAACACTAGTGTCAAGGTAGATTAGGTTAAAAATGGATTATCTTGTAAGATTCTTAACTTCCAGTATAAGATTTAAAAATAATAATGTTTTAAAGGTGATAGACGGTAAACCTCCACAGTCGTGTATGCTCTAACGGCCCGTCCACACAGCGGCGTGCGTTGAAGCTTGCCGGTGAGCGGGTCTGAAACTCGACCAACAACCAATCACATGAATCTCCCGCCCCTGACACACAAGCAGCGGTTTGATTGGCTAGAGCTTGTACTGGCATACGATTCGATTGGCTGAGGCTTCAAAAGTTAAACATTGCTCAACTTTTGCAGCGAGCCACGTCAGCAAAGCTCCGCATCGCTTCCCACAATGCAGTTCGGCGAAAAGTGACGTCACCTCATTCAAGTGAATGGTGAAGCTTTCAACGCACGCCGCTGTGTGGACGGGCAAAAGGGAATACTTAACCATTATGTGGGGCTTTTTCACAATGGAAATGAAAACTATTTATCATATTAAATATCTGTTTAGAGCCACTAAAAGCAGCTTGACTTTAATAGTTCAATATTGCTCATAATCCATACAATACGATACGATAAAGCTTAAATGGTCAGATCAAGTCTGAAATGTGACTTGCATCCCAGCAGCTCCATGTGTAACATCAACATGGACAAATATCAAGACACAATACATGAAAACAAGAGAGAAAACCTGCTCAAAGAGCCTTCAGCGTGCATTTGATCTGGGATTCAGCTCTGTATTTACTGAGAGGACAGACTGGAGCACAAAGGATGCTTCAGTCTGACTTTCCCATATAATTAGCATTCAATAAGTGTTAAATAGCCACTCCATGCTGACCTGTGCAGGATGATGCGCAGTGTGACCATGTGGTAAACGTCCAGCAGCATGTCGGCCACCGTGGCCTCCGGAGCGTCCGTCAGGAAGTGGACGGGCATCGGCTTCCAGCGGCCCACTTTAATGATGCCTGGAGAACACAAAGAAACACAGACTCAACGGTTTTATTGTCATTTGCACAATAGCTAGTGTGTACTTGTACGACAGGGCTTCATACAACACACTTAAGATATAAACGTTGAGATTTAAGTTTCATATCGGCTGTCAGAATTCTGGTTTGCATGTTCTTGCGTTTTCTTAACAATTGTTTAATGTGTGTGTGTGTGTGTGTGTGTGTGTGTGTGTGTGTGTGTGTGTGTGTGTGTGTGTGTGTGTCTTGGGGAGTGTTTCAGTCCTGCAGCATCATCCCGGGTTCAACATTCCCCCGGCCTTCCAACAACCGTGACTGGAAGGGCAAATCTAAACAGGCCTAATCGCGTTAGGATCTGCTAAATCAAACACAGACCCTGCCTGGCCTTGGCCTGCCAGCCTCAATTGTGTGTGTGTGTGTGTGTGTGTGTGTGTGTGTGTGTGTGTGTGGTGTGTGTGTGTGTGTGTGTGTGTGTGTGTGTGTGGTGTGTGTGTGTGTGTGTGGTGTCTTCGCTGCATGAGGATGGTGGTGATAGGGGTGCAAGAACAAAGGGCGTTCTCTTTGGACTCCACAGTTGATTAATCAGAGGAGAAAAGTCAGATCAGCTCAGCATTAGAGACAGAACGAGATGAACGGAGTAAACACTGTGAGCTCATCCCTCTGCTGTCTCACAGAATAATGTGTATTTGTATCGCTGGCAGGTTTAATGTGCGCTGCAGCTGACTCTGGTTTAAAAGCGAGTGTTAATTTACCTCATCAAGCCTTACTGATGTGAACGAGAAAAGCCGATCTTATTTTATCCACTAACTCACTCTCGAAATAAGTCACTAAAATAGCCACGGTTATCTGCTGGCTTCAACTCAACACGATTTCGAAGTGCAAAAATGCCAAATAATACAACTTAAATATAGAATTAATGCAGCAGAGTATAACATTAATTTGACAGAAATTGACCGTTTTTACTACAGCTCTGGAGCAACCGCCCCACTTCAGAATTACAGACATGAGAGACTATTGATTAACTTCAAAGTTCATTTTAAACCATAATTGGGTTGAGAGATATGTGCAGTATGTCTCTGAAAATAACTTGTGGTGGTTTGCATAACGGTAAATGGTTATTTCTGAGTGAGTGATATCAGTGAAAGCTTCCCAAAACTCTCATTCAGTTTCCCACACTGTTCACCTTAGCTCATATTAAACCCAGAGTAGTAAACCATATAATCTAAATAAGAAATAGCTGCTTTTTAATTAGCCATAATGTGCAAGTTAATTAAAGAAAAAGCCCCTGTGCCAGTTTAAGAGTTTAAAAATACTCGTCCAGTCAGAGTTATGCAAGATGCAATTCAATGGCAGAAGAAAATAGAATAGACTCTGTATAATTTTGGTCGTGACCACACCGGGGGAAAAAATGCATGACTACGGCCAAAAATTATTTATTTGAAAAGAAAATGCTTATTTCTCAGAACAAAACCTAGCCATTTGGGAGAGGCGGGGGGGTCGCAGGGCGTCGGCCGCATGGTTACAGTGCCCTGTGTTTACGGGACACACCAGGAATGTGTGTGTGTGTGTAGGCTGTTGTTTCATGGTTGACTGGATCTTGTCTGCCTTGTTGTTTTGATCTGAAGACGATGAGAAGCTGCCACATGGATTCAGTGTTTGCTCTAACCAGGTGGGAGGAATCCTAATCTTTGGCATACCTTCGTGGTCTAAAACCGTCTAAACATCTCACTGTAAACCATGTGGCAAACCCATCTGGAAGCCACTGTTACTCTGTGCTGGAAATCATTCATTTCTCATCAATTACCAAAGAAAAACCCACGAGATGTTTCCCATTAACGAGTAATAATGAAGAAGTCTAGATCCCTGCGTTTCCCACATGAAGGGCGGAGGCTGAGGACATTCGGTTTAACATGCGAGGGGACTTTTATTTTTAATTATTTTTGTAGTTGTCAATAACTTTGACCAGCAGAAAAACAGGATGTGACATCACTGAAGCTTGGACTTGGTTTCAGTGAAACCACGAAATTAAAGCAGCTTTTGTCAAAGTGGAGGAGGCGGTTGGAGCTGAGCAGGAAGTGGAAACGCAGAAAAACACGGCCTTAATATGCTTTTAATGGAGTCTTAAATTCGCCACCAAAGACTCATTAAAGTTATGCAAACAGATTATTAGACCCTGTTCTATTCTGGATTACTGATCCACTTAAAAATGTTCCAGTTCACTACAGTGTATACATCATGACTTAAAAATACATAATTGTCATATTTGAATCGACAGAAAGGATTGCATTTCTTTCCCTGTGTTCATATTTTAATGATTTGATTTGATATTGAGTCGAGTTTGTTGTGTTTTGGATAATTTTTTTGTATTCTTAAATGTATCGTTGCTTCGTTAAGAGGATTATATATAGATTTTACCTTGCACCCACACACACAAACACACACACACACACTCAACTTACCACTTGCCTGTGCAGCTGAGCTGTGTGAGTATCCCAGAGCGGACAGGGCCGTCTCCACCAGCTGCGTGAAGAGGACGTCTTTATGCACCAACACAAACTCAGCGTGACGGTCTCCATGTCCCTCACACTCCCCCGCTGCCCCCCCGCCTGCATGCTCCACCACGCAGCACACCGGGATCATCAACCCTGAGACACACAGGGGGAAAACATAGAAGAAGAATAGGATTAGACCTCATAGATTGTTTGGGCAGTCTGTCCTAGTTCCAGGAAGTTGAAGTGACTTTTTTCCCTGATCCATATTTTTCATACGCTTTTGCTCCGTCCTTTTTCCTTCCTTATCAGAATAAGACAGCTTTAGATCAATTAAAAACTGGTCGTTGATTTTGTTAAAGCATTCAAAAGGTGCATCTGCTACCAAAGAACCCCCTCAAAAATTCAGGGTAGAAGTTCAGAGAGTCACAATAATCAAGCTGTTTCAAACATAAAATGACATTTCAAGGAAAAAGTTGATCTGATAAAGACGACTATTTGAAATCCAAAAAAGGGGAGAAAACACATTCTTTGATTTTCTATAATTGGTCCCGTTTAGGGGTCTGCAAGTTAAATAACTAACCTGGATTTAAATCTGTATCAATTAGGGAAATGTGGTAGGAGAGAGTTAATGTGGGGTTACCCGTTTAGCTGCTCCTGAGCAAGGCACAGAAACTCTAAAAACCCTGATACACTCTCAATGTTTCTCAATCAAGAGATGCCATTGCCTCCATATTTCTGGTCCAGGAAAGAGAAACTTTAATCGAGGATTTCTACGGTTATTTTCAGTGTTAAGTAAACAGGATCTGTGTGAAGGAGATTCCTGCAGAAGCCAAAGCAGCATTTCTCCTCTCAGCGGTGACGTAGCGCTGCAGTAAAGCTGCTCGGTGGTCTCACTGCGAGGCTCTGGTTGAACTGGGCAGCTGCCAGTGTGAATGTAAGATTGTACAACTGTATTTGTGTGTTGCACCGCACATTAAACCCCCAGACTTGTTTCCATAACCGCTCTTAAAGCGCTGCTGGACAGTATTGGCATACATAAAACAAGACGTTATCAGATTACTAGCAGGATAACGATGTTACAGTATATTTAAAAACAAGGAACGACCTAATCCTATAACCCCTGCTTCAACTTCCACTGCTATTCATTTAAATGATATTTATTATTTGCCCAACTTGACACCACGTCAAGCGGCCTTGGGTCCCTTGTAAAGGCGCTATAATAAATCTATTATTATTATTACTATATAAAAAATGTATTTGCATTGCATCTGATATTGAGGCAATTCAAAACGGAAAATAAGTTACTTTTATATTTTGAAACTTAGATTACAGGTAATTGTAAAGTAACCCTCCCAACCACGTCTCATTCAGCCATAACTCGTTTAGTGATTTGTTGTCGGGCGAGTTTAAGATCTCTTCCTCCCGGACCCTTCCCACCCCTGCTGTCCCACAGGAGCTGATCAATAACACACCATCAACCCTCCATCAACCCTCCATCAACCCTCCATCAACCCTCCATCAACCCTCTGCCTGACGACACACCAGCAGCCAAACCACAGTAGCATCAGGCACGCTATCAGCCAATCAGCCCTCACTCAGTGGAAGGGTGGAGGCAGCTTAATGTGTGTGTGTGTGTGTGTGTGTGTGTGTATGTGTGTGTGTGTGTGTGTGTGTGTGTGTGAGAGCTGTCACAATGTTTGTGTGATGATGCATGAAGATGTTCTCAAATGCATGAGAGAATAATGGGCATCTGTGCGTGAGTGTTTTTCTGTGTTTGGTATGTTCAGCTATAACAATGAAAAACGTGCGTGTGCGTGTGTGTGTGTGTGTGTGTGTGTGTTGTATGTGATATCTGAAGATGGCTGAAATAAAGTGGCTAAGACGAAAGTGTGTGTTATTATGGAGTAACCCCCTCACCTCCCAGGGGTCTCAGCTGGTTCCCGTTCTGTCTGTTTTTGGGAGCTGCCGGGCTCCCGTTGACCTCGGGTCGGCTCAGTTTGCAGGGCGGGGGTCCGCTGGAGGCCGGGCTGTCCCCTCGCCCCTCGGGGCTGACGCTGTCCCGCAGGCCGGGGCTCTCTGCACCCCCACGCTGATCCATCACCCGCTGATCCATCCCACAATGATCCATCCCCCTGAAGACCGCAGGATGAGAAGCCAGCATAGAGGGAGAAGCTGGGAGGGAACACGAGGACATGCTTTAGGGCTTAAGAGGAAAACAAAGTGAAGACACGATATAATACTTTAATGGTCAGATCAAGTCTGAAATGTCCAGCTCCATGTGCAACATCAACACACACAATACATGAACAACAAACATTTAACATATCACAATCACTGAGAGAAAGGAGCCTTCAGCGTGAGACGATTGATTTGAAGATGCATTTTGGGATGGGACAGATAAGAGTTTACATAAGGATCAAATTATACAGTATAAATAAAAGTAACAATAGGATCTGAAAACCATTCAAACTAACCATTAAAAGACTTTCCCGTATACGCCTTAATCCACAAACCATAGCAGTATTCACCATGCTTTTCTTCTATATTATTTGACTTTAATTATACTTGTTCTATGTTTATATAAGAATGAAACAGGTCACATGTTAGGCGGCACTTATCCCAGTTTATATTTTACATTATTTTCCTAAAACAATTTCACTGGGGTTAAAAACACTTCTGATAACCGTTTTAAATGTGTTGATGTCAGACCCCAAGAGAAGCATCAATAAGAAAGAACCAACGACCACAATCTAGAGTTAGAAGTGGGTAAGAATGATGAGTATGTAGATATTTGAGCAGTGACTCCTTCCCAGCGGAAAACTGAAGTAAAACAAGCCGTCTGTTCGTGCACCTCCACACACTGTATATGGAGTGTATCGTCTTTCATAGAGCGCTTCATCAACTACTGGTCGCTTTGTTCACTTCCTCCTTTGTTGATCACACACAAAAGAGGCGGGACGACCACAATTCATCTGGGACCAATCACAGGTCAGCAAGTGGCGCTCGCTCAGACTAAATACAGACGAGTGTATGATATGTGTTTAGACACATCGGTGTAAACGATGTGTTTTAATGAAAGATGTGAAGAAAGAGAGGACAATGCACGGTGTTTACTGTAGAAAGGGACATTTCTTTATGATTCATGTGGTATTAATGTCAATTGTGAAGAAAAACCTTCATCAATGTGTGTTATATGAGATACAAGTAATTCAATAATATATATTTAACCAGGTAAAAGACTCATTGAGATTGACCTGGCCAAGATGGGCAGCATGAACGAAGTTACAACAGATAAAACACAGACAAGACAGGCAGACAAATACAGCTGTAAAACACAAATAAAATGGCACGTTAGTGAGTCAATATGCGAAGTCAAATTACAAACTGGCAACATTTAAAACGATTTTAGGATATAGGAGCACTCACATCGAGCAATGGTGTCGTGTTCTGTCCTTTCAGATGGACCTGAATTCCCCCATAGTGATTCCATCAGCTCCTTCCAAGCTGTGGGGGCCGCATGTTTAAAAGCTGTTTTACCCAGGTTGGTTCTCACTGTAGGAACCGGCATAATGTCATTTTTACACGATCAAATCAAATCAAAGTTTTATTTATATAGCACATTTTAAAACGATTTTTGGTCGAGCCAAAGTGCTGTACATATAATAATTACCTTACAGTAAGGACACTATACAGTAAATACAACAGCACAGCTTGTGCAGAATATCAGTATGAGAAAACGAGACCCTCACATCGTACAAGGAACAACCTCGGGAGAAAAACCCCCACAGTTTAAAGGGGAACATGTGATGTACGTGGTGCTGTATAAGGTAATGCAACACAGAAGACATCACTTCATAACAGAAATATATCTACTGTCTAACTAAACTGTATTCTTCAATACTTGTTGGGAGAATTTCTGGAAAATTTAAAACAAAACTGCCTGATTAGGTTTAGTGAAACAACATGGCTTGAGATGTGTGTGTTTGCTTGCTTGTTGTATCTGTCACAACTTTCCAGAAGATGCCTTAAAAACCCACAAGAAGATATATATCAATTTCATCTCTGTGTGTATTATTGTGGGTGTGATTAGCCTAGCTTAGCACAAAGTGAACATCGTCTGGGACGTACACAATCACTTCCTGTTCCCACGGAAACCGGCTAACTGGCAAATCAAAATGAGATGAACAACAAGTAAACAACTCACAGGTCTTACATACAGTGCAGCCTTTTGAACCCAAGCTACACTTTCGATATTTTATGACAAAGAACAATTAAAACGTTACAATCGATTGTTAACAAGATAAGACTTCCATTTCAAGTAAAAAAACACCCTAAAAGCAGAATTTGGTGGCCAACAAATTAAATATCATCCCCTTAGAACCAGGCGGCCTTAAAGGTGTCCAATGTCTTTCTACAATATCCATATTGCAGACCTCCGTGCTGCTGATCTCAGATCCCACGGCTAATTTAACCATTACTCCCTTCATCATTAAACAGATGAGATGACGGCTGAGCTTTTCGCAGGCCACTACAACCAGAACCACTTTGGAAATGTCACCAAAAGTCTCTCTCACTCATGGAGGAAAATAACTAAGGCTTTATTCATTCATTTAACTCGAAACAACACAATGCTAATGAAATGGTCCGTGTTCAGACACCTCGCACACACCAGCAACTGAAACGCAAAAATGCGTTCGCTCTGCTTTTAATCAACACATTTTTGGAATATTTGGGGCAATTTATGATAATCACTCTCTTCCCTTCTACATATGTTCTCCTCTAACAAGTTTAAGTCATTAACGAGGAGACATTAAATGTGAAAACACACAGTCATGTAAAAATATGTTGAAATTCAGTTTGACTTTGAGTTTTTCTCCATCTTCTGCACATTGGATTGTATCTTGATCGGTAATTCTTCGTGAAAAATGTCAGAAAATGCTGTTTTTAGCGTCTTATTTCTGTTCCTTTATATATAAGTGATCCAACTTACAAAACAAGACATTTAAAGACATCACTTTGGACTTTGAGAAACTATGATGGACATTTTCTAGACCAAACAATTACTGGATGAATCTAAAAATAGTCTATTAATTAAGATATTAAATCAATGACAGTATATATAATTACATTTTAGATCCACATGTAAGCACCATATCTGCATGGCTGTGATGCCGATATTACGTCTGTTAAATCATTTTTCATGATGACTTCTGACTACACACTTAAATCTGAGCCTTTTGGATCAACACTTAAAATTAAAGCGTATTTATGTCAACGCCAAACACAAAAAAAGTAATTTCCTATGATATAAAAACAGCTTTATATAACGAACGCAGCGTGTCCAAATCCTCACACATGAAACCACTTCAAGCGACACGTTCAGAGGCCGCGCCGCCAAGAGACCACACACTCCCTACACACACTTTACAAGCACACATGGAGGCCAAATGTACACACACAGCCAGTAGCCTCCGACTGTCACACAGAACCCTCTTTTCAGGGTCTAATTAAGGGGGGGGGTCTCCTGAGTGTCTTTAAGAGAGCTTCAAGGGAATTTAACTACATTTGAGGTGTTCACTGTAATTAAATGAACTGTGAAGTGGGGATATAAGTGGAGTCTGATGACACCCAAGAGGGTCCATAGGGTCCTCGAGGAGGTTGCATTTACAGTAAATGGGCTCAATTGGACTATAGGTAGGTTATGAAGAAGTGATCGGGGTCTGGTGACACATAAAAGTTTGTGAGAAGGGTCAAAATGATCCTGTGAGAGGGGCTTAAGAGGATTCAAGGACATCGTGCAAGCTTGGTCGTAGACAAAGAGAAGTACAAACCCTTTTGTTATTTGGTTTTATGAGGAGGACACATCCTTCATCATGTGTTCGATCTCAAGGATAAACACAATATGGGAATAACAATGGCTGTAAACAAAACGTTTGTTTGTTTACAACGAACGACAAGGCAGCTTTAAAGCGTCTTAGCGAGCTCCGCAATGAAGCTCCGCGCACTTAGGTGCTGAATTAATCACTTAGGAGGTCAAATCTTAATCGCTGATTGCAGGGACGGGTGCAAAACAAATCTAAAGGCAGATTCAATTCAACATATATTAGTGTATTCTCATAGCCATCATGGAAAACACTAAAGACTAAATAAATCAAAATATAAATGTTACTTTACAACAGAGGACTATCTAATAAATGTTTTGGCTGTAGTTTGTTATTTCCTATAAGGCTGTCTCAAAAACAATGCTTAGTCAGATTGTGTTCCTTAAATACTCATAATATATGAATTACCATAAAACGGCTTAATTGCTTAATTGGTAGTTTGTTTAAACACAGACCCTACTCGATCTACGCCATTCATATAACACCCAAATAATAATGCATTCATTATTTACTACCCATTATCTAAAGATATACACATTATATGAATGCTTTTTGATATTCTGTTAAATTACTTACTTAATTGTGTCAACTTTTAGAAGTGTTTCTCCTTCTGCTTTGCTATAGCATTAGCAGCATTAGGAGATTTCACCAGCAGGACAAAACACAGCTGCAGATAATAATAAACATTAATAATAATAATAACAATAATAACATCAATGCTCCGATTGGATCAGCTGTGCCAAACCGCTATTGAGGAGATATGCTAATGAGCAGGGATTAAAACGGCGGTGACACAATTAGCCTCGATGGCACACGGAATAAAGCTAGCATTAGGCTTTGCAGTGTTTCATCTATGACCCCAAGAGGTGGGAGAAGTACTCAGAGCTTGTACTTAAGTAAAAGTAGAAGTGTGGGAATAAAAGAGAGTACTAGTAGAAGTACAAAGTAGCATAACATTGAAATACTCAAATAAAGTGCAAGTGAAAAATGTGATCTAATAAAAAACTTGCGGTAAAATAAAATTGACAAATGTAGATTTACTTCAATATAAAACAGATTACGCAACCGCTTGTGAAGCATTTGAACAATCTTTAAGTGCATTTTCTCAAAGAAACATTTATTTCAATCACTTCTTACAGTAAGTGACAGCTCTATACATATTATTATGAAGTTAAAGTATGTTTTATGATGAATAATTGGTTTTATTAAACATTCTGGACCTACTTTACGTATATAAACCCAGTTATGTAGCATTAGATCACCCATTATTTGAGTGTTAAAAGCATGACATTACATTAGCCGCATAAATCGTGTATTGTCAGGCGTTATTTTCTACCATGTTGTTTCTGTAGTTGTCACAAGACCTTCTTAAGTATGTACTAGATGTTCACTCACTTTTTAAGAAGTCACTGTGCTTGCTGGGGAATAAACTCCATCCATTGGTGAAGACGAGGGAATCCAGCCTGAGAGAATATCAACTTTCCAACGTATCCCCCTTTTTTGTTTATTCGGCAAAACACCGGGAGAAGGAGCGAGGAGGAATAATGACGAGGAGTGGTGAGGACACACTGCTGCTGCTGCTGCTGCTGCTGCTGAGGAGTGAAGAGCAGGAGAATCACACATGTAGAGGAAAGGAGGGAGGAGGGAGGAGGGAGGAGACATGGTTTGGGAGGGAAACCCAAACACAGATTGACATACGTGAAAACAAATGACATGTATAACCGTCTTCAAACATCAGTGACATTCAAGCGGGGTCAAATCCATCAAATTAGACATTTGCAGCAAGTGAGATATTATATTCTATAAAAGCTTTAACACTTGATGAATAATGGGATATCCGGATTTAGAAAGGATGAATAATTCCCCAGATGTCGTGATGACAGAGAACGAGAGAAAATGTGTGTTAGAGGTTAATCATTGTAGAAATGTCACGTTAACGATAGGTCCCATTATCATTAACATTATATGTGTTTTAGTAACAGAGACCCTGTATACTAACAAAGGGAGTATAATTCAACTATTTTGGATACGAAAAACGTGCCATTTTTAAAAACAATTAGTGTTTTGTCTTTGCTTTTTAATAACAAATTAAATGAAGTGTCACTAACGCCTTAATATATCTAAGTAAAGCCTTGTTTTTTTACAATATTAATATATTTTAACAACTTTAATTGCAACTCAGAGATGTGAGTTATTTCCTCTTTGAATTGTGATTTTAATTAATTAATTAATTCTTTAACCAAACCAGGAGAGAAAAAGCACTTGGGTTGAGTCGGACTAAGACTAACTTATCTCACATCCTTGCAGTGACTGTCCTGCTGCATTATGTATTTTAAACTCTCCGTATGAGCACTACAATTGAATAAAAACATTGTTAAAGGAAAGTGTGTGTTTTACCCTGAGAATCTCCCCGTCCCGTCCGTCCCTCTCTTAAATGTTTGTTAGTGTCTCTGTCCAAATGGCAGTTCGGTGGTCAGCGCTGCGTGATTTATTCTAGATGGAAGAATAGTCACCTATCATTACTCCTCAGCCTGTCTGCCTTCCTGTCGCTCCTCCTCTGTGGTCTGTGAGTGTGTGTGTGGGGGGGGGGGGGTGTGTGTGTGTGTGTGTGTGTGTGTGTGTGAGTGTGTGTGTGTGTGTGAGTCTGCCAACACTTGCCTGTCCTACATCATCTTAAATATCTCTGACAGCTCACCACAAGTCGCTCCCCATGAGCAAGTAGTGTGTGTGTGTGTGTGTGTGTGTGTGTGTGTGTGTGTGTGTGTGTGTGTGTGTGTGTGTGTGTGATGGTATGCGTGGCAATTAAAGAGTGCTTTCATAAGGCTCCAATGAAAACAAGCCAGCTCTTATTACCCGTAACAACAAATATTGATGTTGTGTGTATTTTGGAGCTCTATATGTAATACTGATGTTTTTATAACAGCCCACTGTGTCGTGTGGTGGGCGCCGGTGACCAAAAGCTGTACAAAAGAAAGGGAAATGATTATTTTATGCACAAAACAGACTGTGTTTGGAGATATAAATGTTTAAAATAGCCACATTTGGGGGATAAATTATATATACGAGTATTTTTATTGGGATTAAATGTTTTATTATTTAAGTGAAACTAGGGTTTAGTTTCATTGTGCATTACATTTATCAGACGAATCGCATTTAAGTTGCTGTACTGGATTATTTCTAACAATCAATGTATTCATCTGCTTGTTTGTCCAGATGTATCGATGAAAGAAAAGCCTAAAGAAATAACATATACCGTATTTTATTATTGATGCAGTGACATCTCAATTAAATTAGACATATTAGGCTTGTTGTCTTTTCACTGAGGAAATGCTGCTCTCTTGTGGCGTCTCTTGGAATGACATGTAGGTAAATGCCAAATGCATTTAAACATATGTTCTCAGCTGATTCATATTAAAATTATTTAGCAATTTACTTAAGTGACACTTATAGTAACACCCTGAAACTGGTAACCCTTTATAAAGTTTAAACTTGGAGTGATTTTCTGTCTTGCATGTAATAACTATTTTAATGTTGTTGCCTCATGTCAGTAGGGGCTTGGACTGTGAGCCGCAAGGTCGCCGGTTCAAGTCCCCGACCAGACCCAAATATGGAGTGTGGACTGCTACTTGGAGAGGTCCCAGTTCACCTCCTGCCCTGCCGTGGAGCCCTTGAGCAAGGCTAACACCATTTAGTGCTTCACATAATAAAATACACAACGGCTGTAGCCTGATTATGCTTTAGGAGCAGTTGGTTTGGTGTCCTCTGCTTACTTTTAATAGTTTGTAAATAAAACTTTTGGCCCGTAATTTCATTTCCTCATTGTAGCGACCAGAGAGGGGGGGGGGGGGGGGTGAGTGCTCTCATACTTGTATACTTATATATATAAATATGTGTGTGTGTGTGTGTGTGTATATGTCCACATCTGTAGCCTGTTATTGTCTCATTATACCACACTGTATATAAGTGGTCATGAGCACATCTGTCCATCAGACAGAGGGCTGCTGTGCCTCCTGTCATCATTAATGGACGTCTCTTTAAAGTGACCGCTCAGAGGAGAGGAGTTCTCATTTCTCTAACCACCTGCTGCTTCCCCTCCTCGACTCCTCCGCTCGCATCTCCTGTGGGCGGGACTAAGACACGAGGATAGGAGTCGAGGAGGGGAATTAGTGAAATGAGAAAGGCCCCTGGTACTAGGATGGGCTAAAAGCAGAGAACACATTTCACTGTGTGCGCTGTGTGCTCTGCATGTGTGACCATGCATCCTAATTTATTTATTTTTTAAATGGGAATTAATGGGAAATAAAATGTGAAGCTACACCGACATCTAGTGGTCATTACCTGAACTGCAGCGTGAGATTGATGAACTGTTCAGTTCCCTTAGTGCAAGAGAAAGACCCTTCTCTAACGGTCTTTTTAATAGTTTTTTGGGGTATTTTTACAACTGATATTCATATATTTATATTTTATTCAGATTCTTTTATATCTTATTTCTGATTCTAAAAATGGAGCAAAATAATGTCACCACATTTCGACCAAGGATCAATTAAGTATTTTTGTTTCTGAGTTATGTTCAGCAAAAGGCACTTAAATGCATTAATGCTATTTAATTTGTTTTATAGGTGAGTTTAGGAAGCTATGTTTGACAAAGGTTAAGTTATTTGTTTTTTAAAGATTCTGATTCTGATTTCTAGGAAACTTATGAGAAATAGAAGTCTTAAAAACCACATTTAAAACTCACCGACTTGTTAAAAGTGTTATTCTTGCCGTGATATTAGTTTAAACCTACCCTGACACTGCACTTGGATCCATTGTTGTTGTATTTCTTTACTCCTCCACCACACATCCACCTGTCAGTATTCCCTTTCCATCCACAGCTCTCCAAACCCTTCCTCCTCCTCCTCTTCCTCCTCGCAAACGGAGATCCTCAGAAGCTCCAGCTCTACGTCAAATCAGACTTCTCTGGTCGCGTGTCCGAGGCGACGGAGGATTGTCCCTCGTTGCTGGCGCACTTCCACTGGAGGGAGGTTCACTCCTGCAGGGTTTTCTACGAACACGCAAACTTCAAAGGTCGCCAGTATCTGCTGGGAAAAGGCGAGTATCGAAAGTCTGTGGACTGGGGGAGCCGTTCGTCCCACGGTGCAGTCTTTCAGGAGTCTCCTTTAATTCCCCTCATTCAAGATTCAGCAGCAGCTCCAATAAAACTAACAACGCGCATTTACTGCGTCATCACTTTGTGTGGCAGTGTGAATGACATATACTGGACATAAGGGCTTGAGTTTGGCCTCCAAAGTAGTCCAGTTTTCCATCGATGGAGGACAAGAACTGTGAAAAATGACTCCTAATTAACATCAGGGGGTCAAACTCAATTTCATCGCGGGCCACATTAGAATTTTGGTTGCACTCAAAGGGCATGTATTATTTTACAATATTGCCTCTGCATTGGATTATTATCTAGGTTAATAACTTCATAATTAACTACGTCTGAAAGCAGAAGTCAAGGGCAAATAATTGCAAGTCTCTTCAGTGCGCATCTCACAAAATGAGATGCATTGTGGGACATGTAGTTTATGGGCAACGTGCTCCTGTAAAGCGGCACGTAACCTTATAATAAACTGATTATATTCTTTGCAAGCTCTTGTGGGCCACATCAAATGAAGTGGCGGGCCGGATTTGGCCCCCGAGCCTTGAGTTTGACACCCCTGATCTAAACTGAAGAGCTACATCTTGTTCTGGTCTTATTCTCCTTTCTATCTTCGATTTGTGGTAGGGCTGCTCGATTATGGCAAAAATCATAATCTCGATTATTTGGGTCAATAATTGTAATTGTGATTATTCATTGACTTTGAAAACATCAATTTATTGGAGAAAAAAAATGTAAACGGTTTGTTTTTAACAGTTGATTACCCTGAACTTTAAGTTTAATTAAAAAATTATTTTAAAAAATATATATATTTCGATTACGTTGTTTTCGTAATCGTTGCAAGCCATAATCATAATCGCGATTAAAATACGATGAATTGGGCAGCCCTAATTTGTGGAATGGTTTTAAGGTTTGGAAGAAATTGGGCTCATAATTAAGTGTTGAATAAATCAAAACTGTAAACAAACTATTTTATTATCAGATCTGCAAACAGCCGGTAGTATTTACATCTTAACTCCCATGCCGAAATGTTTGTCATGCAGTGAGTTGGGTGCAGCATGCGGGGTTTAGATCTTCTGTCTTCTTCACAGCGATGGTTGTCCTTCGTTGATGAAGCTGAGCTGGGAATAACATCTGGATATGAGCTGGGACTCTGGGAGAATCTGCTCACTCTCAGGCGCTGATAAGTCCACCAAGAGGGGGGTGATGGATGAAAAAAGGGAAGGAATGGAGGAAGAAGAAGGAGGCGGTAAGACTGTGTGTTCATGAGGAGATCTGTTGAGTGATGGAGGAGCTGAAAGAGGATGAGGAGGAGTGATGGGAGGACATTGGAGAGGATCAACATCTTCTTTTAACACCGAATTCATGCTGGAATCAGGTACCGGGATGCAGGAGGGAGTGTGATGGTGATTGTCCACAGGTGCATGCTGGGTAGGTGGAGTCACGGCGCAGCGCATCAGCAGCATGGAGGGGTTGTGGAAGAGAGGTTTGAGAAGACGAGTCATTTCCTGCAGCTCCTGACTGACGGACGTCACCTGACCAGAGAGGACGCTCATCTGGAGAGAAGATGGAGGAAACTTTATTGTCAATAGAGGAGGAAATTCTGATAAATGGTTCATCGACAAAGTTTGTCTTTTGTTATATTTAATAAAGTAATAAGTCGATCCCAAATGTAGGAACAGAGCTACTTCATCCTCAGAGACACTATATAGAAGAGAATATCCAACTGGTCCCACCCTTAAATTCTCTTAGGCATCATCTAAACATCAAACCATAACACCCAGAGTCCTTAACCATTAGTAAATCCACGTGTTACACTTCCTCCTGAAATGTAAACATGTGTCTCTGTTAAACACATACAAGACTAAACATACTATTTAACCCCGTAAAAGGCAATACGTTTTAAATGATTATATGATCATTTGACACGACATCAATCTTTCAGTTTGTGTGTACAGACAGAGATCGAAATACCGTTTCCCACAATTCCGAATACAAAATAAAATATGTATAAAAATTAGGGGTCGACCGATTATCGAGGCCGATATTCCAAAAAAGGTAGGACTTTAACGCTTCTTCTCCAAGTGTATGAGTGTGGGAGTTCAATAACTATCGAATAAAGTCAATACAATTATTTTAAATACACTTTTTCTTACCTCATGTTTTAGCTTAGCGATTGTCTGCATGGTGTCAGCCTCTTCCTGGGGACCTGTGGACAGATGAGGAAAGACACGCATGCAGAAACATGAGAATAAGGATTGATGTGTGTGTGTGTGTGTGTGTGTGTGTGTGTGTGTGTGTGTGTGTGTGTGTGTGTGTGTGTGTGGCCTAGCATTACTATCCTTGTGGGGACCTAAATCTGTTTACACAGTCACGTGTGGGGACTCGCCACCCTTATCATTAATTTTAGTTGGTTATGGTTAAGGTTAGGATAAGTCTCCAGGAAATGCATGTAAGTCAATGTAATGTCCCCTGAAGTGATGTATACATGGTGTGTGTGTGTGTGTGTGTGTGTGTGTGTGTGTGTGTGTGTGTGTGTGTGTGTGTGTTAACCTGAGTCAGGGCTGGTTAGTAAACTCTGAGGTGATCTAGGAGAGTAATCAAACATCTGTGCTGATCCACTTTGGTTTTCTGTCTCGATCCCGTACACAAACCTGCGGACGGAGAGCAAGAGAGAGTCCATTCATTTCACACAAATCAATAAGTAAGGAAGAAGCGTGTTTGCATCTCTTGTGCTCTTCAATTATTCACAAACACAAACTGGACATGGTTTCATCTCCAAAGCAACAACACTTTTACTCCCTGATACCACAGTGGATAGTGAATAAACAAACAACCGGACTAAACTCAAACGGACTATAAACTTTAAACACAAGTCATGTGCTCGGAAATGCTGTTCAACCATTGGTCAGACATTAAGGGGGTAAAAACACAAATCCCAGCAATTTCTACCGGAGCCTCCGCCATGGAGCATCGGCAGGTTATTCTCATGCTGTTGTTAATCTGGAGAGCAACGGTGCATAGGATTATATAATCAGACAACGTGCGATACAAAACATTACACATATGTGACCCGCTCTATCGAAATCAGTCGGAAGTCGCAAGGGGGACGAAGACAGCTCTCCCTCGCACCCTGCTGTTCCGCAGCGCCGCCCCCCCTCCCTCCCGCTGACATTATGAATGTAAGAGTATAGTAATCATAGATAACACGGCAGGGTCCGTGACAGTTTGTTTTCATCTGATTTCAATTAAACAAAGTCTTTCAGAATATTAAACTTGTTTCGGCAAATTCAGACGATAAATACACCTTTGAAGCTTCGGCATAATTACAAGCGGAGAACGGAGTAACTTGACGTCACAGCAGGCAGAACAACAGCCGCTGTTTCTCGTGAGGGTTTTCCCCGGGAAACACACACACACACACACACACTCGCGATCTTCCCCTCCAAACGAAAATATCTTCCCTTCGTAGTATTTTGATCATTTGCTAATAACCAATCAGATCGATGGATTCCAGAGAAGAACATTTTGACGGCCTTTTTCTCAAAGTGATGACTCAATGACAGTCATTATAAAATGTGACATATTTCACTTAATATTTGGAGAACAACAGCAATCCTGATATCATTAGAAAGCTAGCAATGTCCTCTTTCCAGCAGTGTGTACAACTCAAAATGTGTCTTCGGGTCAATGCGACTGATTTCGGTAGAGCAGGTCACATATAATAAGAGACGTTCTGCAGTCAGGAGGGGGTTTCACCGACGGCAGGTGGCTCTGGCTTGTATGTATAGTTTTTAGTTTGATAGTTGTTTTTACTTTACACGACACTGTTCCAGCTGTGTTCAACATTTCATTCTGCATCTTTCACTAAAGAAATGAAGACACCCGCGCTCTTGTGACACATAAATACTACGCTTCCTATGTTTTGGTGCGCACTGCGTTCACACCAGCAATGAACCGCTCCAGAGTTCGCAAGCAAGCGCTCCGAGACCCCCTCTTTTAGCGGACCAGAGTCCGGTTGTTTAGCTCAGGGGTTCCCAAACTTTGCCATGCCATGGACCCCCATATAGCATTATCCTCTGGCTGTTGCAATTTTTTTTTTTTAAATGATGAGTACATTATGATTATGATTCTTAACACAATATTAAACAGTCAATCAACAATACACATATTTTTAAAGCATTTTTAAAGTGATTTCTGTCTTTATAATATTATAGAATTTTGAGCAGTAATATGAACAATTAACATATATTTTTCGCATTTTTGAAAGCTACTTATGCCTTAATAATATTATATATAATATTCAACAGTAATATTATCAATAAACATATTTATATTCATATATATAAACATCAATATTTGCTACATCCGTGCTCTCATCCAGCTGCAGAGCGAAATATTCACTAGCTCTCACTTGCTCCAGAAGCTGAGCAGATACTCAGCTGCACTCTCAGCAGCGGCAGCTCGATTCTGATTGGCTTGAAGGGCGGTTGTGAGATTTAAAAACAATAAAATATTAATAAATAAAACATATTAAAAGATTGGCATCAAAGGACATAGATTGATAGATATGCAGTTATTAATAACATCTAAAAAAGAAAAAAATGTAACTTTAAAAAAAAACTTTGCGTGACCCCCCTGGCTACCCCCCGGGGGGTCGGGGCCCCCACTTTGAAAAACACTGGTTTAGTTCACTTCAGAGGTCTCGGACTGTGTTCACACCGACCCAAACGAACTAAACGCACCAGGGTTCGATTCAACCGGACTATAAAAGGCTGGTGTGAATGCGCCCTTACTCTGTACATCACTCTCTTACATATTGGCTACATGGTCTGTTGTGGTTAAATATTGTACGCCTACAAGTGAAGATCCACTCTGTATGGCTTGTCTCTAACCCGTGAACACACAACGATGAACAATAAGACGATCTGCCCCTTTGTGGGATAAGCATGCACGTGCAGGTAGACAACTTCAATCACAACAAAATCACAGCCTCCTCACCGGGGGCTGAAGTTCGGTGGCGGCGGGACGTTGTAGCTCAAGATGGGGATCTGAAGGCTGGTGGGCCGGTCTCCCACCGCTCTGAAGGTCCTTGAAGGCATCATGGGGGATCTGAGGGGGGAGGGAAGAGGGGAGCGCAGGCCTCGACCCAGCCTGCCCAGAGGAGGCACCCTGGGGAGAGGGGAGCGCTCACCTTCAGACCCAGACCCCTCCTCGTCCTCTTTGATGGAGGAAAGCTTCTTCAGGATCCCACCGTTACTCTCACAGCCTGCCTGGAAGACACAAAGGTCATGATTTGAGTTAAAAACTGAAACAAAGTGTAGTTTAATTTTCTTTTTGTGGTCGCACTTTTCTTTCTTTTCTATATCTCTGTAAAGTTATTGTAATAAGCACTTGTAAATACTAAGATTTCTTTATAACAATCCTCAAAACATATTAGAAAGCATCTAATTTAGCATTATGATATACAAGCGCCATAATACTTCATAATCATACTTGTGAGGGAATAATTCTGTCTTTAATTCTGTCTTTAATCCTAGATATTTAACCTACCTACCTACCTACCTACCTACCTACCTACCTACCTACCTACCTACCTACCTACCTACCTACCTACCTACCTACCACTGACAAGTGATTGAGTATTTCCAGCTGGGGGATATCTTCAGTGTTCCCAGGTGTTAACGCCCCATCCCCCAATATGCTCATTAACTCTCTGTAAACTAGTTAAAAGATCTATCGAGAGATAGGCTGGTCAGAATTGACATGACAACCCACCCGTGCAGTCAGAACCTTTGACTCGTTTTTTGTAAAGCACTTTGAATTGCCTTGTGTTGAAAGGTGCTATATAAATAAACTTGCCTTGCCTTGTGATGTGAATTTCTCCGGCCGAAGCTTGTATTAAAGATCCGTGTTTGACATCAAAGCTCCAACTTTCCTCGTGTCTCTCTGAGTCCTGACTCTCCATTGCTGCAGAAGTTTTCCTTACACTACTTACTACATGTTGCACACTACTTAATTAGTGTGTAATATTGAGTACGACACACCTTGAGAATTAATGGGTCGGGAATGTTATGTCCCTATTTGACCAGATGGAGGAGCTGCTGAGTCATTGAAAGCATCACTGATGGTAAACCGCTGTAATCCATTCAGTTTGCTCCGAATTCATTCAAAACAAAAGCAGGCATGAACACCATTCACTCTCATTTATATCCCCTCAAAATACAATTCCTTCATGTATTCACTCGTAGCTGGTGGAAGGTTATTGGAGTTATATTTCCTGCATCTACTGTCAAATAAAGCAGATTTAACTTCAGGCAAACAATGATTTCTCCCCTTTTCCCTTCACTCTGCTTTATTTGATGTCTTCTCGATCTGTGATAGGCGCACGAGCCCGACCGGTATATTTAGATCACAGAGGTTTCATTTTAGCAGTGTTCTGCCTTAAGGTACCCGAGCGGAGAGAAGGGACTGCTGTCAAATTGTGAGCGGCACGTGCCACTGAAAGGGCATCAGCAAAATGATGTTGACAGAAAGTGAAATACATGAGTGATGCATTCGGAAAAATATGTGTGTGTGTGTGTGTGTGTGTGTGTGTGTGTGTGTGTATGTGTGTGTCTGCACGATGATGTCGGCCACGTCTTTCCCCCCGAAGCTTTCTTTCATCCCAACGTTTTCCCGACTCGTCTCCATCTGGTTGTCGTTCTATTTTTATCCAGCGAGGGATGACCCACCTCTCCTCACCGCTCTGACAGCGCTATTTTTAGCCCCAAAGTGTAACTAATGTGTGAGTGCATACTGGAGCAGACAGAAAGTGAAGGTTCATTTGCATACCAAGGTACATTTCAGTCTTATATACAAGTACCTAGTTTCATAGAGCGTCTGCTAGAACATTTCCTTGCAGCTCTTACACAGGAGACATAGTTTTACTTTCTGTTATTATAACTACAGTGGTGCTTTCAGGTGCTCCTTGGATAGTCCTTTTACCCAAATGTGGATGTGTGTCTTCCTACTTCAGTGTGTTCATGAGCTTTAAGTCATGATAGGAGGCGTGTGACTTTTTTTCTGGGTGTTCAAACTATGAGTTGATTGCTTTTTAAATTGTATTCCTATATGAATTCCCCCTGAATGCAACACAATAGCCCTTTCTTGCATCGTTAATATATAATGTGTGTATCCAGCCCATAACTATCCTCCTGCCTATGCTACAAACTGGACAGTTACAGTTAAGAGGCCCGTGATGATTGATAGTGGTGCTAAAATAACGGCTGCAAACATTCTGCTTCCTCAAATAAAACTGCGTCATTTCATCTGCTCCCTTTCCTTCACTCCTTTTATGGAGATAAGCTGTTTATCATCTAGCATTGAGTGGATTAAGACTAAGTGGACTTAGAGTCAATCAAGAGGGGATTGGCACTCATAATCGAGCAGGAATCAAGACTGACATAATGTGAAGGATTTACAAAATGTATTCTATAGACCCCTAAAGTCATTCACTGAACTCTTATCTGTTGATAATTATTTCATATTTCTCGTGCTGGTATAGCGTCTCGTCCCCTGGCATCTCTCCTGGATCTCTGCTCTAATTAGCAGGCTTACTCTCAGTGAGAATATGACTCTGCTATTTGCAGTATATGCTGATTATTCATGTGTACGCTCCAGCTGAAATCCCTGGAGTCTGAGCGCTCCACGTTAAAGTCGTCCATGTTTAACTCGTGTCTTTAACTGCTGGCTGCATCTCAAGTCCAGATGGCTAATCCTTTTCAAAGCCTTCACTCCGGGCATTGCGTAAAATATCAGGCGGAGGAGGTCAGTGCACAGTTTAATCTTAAAAACAGAAGGTCTGCTGAGGATCTCGCCAAGATGTCCTCTTCTTCAAGGCGTTTAAAACAAGATGCTTCTTCTCCAACACACTTCTTTAGTAATATTAAGAATGAGTCGTAATAATAGAAAGACTGGCTCTTTAAACTACACTGGAGAAAATGCTGCTACAAAAATCTGCCAATAGATCAAGTGAAGATTTGCTTGAGAGATATTTATATAAATTACATCTTGTAATTATCTGGGAGAACTCATTTTGAACTATATTTGACCAGAATCGGGAAATGTTGTGTTATATAAGCAGCACATGCTCAAGTGTTCAGTGTTAGTTGGTGATTTTAAGATAAATATGTCTAAAGACAAGATCCGATATCTCACTGCAGTGTCACTTCAGAAGTTATAGTGTCTTATAGCAAGTGTAAGGACATATTCTGACTAGATATTAGACACATATGCTTGGCAAGACTTCGAGTTCTTCGAGAGTTTTAGCCTCAAGGAAAAACACTCTGAAGGGTCTTGCTTCTCAAGCGAGGGGATGATTTATAGCCAGAGGTTTGTACATCTCCCATCTGTCCGGAGAACATCTCTGAACCCCCAGGAGGAGCTGGAGGAAAGAGTTGAGAGCATCTTTGCAAAGTCAGCTGTCACCTCAAACCAGACCCAGATAAGTGGAGAGGAAAGGACGGATATGTCTTTATTCGTCCATGACTTGTTGACTTATTTTAGCCCCTTTTTTCAACTAGACAATATACTCTACAACCATCTGGCTTTTAACCGTATTGGTTATAATCAGCATTTAATCCCCAGATGTGGTTTTTATGAGCTCCATCTCTGATTGAGAGTGATGGAAACATGGCTTATTTTGGCACCAATGCTATGTGAATATATAAGAAATAGTTAATGTCCAATATACTCAGCTCAAATACACCAGACTCCATTTCATAAAGCAGTTGCTGTCTTTAACTGTTGCACCAATCACCAACTGTGTTTTGAGAGTTTGAATAAGAATGAATAATAACAACTATATATAATAAAGAAGTTACGACATGCTTAATGGAAAGACACACCAAAACAAAAAGGCATGTGGGTCTAGTGCAGTGTTTCTCAAACTTTTTCATACCAGGGACCACTTAACCAATAAAAACACTCGCGGACCACCTAACTCCACTAGGGTTGCCAGAAACTGACCATGATCAAAATCGATTATTTGGCACCCCTGCCGCTATATTCCTGCACTTTAACTGTATCTGCATATTGAAGTATGAATGCTTGTTGTTTGTGTGTTGTCTCATTGTACTTGTATAATGACAAAAAAGGATTATATTCTTCTACAGGTGTTTAGTAAAGCATCTTCCTGGTACCTCAGTGTTGTGTCCCTCCCTCAGGTTGTAGGTGAGGTCGTGCTGGATCTCGGAGATGAACTTCTGGGCGTAGTCGGGGTAGAGACACAGAACTTCTCGGAGCCCCTTCAGGCTGATGTACTGAAGGTCGCAGTACGTCAACGCCTTCACACACGCGTTCGTCTTTATCACTTCCTCCTGCGTCAGACAGTCGCAGCCAATCAGGTCGCCCCGGCCTAAAAAGAGATAAGAAATACAAGCAGATTTAAACGAGCCACAATGCAACAGATATATTTGAAGTTGTTTTTTACATTTCTCAATAATGCTTCTGGACATTTAGAGGATTTTAAACAAAGGACTTTCGCTGATTATTGAGTATTTCTACATTGTTTTAAAGGTCCCATGTCATGGCCATTTCTACTGATCATAGTTCAATTGTTGAGGTCTACTAGAATAGATTATATTGTGCAATTTTCCAAACTCACATTGGTTTCTCAAACAGCATCTCTGTATAGTATGTGTATTCACTCTCTGTCCTAAACGGCTTGTTGGAGCTCCTGCCCCCCCCTCCCTGTGAGCCCAGTGGCCGTCGGCGAGACACCGCGAAACCCAGCCTGGGCACACACACACCCGCAGCCTGGCTGGGAGTTTGTGTGTGTGCCCAGGCTGGGTTCCGCAGTGTCTCGATGTCTCGCCGACCGGCTCACAGTGTCCCGCTCCTCGCAGCAGCGAACCTTGCAACGTCCCCTCAGAGTGTGTGTGTGTGTGAGGAAGTCCGCGGATTGGTCCAAACGTGCGGACGTAACGTAACGTCACTATACCCAAGAAGCAAACAATGGAAAAAGAGAAATGTCCAACGAGGCGTTCTGGGGCAGCACAGACAGGTCTTTCCTGTGTTAGAGCTTTACTCGCTACAGGGTGCACTTTGAGGGGTTGTGACTCTGCAGACCGTTTACATGCAGCAAAAGCTACATAACACACAAGGGGACGGGTAAGAACCAGAAAAGCATGACATGGGACCTTTAAAATTACTTTTTTTAAGGATCTTAACAAGGTGCCCCAATATATATAGTCCACGTGAAGAGAACACACAGTAATGAACATTATGACCATTTAAGGATCTCCAATTCCTAAAATAGTAATATGCAATACCTCTATATTGTTTAATCACTAGCCAGGTTGAGTAGATATATATATAGATATAGATATATATCTATGCAGTGCAGTTATTAAGAATAAGACACTTAGTTTACATTTGTGTTATCAATAACAACTCAAGGTCTGTATTATTCTGCTTCCTGCTCCTCGCTCTACTTCACAGCCTTCTCCACCGCTGTAAGTCAGAAGTGGCAATGCCAAAACAATGTGTGTGTGTGTGTGTGTGTGTGTGTGTGTGTGTGTGTGTGTGTGTGTGTGTGAGAGAGAGAAACAGTGAGCAGGCAAGAAAAATAGAACACTCTTAAGTTGTATAAGCACAACTCAGTGTGTGTTATAAGTGTGTGTGTGTGTGTGTGTATGTGTTTGTCCACAGGAGAGGAGGAGAATGCGTGTGTGTGTGTGTGTGTGTGTATGTGTTCATCCACAGGAGAGGAGGAGAATGTGTGTGTGTGTGTGTGTGTGTGTGTGTGTGTGTGTGTGTGTGTGTGTGTGTGTGTGTGTGTGTGTGTGCATGTGTGTGTGTGTGAATGCATAGCAGGTATGCAACATGCAAATGAGTTTCTTCTACAGGCAGCGGCTCCTTCATTACTCGCGCGGTGTGTGAGTCTGTTTGTGTTTCTCATTCTGTTTCATCCTTGTTGTGCCGAGTTGAAGAGGAGTCGGTGTTCTCGTTGTAGGACGAGACTCTGGAGACGCTCCTGCTCTGGGTCTAGCTTCTCTATTAGCTCACCAAATTCAGGCATGAAGTATTTAGTTTCGTTTCCTGGACTTTTTCAGCTGAGATGGGATGTTCAAACCGACCTGTACGCCTACAGGGAAATGTATCAAGCGACGGGCCGCTGTAATGCATCTACTAACACAGTAGGAATGGTTAACTCTCTTGTATGTCACTTGTATTCTCTCTCCATCATTATTATCAGCCCTAGAGTGGTTACTGGATGTCTACTTGAAACCTATTCAGGATTGTATTGACACAGCTGGAAAAACTGAAAATGTGACTGAAAGATATATTGGACTGTATTATTGTCTGAAACAAAACAAAATCTACTTCATATTTGGTTTTCATGTCAAACTATTAATGGGCAATCCCCACAGGAGCAATTTGGGGTCTCAGGGACACAACGACATGCTGACTGCAGTGGGGCTCGAACTTGCCCTGATTCGAAGTCCAGCACTCTCTCCACTGAGCCACAACCGCCCGATTATGTCTAGTATAAGGGATAGCACCACAAATGTTGGTTTTCTTAGTTAACCCAGCACCAAACTGCATGCAGGAATAGTGGATTAAAAAAATATGGCCCCTTTACATTAGCCATGACTACACTAACTACTTATTTGTCAATGTTGTATTAGGAATGAGTTCCACGGCCCTAAAGCTGCAAAACAAAGAATAATGCTCTATATGGATTTCCTGTTGTGCTTCTCCCCTCTCCCCAAATGTCCCATCAGTCTGCCTGGGTCACCCTTCATTTCTCACTGCATGGGGAGTATCCACTTTGCCCACAGGGCGATGTAATATGTGGATAATTACATTTGTTCTCATAATGCAGCACTAGGCTTCGCTCCTTCAGCATGTTCCCTCATCATAAAAAGCTGGCTGGATATTAAACACTGGATGTTTAATAACTTCCACAGAAATAAAAGCTCTTTCTCATCTTCGGCTCAAAATGCTGCACCTAGCTTCTAAAATAGACTGAAAATAAATGAGTTTTATAAAATATAGTGTCATTTTGTTTACTTAAAAAGCCCTTTAATGTATTGCTCCGGAATATTTTGGGAGTTATAGGCCACAAACTCAATCTTGGAGTCCATTACCTGAGTCTCTAAATTCTCTTTCGGCATCACAGATGTGACACAAGTAATTGTATTTCAACTGAGGCAAACAGCAGGAAGCAGTCGTGTAATTCTCCTGATGTTTTCTAGTCGGCAGTACTTACTTTGGGAATCTCTGTGATGCAGATTAATTTTTTACATAATCTTCTTTATGCTGGAAAAAAGACGCTGCGTTTCTGAGTCATTTTACTGCCGGAATCTAGGAGGGCTTCTTAGGCTTTGGAGTCCAAGACTGAGAAACTCTTCAAGATTCAGGTCGCAGAATAACTCACTCAGACAAACACTCAACCTCACAACGGATGTACTTACCTTGCTATTTAACCTGGTTCAAAGCAGGTTTCTTTAAAGGGTTAGTGTGGAAATGAACCTGGGTGCTGTCTATGGTGCTGAACCTCAATGCTGTTAGATATCTAAGTATCCAATGTGCATTTATATTATCATCATGATTCTATTCGTGACCCCATGAATGGATATTTAATCAGACACCAAGAGATGAACCCCCTTACACAAACGTTATGTCATTTAAAGGTCCCCTATCATCCTGTTCTTCATCAATATATCACAGGTCTCAGATATATACAGAGCCTGTCTCTGATTGGCTGAAACACCAAACAGATCATTGCAGCATTACCCATAATCCCCTCTGTTTCAGCCCTGTTTCCAAAGTGCTGATTCTCTGTCTGTTACTTTAGATGAAAATAAGGAGCCCCTCCCCACGCCCCTCTGAGAGACATTTGGTTACAAAGAACTCAATGGTGCTCTAGGAGGAGATTCAGGTGATAAGGGGGGGGGGGGGGTACCTTGGTTGCTGATTGGCTAATGGTTACACAAGACAACACATCGTTATGACATCATAAAGTGGCCAAAATCGGATCAGCTCATTTTCAGACAGTTGATGTAGAAGAGACATGAAGAAGAGGGGACACATGTTGATGTAGAAGAGACATGAAGAAGAGGGGACACGTGTTGATGTAGAAGAGACATGAAGAAGAGGGGACACATGTTGATGTAGAAGAGACATGAAGAAGAGGGGACACATGTTGATGTAGAAGAGACATGAAGAAGAGGGGACACATGTTGATGTAGAAGAGACATGAAGAAGAGGGGACACATGTTGATGTGGAAGAGACATGAAGAAGAGGGGACACATGTTGATGTAGAAGAGACATGAAGAAGAGGGGACACATGTTGATGTAGAAGAGACATGAAGAAGAGGGGACACATGTTGATGTAGAAGAGACATGGAGAAGAGGGGACACATGTTGATGTAGAAAAGACATGAAGAAGAGGGGACACATGTTGATGTAAAAGAGACATGAAGAAGAGGGGACACATGTTGATGTAGAAGAGACATGAAGAAGAGGGGACACATGTTGATGTAGAAGAGACATGAAGAAGAGGGGACACATGTTGATGAAGAAGAGACATGAAGAAGAGGGGACACATGTTGATGTAGAAGAGACATGAAGAAGAGGGGACACATGTTGATGTAGAAGAGACATGAAGAAGAGGGGACACATGTTGATAAATCAATGTGTCTTTACCCAGTATGGCGAGCACCGTGTTGTCCTTCAGCACCTCCATGGATCCGGAGCAGACGAAGTAGATGGCCTGCAGAGCGTCTCCCTGGCGGATCAGGAACTCTCCGGGGGCGCAGAAGGAGGTCTTGATGATGAGGGAGAGCGAGCGCAGACACCCCCTGCTGGCCGACTCGAAGAGCGGCAGCTGCAGCAGCTCGCTGTTCAGATGCATGGCGATGTCCGCACGCAGCTCGTCAGGGAAGTCCTTCAGCAGCTGGGGGGGAAGAGGAGGAGAAATTACTTTGTACCTTTAAGTAGTAGCGTTTGTCCCCAATCACGTTATCTTGTTAAAAAGCATTATCTCGATGTAATGTAATGTCATTTGAACATTAAAAACATAACATTTTAGCACACTTGTAATAACAAATGTGTGCCTTGATGTAAGCAATTAACTAGGTTAGCTTCATGGAGATATATGTTAATTTATTTCCACCTGTAGCGTCTCCTCTTCAGCTATTCTTTCTTCAGTGAGTGTCTCGTACCTCGCTGACGTCGATGCCGTTGTTAACCGACCAGGTCGTCTGGAAGCACTCCATCATGCGTTGCTCGAGGGTTTTGGGCAGCCGGTGCGTCCGGATGAAGTCCTTCAGGTCTTTGGTGCGCGTGTGGTAGAGCGAGCGGCGGGAATACATCCTCTGAATGATGGCCGTCACGTTTCCAAACACCACGGCGTGCATTAATGCTGCAGAGAGACGGAAACGCTCAGTATAATACGACTACTATAGTTCAGTTAAGTCATTTTCTAATTCAATTCAAGGCATTTATTGTCATAAGTGCATAGCTACAGTGTAGATATCTCAATGGTATTTGAACCCCACCTCCAATCAGCATGGTGCAGATGGAGAAGATCTTCTCAGAGTCGGTGTTGGCTGAAACGTTCCCGAAGCCCACGCTGGTGAGGCTGCTCAGAGCGAAGTAAAGCGAGGTCACGTACGAGCTGCGGACAGACGGCCCGCCTCCTAGCGTCGCCCCCGAGCCTCCGGACGTCCTCGCTTTGATCGGGCTGCCGTTCCACTGGCTGTGATTGGTCAGTGCAGCCGCCACGATGCCCTGCGGCGAATCAGAGGCTCCCAGCAGGGAGGTCAGCGGGGACAGGAAGTACGGCGTTCCCAAACGTTTGGCCAGTTCATGCAGCCAGCCTGGTGGCAACAGGGATTCATTAGAGGCTCATTATTTCATGTTTGGGTGAGAAGCTGCAGCTTAATTATTTAGAATCAGGGGGAACTGGGTGATGTGCATGCTAGCTTTCTTAGTGATGTCAGCTTTGGTGCAAGGTACGTTAATTTTAAGGCAATTCAAAGATAGTTTAAAAACAACATTGTAAATACGGTAGTTAAAAGACTTGTGGGTAAGCAGCTGCAAATCATTAGTCTGTTTTCTAAATGTTTTTCTCCTAGTACAACAACAATGTTATTATACTGCGTATGTTCTTCATTGTTTAGCTGCTCTAGACCCATGGTGATTGGCTTTACGTTTTAAAGTTATTACAAGGATGCCTACGAATCAATACAAGTCAAGTTTTGACATTTAATTAGCCAGATGACAAAGTAATGCAGCGTGACAGCCAGACACAACACAGCAAGTGGAGGAAAGAGAAATGTCCCAAAGTTACACACAGAACATTGTAACCTTAGTGCGTTTCTCTGATGTGAGTAATACTGTCAGGGACTTCTATCTGAGGAACTTGTGATGTATATTGGTTAATAAACAGCTGTCTTATAGTGCCTCTCAATCTGACAGCGCTGTTAAAAGCCTGTACTTCTCTTCTGCACACATACTCATTACCCAGGAATAATGGAGTGCTGCCCGGCTCATCGGAGGCAATTTAGGGTTCAGTGTCTCGCTCAATTATAAACCCTGCAATAAACAGACAGCATCTCCACCACCTGAGCAAAAGCTGCTCCATCTGCGTCACTGGAGGCATTTTCTGTACATTTCCACCACTGCTCTGCTCTGCTCTCCTCATGTGTCAGTAATTCAAACAGCAGAGCCACCATCACCTCACAGTGTTGTTGTTGTTTAGCAACCTGTGTTCAGAGGTGGGAAGTAGTGGAGTACAAATACTTCGTTACTGTACTTAAGTACATTTTTCTGGTATCAGTACTTTACTCCACGACGACTTTTTACTTTGACTTCTTACATTCTGAACACAAATACCTGTACTTTCTACTTCTTACATTCTGAACACAAATACCTGTACTTTCTACTTCTTACATGTTGAACACAAATACCTGTACTTTCTACTTCTTACATGTTGAACACAAATACCTGTACTTTCTACTTCTTACATGTTGAACCCAAATACCTGTACTTTCTACTTCTTACATGTTGAACACAAATACCTGTACTTTCTACTTCTTACATGTTGAACTCAAATACCTGTACTTTCTACTTCTTACATGTTGAACACAAATACCTGTACTTTCTACTTCTCACATGTTGAACTCAAATACCTGTACTTTCTACTTCTCTCATTTCCCAAACAGCTGGTTCCTTTAGTCTGAATGTGTGTTTGATGCGTGATCATTATTCTTTAGAGTCATTGCGTGCCTATTGATTTGAACACGATCCGTGTATCCATCATTTCCTGGTCTTCTCTAAAGAAGAGGGACCAATGAAAACATTGTCATGTTGCCGTTGTTCAGCATGGAAACATTCATTAGTTCTTTAGAACCGTCCTTCGGGCAGCAGAGCGGAAACGGTGGAAATCCAAACACTATGACGACCTCGTAACCTATCAGGCTCTCCTCTCCTCTTTCTCTGCTTCGATCTCTCAGGAAAAAAGCACTTTCTTTCAAGATAAGATCCAATCTTCCTATTCCAATCCCCAAAAACTATTTTCCATCTTCTCCACCCTCCTGGACCCTCCCAAAGCCCCTTCCCCCTCCTCCCTTCTGTCAAGTGAATGCTTGAACGCGCTGTCTTTAAACAACTCTCCTGTTATCTCCATCAGAACAACCTTCTGGATCCGCGTCTGGTTTCAAGGCAGGTCACTCCACAGAAACTGCCCTCCTTGCTGTCACTGAGGAACTGCACACTGCTAAAGCAGCATCCCTCTCCTCTGTCATCATCCTGTTGGACCTGTCAGCTGCATTCGACACGGTGAATCATCAGATCCTCCTTCGCACTCCCCAAGAACTTGGTTTCAGGCTCTGCACTTTCCCTCATCACCTCATACCTCAAAGACCGTACCTACAGGGTAACTTGGAGAGGGTCTGAGTCTGACCCTTGTCAATTAACTACAGGGGTCCCTCAGGGCTCTGTTCTTGGTCCGCTCCTCTTCTCCCTGTACACAAACTCGCTCAGATCTGTCATTAGCCCGCATGGTTTTTCATACCACTGCTACGCTGACGACACCCAATTAATTCTGTCCTTTCCCCGCTCAGAGACCCAAGTCGTCGCACGCATCTCTGCTTGTCTAGCTGACATCTCTCAGTGGATGTCTACTCATCACCTCAAGCTCAACCTTGACAAGACTGAACTGCTTTTCCTTCCGGGAAAAGATTGGCATCGGCACCTCTGTTGTTTCCCCGACTCAGACTGCAAGGAATCTGGGTGTGACCCTAGATAACAACCTCTCCTTCACTGCAAACATAGCTGCTACAACCCGCTGCTGCAGATACACGCTTTACAACATCAGGAAGATTCGTCCCCAGCTGACCCAGAAAGCGACACAGGTTCTGGTCCAGGCTCTAGTCATCTCACGCCTAGACTACTGCAACTCCCTCCTGGCTGGTCTACCTGCATGTGCCATCCGACCTCTGCAGCTCATCCAGAATGCAGCGGCTCGTCTGGTCTTCAACCTTCCTAAATTCTCTCACACCACTCCGCTCCTCCGCTCCCTCCACTGGCTCCCGGTAACTGCTAGAATCCACTTCAAGACAATGGTACTTGCGTACCATGCTGTGAATGGATCTGGCCCTTCCTACATCCAGGACATGGTTAAACCGTACACCCCAGCGCGTGCACTCCGCTCTGCATCAGCCAAACGACTCGCTGCACCCTCGCTGCGAGGGGGACCCAAGTTCCCATCAGCAGAAACACGTGGGTTTGCTATCCTGGCTCCAAAATGGTGGAATGAGCTCCCCATTGACATCAGGACAGCAGAAAGCCTGCACATCTTCCGGCGCAGACTGAAAACTCATCTCTTTCGACTCCACTTCGAGCAATAGAATTATTAACAAAGCACTTATATACTAATAAAGGACTGGCTTACCTATAGCCAGTTGAGTAGCACTTGAAATGTTTTTGCTCTATGAAACCTGATGTACTTTATGATTCTGTTTTTCTTCAAGTTTGTATTTTGTTGGTCGAACGCACTTATTGTAAGTCGCTTTGGATAAAAGCGTCAGCTAAATGCAATGTAATGTAATGTAATGTAATTAGCGAACAATGACATTATTGTTCTATTAATATAAAGGGAGGTCAGGTACTCTTTAAAACTGCTAGTTATGGGTACTTTTTACTGAAGTACATTTCATAGTTCTTTACTTTCACTTGAGCAAAGACGTTTAGTCAGTACTTCTACTTTATAGTAGTATTTTTAAACACGAGTATCTGTACTTCTACTTGAGTAAAGGATGTGTGTACTTTTGCCATCTTTGCCAGTGTTTTCTCACACACCTACACACACACACACACACAGATTACACACACCTATGTCCCAGGTGGCGGGGCTGTTGCTCTCGATCTCGCTGCGTCCGATGAAGTACCAGACGCAGGCCATCCAGTGGCCCAGCAGGGCGAAGGTGGACATGAGGAGCGTGAGCACCACGGCGCTGTACTGGGAGTACCGGTCCAGCTTTTGCAGGAGGCGCAGCAGGCGGAGGAGGCGCACCGTCTTCAGGAGGTGAACCCCGAAGTTCTGCGAGAGAGAGGAGATAAGGGAAGTGTAGCTCATTAGGATGGGATGCATCTTTCCTGGACAGTAGACTTGAATGAAAGAAGTTTCTCATCAGAAGCAAATTAAAAGTTGCACTCTTTTTAAAACTTTTTAAAACTCAGCTAAAAACTCACCTCTTTGCACTGGCTTTTAATACTAGTTGAACATAACATTTTTACACTTGAATCAGGGTTTCCGTTTGCCGGTAATTACCGTTTTTTTAGCTGGTAACATTTATTAAAGAGAGAGAGAGAGGTAGAGAGGGAGAGAGGTAGAGAGGGAGAGAGGGAGAGAGAGAGAGAGAGAGAGGGAGAGAGAGAGAGAGGTAGAGAGGAAGAGAGAGAGAGAGAGGGAGAGAGAGAGAGAGAGGGAGAGAGGGAGAGAGACATAGAGAGAGAGAGAGAGAGAGAGAGAGAGAGAGGATCCGTTTCTCCCGTGTTAGTATTCAAAGTTAATGTAACATTTTGAATAATGTACTTCATCTACTAAGTAGTTTGTGTGAATGTAATAATGATGTTGTTGTTGTTGTTGTTGTTTGTGGAATCATTTATTGACAAATGAATCTGAACTTTTCGATTACAAACTGAAGCGAACATGAACTGAGTTGTAAACATCAGCATATCCGGTCAGAGTCCGGTAATTTCCGGCTAACGGAAACTCTGCTACATAATTCTTATTATTAATATTGAAACATGACACACGGTAAGTTTCAAATTTGTCGGGTAAAATAAATTATTTCCGAACATTTGGAAAACATCCTAGCGGAAACCCTGGTTTGTGTGTTTTTATATATTTATCATGTTTTTAATTATTGTTTATTATTTTACTCCCAATGTGTTTAAATGAGGTAATATACTATTTGGTGCATGAGCTTGAGAGGGACCTTTGGGATTTTAGCCTTTGCAGACCATTAACATGCATTAAAAAACCCACTACAAATGACCTCATCAATCACCTCCTCACCTCTCTATTAACTGAAGTTGCAATTTCCTGCTTGTTCTGGCGCCCAATCAGTGGTCTGTTAATTGAAGCAGCTCCGGTTTCCACACAGATGAATTACACCACAATCAGACGGGATGTAATCCTCTAGAGATCTGAGTAGGGGTGCAACTAATCGACTTAATCGATTAAAATCGATTACCAAATTAGTTGCCAACTAATTCAGTCGTCGTTCGTCGGTAACACACAAAGCGCTCCACATCCAGACGGAGGAATGCACCGGGTTCCACTGTCTTTCTAGCAGCTCTGTAGCCCCATCTACGAGGAACGTTTCCACGTCAGGTGTTCTGTATGCTAGCAGCAACACACGGAGTTAACTCAATGATACAAAGTTATTTAGTTTGTTAAAGTTTCAGCTATTCTGTTCACAGTTCTGTCATCAGATTATTTAATACCATTTGTTAAAACACTGTTGTTTCTTTTGATGTGAAATGTTATTTATTTAATTTAAATTAAAAACAATGTTAATTCTGTTCAAAATGTGTTTAGTTAATTTAATAATATATGTATTTTTGAATCAAGTATTCATCGTTATTGTCTTCATTGTTTCCACATGCCTAAAACAACCTCAAGCTAAATCTAAAAGTTGATGGCTAAATAAGAGCGTTTGAGAAATTGTGCAAGGCGTACAGTAATAGTCCGAATAGTCGATTAATCGTTTCATTAATCAGATTAATCGATTATCAAATTAGTCGTTTGTTGCAGCCCTAGATCTGAGTATGGATCCATTCAGGGCACTGAATGCAGAAGTGTATCAACTCTGTCTCAACCCAGTATGACGGTACCTGAAGCACGACAGAAGCATAAAACTGCAAACGCATCACATGACCTGTTGTCAAGCGAAAAGCTCCGTAAAGTCAGAAACATCATTTAGTTTTCGAGACACATTTCCCTTGTTTTTATTCCAATCTAATCATCTTGTGTTTCTTCAGACTCAGCGATCGAGTATCAGTTACAAAGCTCTGCAATCATCCGGTTAATCACTCGCCTTCACTCAGCACGCTCATTCATCAGTTTCATTATCGGTTGCCTAATAATGAGTTTCTTGTTGGAGCTCAGAGTCTCAGTTTTCTTCCTTTGAAGAAGAAAAGCCACGACTGAGAGTCTGAGAAGAAAAGCCACGACTGAGACTCTGAGAAGAAAAGCCACGACTGAGAGCGGGATTTAAAGAAGAACACGGAGCACAAATGTTAAGATAAAAACAATGTTATATACATTTATGTTTCTGCTTCTGTGTAGCATTACATTTGCTCATTCCTGGTCTTTTTTAATTATTATTGAGCGGGAATTGAACAGTAGGAGAGCTATTGATAAAACAATCAGGGCCTACACATCTCACACACACACACACACACACACACACACACACACACACACACACACACACACACACACACCCCTAGAGGCACACACAAGTGTAAAAACATGCATTATTAAATGTGCGTGTGCATGTCAGAGTGTTAGATGTGTGTCAGAGTGTTAGATGTGTGTCAGAGTGTTAGATGTGTGTGTGTGTGTGTGTGTGTGTGTGTGTGTGGCCGAGCATTACTATACTTGTGGGGACCTAAATCTGTTTACATAGTCACGTGTGGGGACTCGGCTCCCTTATGGGGACAAATTGGAGGTCCCCATGAGGGGAATCATTAATTTTAGGGTGAAGACTTGGTTAGGGTAAGGTTAAGGGTAAGGATTAGGGTTAGGGTTAGGCATGTGTTGGTTATGGTTAAGGTTAGGATAAGTCTCCAGGAAATGCATGTAAGTCAATGTAATGTCCCCTGAAGTGATGTATACATGGTGTGTGTGTGTGTGTGTGTGTGTGTGTGTGTGTGTGTGTGACCCACCACACTGATATTGAAGGCGTAGAGCAGGTCAAAGGGCAAGGCGGCGATCAGATCCACGAACAGCCAGGAGGTGACGTAGTGGATGCAGATGCAGCGTGAGTCGTACACCACCTGACCCGACGTGCTGACGAAGGTGGTGCGGAAGTTCAGCACGATGTCTGGAAAACAACACTCCACAATTAACACAAAATATTTCAATTGTGGTATATGAAAAAACACAAAATCATGCAAAAAGATACGAGTTAGACGCGAAGTTAGCTGTTTTTGTGCTAAGCTAACAGGCTGTTGGTTGTCCCTTGAATAATTTCTTTAAGACATTACATTTATTTTATCCAAAATTACTTAAAATAGGTGCAAAAAACACTTCAAACAAGCCAAACCATTGTAAGAGCTTATGCATTCATTTCAAATGAGCTAAACGTTTAAAGTACTACACATTATTTATATAAAGCAGGTTTTTCATATGTACAGTACAGACATGAGATGGATTGGAGTACACCCTCTTCCCCCTCAAATCAACATTTCTTCAGATAGAAAACCCAGTGGGTTTTAACAAGCCCTCCTCGAGCCGGATTAGTGGACTTGGCTGTCAGAGGGGAGACGGCAGGGTGAGATACTGCACAGAAGAAGATTATTAAGGAGTGGAATTAGCATACGGCTCCTGAGCGTTGGAGGCGATGTGGTGCAGCTATCTGGGCCAATTAGGAGAGAAGAGTGGTGGTTTCAGAAATGCTTGATTGGATTATGTAAACCCCTTGAACTGATATTTGATGAAAGCGGAGGAAATAAATAAATGGATAGGAGCCAAGTCTGGTTGTATTCATGTCCATAATATCTGTGTACTCTCCTTTTGGAAAAGGGTGAGCTGATCAGTGTGGTTATTGGTAAAGAAGTACCTCTTGATCCTAAATTGTGTATCCTGAATATATACCTACTTCCAAGAACGTAAGGTTTCCACTCAATGCCTGCTTTTTGGAGGCTAAACGGTGCATAGCTCACACATGGAAAGAACCATGGACTTTCTCACCGGCTGAAAGGGAGGACGTTCTACCTCGCTCTTGAAAGGCTACGTGTTTTCCTGAAAAACAAACTGGATAGATTTTGGGAAATCTGGAAAACCTTTTACGACTTCCTGGAGCATAATGGGAGAATGAATATTATTTGGCCTGTGTTTCCATTTCTAGGAAAACAAACGTGTGAAATTGCCCTACCGATGATGAACAGTATCTCCACCAAGATGTCGCTGTAACTCGGAGGGTTTCGTGCGGCTGACGCTCCGTCTTCCCGTATCTCCGCCGGAGTGAAGCAGACGTTGTAGGGAACGGTGACGGCAACGTAAAAGGTGGCCAACAAGATCAACCAATCCCAGCCGGCCTTGAACGCACCGTAGTGAAGGAGGATGGAACGAGACCTCTGGATGTCCGCCACCTTGTACTCTGGCACCGGGTTGGCATTGGCTCCGAGAACACTCTGGATGTAGATACAACGCATTAAAGAGGAAGAAACGTCCACCATATAACATTCATAATGGATTGTCTTCTTATCTTAGTGCAGCCATATTGCTTTAGAGTATCTCCACAAGCCAGCGTTAATATTTGATCCTCATAAGCAGCTGCTTCTGCTAGTTGTGTAGTATTATTAAAGTTTTCATTTGATACGTGTCGTGTGGCTCTACATAATTCAGAGGCAAACTCAAATAAATTAGTCAAACTTGGATATGTTAACAGAAAATATTCAGAATGAGTTAGCTTCAAAGTCACATCAGGTTTGTAGGAAGTATAGAACAAATATGTTTCTTTAACTGGGCATCATTTTAGAGTGGGTAAATATCCTTATAGTACCTCATACAACCCCACTTTAAAACATCAATACTATCCCTTTAATATTCGCTGATGCAAGAGAGTGAAACCTGTTAAATCAGTCGGCGTCGTAATGAATTCTTCCCTCTAAGGATCCGGGTCATTAAGATCACACTCAGGGCTAGACATTAACATTCAACATTTGAATCATCAGTTCTTCCTCATTTCACTCAGTTGTTCATATTTGGTTTATTAAAATAATGATATTGTGGTCATTGTTAAAAAATGTCTGCTATTATGAGTATTATTATTTGTAATGCGCTTTCTGCCTTCCTGTCATTAGGAGTTAGAAATGTAATGGCTATAGATTAGATTAGATCCTTCATTATCCTAAACTGCTGGGACATTTCCCTAAAGCCAATACCTTTATATTGCCTACGCTTCACTTACTTGTCAGCATAGGTCGGCATTGATGTACAGAGCCGACAGAAGACCTTGTTTATATTGGCATCAGAGAGTTGCAGTGACGCGTCCTAAAACCAGGAAGTAAGCTGCTGGTTCCCTCCACAAAAAGCAACGGGATTTCTCCACAGGGTTTTGGAAAATAGCTGGAAATAAGGTCTGTGGAAAACAAACCTGTTTGATAAATGCACGTTTTGTTCAGCCGGATAATCTCCACATGTCTTCCCTACTTTTATCATTTTCAAATCATAAATCGAATCGATAGATTATAAAAGGGTTTTAGGACGCGTCACTGCACCATTAGAAGCCAACTCCATCGATCAAGCTGCCTGAAACTTTCTCTTCCTCTTCTTCTCATGCTCTCTGTCACTCTCCTTTAACTCCTCCGGTGACTTTCTTTTATTTGAAGATAGTTTTTTGCCCGGCGCTTGGCCGGTTACCGCTGGTGTTAAAAACATTTTGGCGAATGGTTAGGTGGCGCGATATTCTGTAGTTAGAGCGCCTCACAGGACCCTGCTCGCCTGCGCTCAAAGGTAGACTGCTCGCGCTCGCTCACAGAAGCTCCTGGCTCACAGGAGCCTGCTCGCGCTGCGCTCCGCAGCAAACAGCTGTTTGCTTTTCACCCAACAACAACAACCGACTCACGAAACGCTATGTTGTAGCGTTGATAAACGAAACAATTTAACAACATTGCTAGTCAAAATACCAATACCACAGGACAATTATTTTTTTTAAAGCAATATTATTAGTGGCCCGAGCGGGCAAGTGGAAAGTACGTTATGCCCGGGGTGTCTAATAGTGCTTCCGGGCCAGCGGGCCATTTATAATGTCGAGCCCTGACACTGCACGAGCACTTAATCTCTAATCCCAGTTACTTCAATTTACATATACAGATATTCATCCTCCAAAAACATCACTCAGTTTTAAACTTGGTGCATTTCTAACTAGGCCAGAAGGAATGTAGGACAACCCGTCTCACATTGTTGATCTTGAGCTTGCTCTTGCTCTTGTCCTGTTTCTGGAGGTGTCCTGAGAGCTGGTAAAGGACTGCTCGACTGCGGCGTCGCTCCACGTTGAATCCTTGAGGACGGCTGATTTGTTGGATCTCCAGGCCCGTTTCCTCATCTGAAAAACAAGGACACAGAAAGATGTGTGAGGCAAGTTTATTTATATAGCACTTTTCAACACAAGGCAATTCAAAGTGCTTTACAAAGACATTAAGAGCATAACACATTAGAAACATTAAAAAGCAAAGATAATAAAACATGAATACATGAATGAAAGTTACAGTGCAGTGTAAGATGTGAATAGTTCAAATAAAAGTAGCGTCAAATAGAAAGTCTTCAGCCTGGATTTAAAAGTAGTCAGAGTTGCAGCGGACCTGCAGCTTTCTGGGAGTTTGTTCCAGATGTTTGGGAATACCCCTGACCTAATTCTCTCATTCCTCTACCCCTAGTCTCCCCGTGCAATTATAGTTCCTTTGACAGTTTTCTAACTTTTTATATTCCTTTCATCCTTCTCTTTCATCCATTTTGAATCCCCATACAACAAATGATTCCTGTCTTACTGTCACCCGAACCCATCTTTGACCTTTAAACCACTTTTCTTTTCAATTCCCAGATTTAAACCTACACGCAGGGGGACTTTAACCCCAATCCTCTTTTTCTAAATGCACATTAGTTAAAGGTGGGGTAGGTAAGTTTGAGAAACCGGCTCGAGATACACTTGTTGTTATATTCCAGGGATGCTCTTAACATCCCGATAACAATGAATATCTGAAGTGCTTTGACAAAAAATCCATAACAAAATATCATCTGTGGAAGCCGTGGCTCTGTGAAAAGCACGACCAATCATCTGAGCCGGCTAAAGTAACTGGATGGCCTACCTGCCTGTCAGCCTTCCATCTGTGCACAAACTGATCTCGTGCCCTCATTGGTCATGTGCGCGTTCGTGTGTGTTGGAGGAGGGGCTCTGTGAGGAAGTGGCAGATTTGTTCCGGCTGTGTATTTTCAAATTCAAGAGCACTCGAGCTGGTTTCTCCAAAATTACCGACCCCACCTTTAAGTTTACCTTGTCTTTCTAGGACAATATGTGTCCGCCAAACTGGGTAGAAATGAAGTACAGTTTTGCTGCAGAAGTAAGATTGGTTCTCCACTTGGTGTCTGCTCCCCTCCATAATATCCCCGGTCATGTCTGCTGATAGATTTGTGTCGCAGCTGCAAAGCCTCTATTGGATCATTTCATGTGAATTACAGTGAAATGGAAAAAAGTCTGACTTTCTTTTTCATGCCATCTCTCACCCGTGTCAGTTTCATTGCCATGGTCCTGGTCCTTATTCTCTGTGATGTCCTTATGTGACACCAGGAACAGAACCACCTCGCCTTTCTCGTTCTTTATGGGCACGATGTCCAGCAGACACCAGAACTTGGAGCCTGTCAAAGAGATTTCATTTTCCCTCACTGAAAACACATAGTCAAAGATGACACTGACTGACAGTGACAGTATTAAACGTGATTAAAGATGACATTGTCCTCCAGTCTTACCACACTTCTTGTACAGAATGATCTCAGTCTTAAACTCCCGACGATCATCCAGCGCTTTCTGCATCTGCGAGGTGAGGGTCTCGCTGGTCTCGCTGCCGTACAGGAAGTGACACATACAGCTCTTCTGCATCAGCTCGCCTCGGTTGAAGCCGGTCAGTTCACAGAAGCCATCGGAGCAGTAGACGATGGGAAAGACGGACTGAACCTGGGCGTTACCCAGGACAAAGTTACTGTCTGGTGGGAGGAAACATGGGAAGGTAAGAGGGGAAAGAGGCAGGACAGCATCCATGATATTGTTTCAAAGGATAAGCAAAGCAAAACTTTAATCTCATCAACATCAAATCAAGCAGGAAACATTGTTCTGAATTGTGCTAAACCAACTACTGAACTTTCTCCATCTGCAGTGGTGTAAGGTAACTAAATACATTTACTCAAGTGCTGTACTTGAGAGACATGTTCTTCACTTGAATATTTACATTTGTATTACTTTATTTACTTTGCAAATTTGGATTTATGATGTGAAATATAAAATTAAAAAGGTACAGTAGTACAATTCACAAGCTACCCTGCAGTATACAAAGTCATTCAAACTAGCTGCACCTTTAACCGCTTTGATAACACTTTAATAATCAATAATTATATTCAAAACATATATTTTTTATCCTGAAATGGGCCAGTACTTTAGGTACTTAAAGTATATTTTGATGCTGATACTTTTCTACTTTTACTTAAGTAACATTTTTGAATGCAAGACTTTTATATGTAACAGAGTATTACTTCTTCCACCTCTTCTCCTTCTCGTTAAGCTTGGTTAGGTTGATAAACATATTATGGTTTGGGTTAAAATAACTCTTTTAGGCAGAATATCCTGCAGGCAAACTTCTCCCATGTGTAGTTTACAAAGGTCTTAATTTGAACCTGTCACTTTTCATACCCGTATTTTCTCTCACAGTTTCCGGTTAATTAACCCACTGCAAGCTCAGAAAACAATGTCTTATTTTCAGCTGCTTAACATTTCAGATAAGAGAAACAATAACATAAGTTTACAGCCATGCTAGCAGCTAGCTGTTATGCTAACGTCTGCGTGCTAACAAAGCTAACCATGATGCTAACATGTGGACATTTAGCAGTACCAAGATTTACCTCTGTCTCCACTTGGTTCATTTTGCTGATTTAAGCGAGCTATTGTGCTAACATTAGCTCTACATTGTTACAATTAAAGCTGACATTAATTAAATTCTTTTTCAAAGTCTCGTAAACTTGATAATTGCTAAATTAAAAACGAATTAACGATGACAGCATCTTCTGTGTATCAGTGTCCACTTTAATGTCCATTTTTAAAGTAGGAAACCCGAACACTGAGATGTTGCACTGAAAGTAAGAGTAGGGGTTATTTGAATTGCAACAAACAACTAGGTAGCTTAACGTTTAATAATGTATGTTGATTTATATTTTTGTTTTAAGAACCTTCTGCAAAGTAACTAGTCACTAAATATGGAAAAACATTAGTTAAAGTAGAATAATTAATCATTATAATAATGATGACTATTATAATGATATTTACAATGGTGCAGTGTTGACTTTTCTTTTTCATTTGCAAACAGTTATGTTAGACAACCACAGTCACATTCACTCTACATGGGTCATGGCTCTACAATTTCAGTAAGATGTCATACTAATTCAAAGAAAACATAATTAAAATGTCATCCATGGCCCTTTTTTTTCATTCTCACAGTGTTCATTCCTTTATATTCACTCATGCACTCTGAAAGGCTTCGGAGTAATTCTGCTCACTTTGAAGTGCTTCTCCTCGGGGAGAATTTAAAATGCTTGCTGCTTTTCAATGATATTCACTTCATCCTCTCTTCTTCATCTCATGCTATTGTTCTCTTTAAATGATTATTTTCCTTTGTTCGTCTCATGTTTTACCAACCTCCGTGCCCTAAACAAACTCCCTAGAAATAAACTTCACTTTTCTGTCACACTCAAATACGCTAGATTGACATTTTAACGTAACGTCTGCGTGTGCATAACCTCTGAGAATTTACTTTGCAGAATAGAGACATTAGAAGTGAAATAATTGTGGTATACAGAATCTGACAGGTACCTAAAAACAGCAAACTATTCATTTTCACCTTACTTTTTCATTTGTATTATTACCCAGGGCAAAAGTAATCACTTTGTCACCAAGCATCCATGACCCCTTTTTGAATACGACATAATTTTTTCTATAATTGGTCAGAAATGTACCAGAAACATCATTTCCAAACTATAAAATCATTCAGAAGTATGCATGTTGGCATATTTTCTGTTAGTAAATCGCCAGCATTTGATACAAACGGCAGAAAATAATTGCTTTGCCAGCCTGAGTTAGGGGGACAATTGAATAATGCATTATGAAACTGAATTAGGTGACTCAAACAGCCAATGCATTAATTTCCAGTCCAAACAGAAATGAATCTGGAAGCGATCACTTTGAAGAATGTGAGTAATATAGGACGAGAGCAAATCATTGAATGAGAGGTATAAGGAGTGAGAGATGAATTAAATGAGACACGGAGGAAGTGAGATTTTATGCAGATGAACAGGGAGGGACAATGATATTTAATAATTCATGAATTAATAAAGCGTGTCCAGTGTAAACGCTATTGATAACCCTCATTGAACAAGAAGTGCAAACGGCCTCTTAGAGCAGGAGGATCATGGGAAGTTGATTTGATTTCGTCTGTGCCATAGGTCTGTGCTCTATCTTTTTCCTACTCTGGCTCTAAACCTCGTTCTTATTTTTCTTTGCAGTACTCATTTTCTGCACATCCCCCAGGCACTCTGCAGGCCTGTCACAACCACACTGCAATCCAGGTGTAATAAAGTGTGGCTGAAAGGACAAAAGCACGTAGCCTCAGCCTCTCAGCGTCTCAGGGAAGCCCTAGTTCTGATAACACGGACAGAGACAGCCCGCCACAATGCATTCAGCATGTTGCACAATGTAAGCCAACACATCAAGGACTTTTTAAGGACAATTGTGTAAACCTGCATTCATTCCCTGCAGGCGCAGACCCTTAATTGGATCAAAACCAACGCATACAGTCTGCCCTTGTAACGCTTCAAGCATTCCTCTGGGGTATTGTGTCAGTATGTTAATGTTAGCATGCTAATAAGCTCAAACAAGGTGCTTAATGTTGTTAACATGTTAGCATTGTTATTAGGATGTTAGCATGCTGATAAGCTCAAACAAGAGCTTAATGCAGAGTTTGATTGATTGATTGATTGATTGACTTACAATAAGTACATACGACCAGGAAGACACAGCCCAGAAGAAAAACAGAATCATATAAGTACATCAGGTTTCATAGAGCCAAACATTTCAAGTGCTACTCAGACCAGAGAAAGACTTTCGTCTTGTTTACATCAGGGTCCCCAATTTCCAATTCATCATATCATTTAAGACATGTAAGACATATTTGACATACAGATGGCTTATTTACAATTTCCATTTTAGATTTCGTTCTAATACATCCTAACCGGACATTTAAGACCAACCAAGTCTACAGATATACAGTTAGTAACAGAGTCTAAAATGCGAGTATATACATAGATGGGGGGGGGGAAGCTGTCCATTGTATGACAGGTTGAGATTTGTACCATTACCGGGGCCAGTTTTGCAAAGCTCTCCCCCGAAGCTGCTCTTTAAGAGAGGCTTTGAAGGTAAGTATAGTTTTACTTTCCTTTACAGTTGTGGGAAGAGCGTTCCACCTCGATGTGGCATCATTGCGAAACGTGTATTCCCCCTTTTTTGTGCCACATCTGGGTTTCACATGATTTGTGGAGCTGGTGTTATGATCATGGTATTCCTTGACCTTTGGGAAGAATTTTGACATGTACATGGGAACCATAGAGGTGTCGTGGATCTATAGACCAGGCCCATTGCAAGAAGCTGTACTCTGTCGTCTACTCTAAGCCATCCTAGGTTGTCAAAGTGGGCAGAGGTGAGGTGGGTTCTAGATGAAAGGTCAAGCAGTAGTCTGACCAGTTTATTTTGTGATGTTTGAAGTTTTATTTTTAGCGCCTTGGAGGTGCTATGGTACCATGACGTGCAAGCATAGTCATAGTACCCTTGAATGAGGGCTCCTGCCAGAGTCTTCAGGGTGTTGTTGTTTACCAGAGAGGAGATCCGGTATAGGAATCTAGTTCTTTGATTGACTTTCTTTATTACATTGGATGCCATTTTGTCACAGGAGAGGTTTGCCTCAAGAATAGATCCTAGGTATGTAATTTCCTTCTTACTTGTGACAATAATGTCGCCCACTGCAACTGAAAAGTCGTCGGATTTGCTGAGATGATGTTTTGAACCGAAGAGAATGGACTCTGTTTTACCCAGGTGTAATGATCATTTATTATCGGCGAGCCAGGTGCAGATTCTGCCGAGCTCGGAGCTGAGGGTTTTTTCAACCTGCAATCTGCTCCTGCAGAGTTAACATGTTAGCATTGTCATTAGGAGTATGTTAGCATGCTGATAAGTCAAAAAGGTGGCTGACAGCATGGCTGCAGTACAACATTAATTTGTACAAAATCCCCCGCTTCACATGCATACACCATACTAGTGTAACCATCTTGTAAAAGGGTCTATGCACTGTATCCTATGAATAAATGATGGTTGAGAATATGCACGGCTTTTCAAAGTATGAGTCTTGCCAAAATAAATCAGGCAAACAATATGGACGCCAGATGATTCCTGTGTGCAAGAATATTTGTTAAACCAGCTCTCTGTCGTTTGTCTTGAACATGAACTGAAAAGACACTTTTCACTTTGCATCAGCTTCAAAGGTTTACAGCCCACAGCTTTGTGCCAGAAGTCCCCTGACTAAAACACTCAAATCCATCACTCCTCTGTCTCATCGCTCACTTTTACCCACTTTTTCTTCTCAGTAGAGCATAAAGATACCAACAAAAACTACAGACCAACAAATAATCTACTTACATACCCTAATATCTCACGTGTAGATTGATCCCTGTTTGGGTTCAACATGGTTCTGAGAAATATACATTTTGAAGGGTATATTTTTAAATGTTTTGACAGTTTACAGGCTAAGCAACCGATTGTTAGAAAAGGCAATACATGATTTGTTTAATACTTCATATTCACAGCTAGCGAGGCTTCATATCCTTGGTGCTAAACAGCATTTCATAGCAATCCTTCCAACAGTATCTTGGTCTTCTTCACTCCTAGGTTACCCATTCAAATCTGTAACCCTTTTTCTATAAATATGTATGCAGTGCATGGGGAGATCTCAGTGTTATGAGAGGGCTCTTACTGAAGCTGTCTTACTGCAATGTCACAAAAAGAAAATCTAGAGAGAATTCCCCGAGGTCTCCCCGGTTATCATGCTGCATTAATGTTGAATGGGAAAGATGGAGATCCTGAGAATACTTTTCTGCCCGGCTTTAGCACTCACTATCAGTCCCTATGGATGGTTATTCTGTTATATAGTGTGCTGAATAGCAACTAAAACAAAACATCTGAGTTCTCTCGACCTGCACTGCTACTGCTTTGACTCATTTCAGTGTGAAGATATAAAACAACATCCTAAATTCTTCCAAGTCCATTTTGCACACACACTTTCTGGACAGAGCCCCAGCTATACAGTCATCTGTTGAAGAAGGTCCTCATTAAAAGGCTCCTCACTGTGATTTGACCTCAGGCCTGCTCGGGTTAGGAGTCTAAGATCCTACATGAAGAAGAGCTCAACAAGAACACCATTCACCTTCTCACATCCAGCAAAGCCTGTCGCCGTCTTGGTTCTTTTTTGGAACCAGCAGTGACCAAAGAGGCTGGAACTTAGTAAAACTGAATGTAAACACAACACAAACATGAAATGTTTGATAGAAAATCAAGGCCAGAGAGTGGTTTTCATGGATGCAATATAAATGCACAGCAATTGAGCAGAAGTGTTCAATCCGTGCTGAACCAGAAGAGTCTAATGGATCTCCTGCAGCTGTACACTGAAGCTGATGCTAACAGATGCAGGGAAGTGCTTTCTGCCCCACTCTCAGATTTGGCTACACCTGATCACCGCTGACATAAATATTCAAAATGAATTAATCCCATCTCATGAGACGCTGCCTTCAGGGGACGTATCAAATACTTGCAGATGCCACTGATGACTGATTTCCAAGCATGCTCTAAATATTGCAGCATGAATTATTCTGTAATCACTGTCAGCTCTCTCTCAGAAAATAGACACATCCCGCTCTGATTTCCTGTACCATATATGCTTCATCCATAAATTGTGCGTTGCTCAGCCCTGCCTGTTAGTTTGTGCCTTCGGGACTGACTTATGCAACCGTGTTAAGCTTTAACTGCTGTTAGCATATGGTTTGACATTTGTTTCCATGCAGGTTCATGGGCTGAATGCACAAACTAACAAGGGTTCGTGGTGACTAATAATAACAGTACAGGTCAGTGCTGTCACAAACAATTATGCCTGTTGTATTGTGATGATTAAAAAACAAACACAATGTTGTGAGCGAGGCTGGATGGTAAACAGTCAAGTGCTCTTGTGTTTCAATGGTTTGTGCTCATTGAATTGAATATTTGGCTGCAGCCGCTCTGAAGCGCCGACCCGGCTTTATTAGACTGACCTCCAAGTTGAAAAGGGCCCCCGCGTCACAATCCAATTTCGGTATTTTGATTGCTATGTTTTTTTACTCATATTCCTAAATGAATAACCAAATAGAAAATCCCCAGCGTACACAACATGTGGGAGGAGGGGGAGGGGGAGGGGGGTATTATGGGCCTGGCAGCTATATGGTTAATTTGACTATGACAAGTTGATGCATGACTGAATCACAGCAAAGGCATATGGACTCCATATTTAAATTGAATTGCAACTTTCTGTCCTGATTCACAGTTTTCAGTTAATGTGGTTTTTTCACATTTCATTAACACTGAGTTGTGTCCACATTTTTATATCAAGGATCAGAAGCACTTATTTCCAATTTGAATAAATGCCTTTAACTTTACACCATCTGCCTTTTTGTTTGCATACATATGTATTTTGTTCCTGCATCACTATGTTTTATTCATCTTTATGAATTCTTAATATGTTAAACAGTGTCTGTGTTTTCATTCATCATAAATAATTCATTCATCAGTTTCAGCATGCATGTGTCTTCACGTGCCCCCAATCCTCTTGAAGAAGGACTTGGCAGAGTTTGAATATGTTTGAAGTGAGTGAACACTTAATAATATAAAGTTGTAACAACTTCTAGGGGGAAATTGTATTCTAATATTAGTCTATTATAGTCCGATAACATAATTATCCACTGTCTTCTCTATAGGGAATATAATGAACTAACAGGATTGTACGGTTAGGAAAGCATAATAAGTATGATGTTAAAACAATATTGGATGATAGTCATTATTTTTGAGTGTTTTGGACTGAGATAAATCATGGGTCAAAATGTACCCGCGAACACCATGAACGGTAACATCTTTCGAACACAACACAAGGGTTAAATAACCATGCCCCGTGAAATTAATAGTTGTTTACTCACGGGTCCCATCGAAGCGAGTGGCGATGGTGTCCAAGAAGGTGTTTTGTGGCGCGATCAGACCTCGCATCACCGGCATCCGCGAGCGGGTGGATCCGCGTCTCTCCCGGCGCTCAGAGCCCTGGTTCTCGGGAGGAGCAGCCACGAAGCCCGGCAGGAACCTGGACGAGGTCCCCGGCGCTCCTCCTAACCCCTGGAGGAGGGCGCCGAGCCGAGACACCCGGGACTCCACGGTCCCAAAACCACCGACCACCGAGCAGGTGATCCCGGCCGAGAGGAGCAGAGAGGAGCGGCTGGAGGCAGCCGGGGAGCGGATGGAGAGATGGAGGCGAGGATGGTCACATTTACGCACGGGTGCACTGCGACGCAATCCCCCTCTCCTCCTCTTCCTCTCTCTCTCTCTCTCTTCCTCACTTTGTCTTATTCTTCCTCCACCAGCAGCCTCTCTCTATCTCTTTCATATTCTCTCAGTCTCTCCTCACCTCTCATCCTCTGAAGTGATGTACCAAATGTCTTCTGATGTCTTTATTGTGAAATATGTATTCTCTGCCATGTTTCACACTTAAAGCTGCTACATAATCTTGCACTATTACATTATACTTTCTTTCTTCTGGCACTATTGTGTTATGTCTTAATTCATATATTACACCACACATGCTTTTTGTGTTAATCCACATGTGCCTGTACACAGGGTTATTAGAGTTTTGAGGGGTGAACACGTGACATGTTCTAAATGGGAAGCATTCACATGTATTTTTTTTGGACCAGCGCTCTGGAGACTGGATGGATGCTCATAATTAAAATGTATTTACCCTCATTGTGGCTTGGGCAATGTTTTCTTTCAATTTTAATGAAATGGCATTAAAATATGGGGCACTGGTGGAATTACAGGGGCAATAAAGAATACTGGATTGTAATTTTGTACGCACAGAAATGCAACTTTTACTCGATGTGTCTGCAGCTATGAGTTATTGTTGAGTAAACTGGAAGAAACTTAAATCTCACACAAGCAGACATCAGTCCGTGAAGCCTCCAGGGGTCAACAATTGGTGAGAAAAGAAACACTATATGTGTCTCCAAACTCAAAATCCTAAGGTCGTTTTTCTCAAGGTGGACATGTTTACACTCCATGTCTCAGGAATCCCAGTGGGTCTGTTATTCCCACTGGTGGAAAGGGAGAATAACTCTTCTTTCTGTGCTTCAAAGCAAACACATATACTGTAGGGAAACGTATACGTGCAAGACATAAGGAAAGAAGGAAAGAAGGTCCTCCATAAGACATTGTACTTTGTCCTCCACTGCATGTTAATTATTGCTGCATGTAGGTAAAAGTTACTTGGGATAAAACTTCAAACATACAACTTGAGTTTATAAAATAGAATGCATTGTGATACATGAAACTACCCGATATGTTTCAGTCTGTAAGAAAACAAAGCAGGTGAGTCAGTAATGACTTGTTGCAGCACATGACTGCTTCTAGAAAACAGACTTAAGGGAGAGCTACTGTCTGCAGATCAAAACAAGCTAAATTGAGGCATCCATACCAGTAACACCTCCTGAGACATGAGAGCTCCTCACTAAACCACTGCAGCAAGACGCTGTCAATCAAATGAGAGGAAGCTAGGTGGAGGAAGGAGGAGTGGTGGTGCTGCAGAAGAAGAAATAAAATGAATGCACTTTGGTCTAGATGTTAAAGATTGTAGTGGTCCCCTTCGCTAACACTGAAATATGAGTATTAGTAAGGAAATGCTGCCCTCTACAGGACAAGAAGCTCAGGTAGCCTAAGAGACATCAATATATTAGTTGTTTCATTGGCTTTGGCTCAAATCATCAGTCTCCTTCACGCAAATGTATTTTATTACAGTTGCTTCAGAGAGTGGGATACTAACTTTCTTAATGCCAACTTTCCTATTAAAGTAAGTTAGTATCTCGTTCACTACCTAGCCTCCAACATGCAGTTTGTTTGTGACTGACCTCATAACAAAAGATGCTCCGATTCTGTTGTTTTCATCCACTTTATTTCCATTCTCCTCCAGGTGTTGTTATGAAGCAGGTGCACTGAGCACTCCGGATTAATTGCTTTTACCAGCCGTTGCGCATGCGCCCCGGTGGCCAACTCGAGTAGAGGCCCGCCCCTTTATTTTAAAGTAGACCGACCGGAACTGTCATCGAAATTATCAAACCACATTTCCCTGCACTTTGAAAAAAAAGAAAGCACTAGAATTACTAGAAACTAAACTCAGCATTTACAGGACTGCAACCACAAAGTGTCCTTTACCAGTGGTTTAAGAAGTAAACAAGGACATGAACCTCCTGTTCTTTCTGTTGCCATGTCTTGAGCTTTTCCAGATACCCCCCAGGAATTGAAATGAAGACAAAACAAATTGCAACATGTGGAACAAACAGTTTAATACAAATATAAAAGTTTGGCACAATGCAGGTAGACAATTTACAAGGAATATTTCAGAATAAATACCATGCTGTATTCTTAAGAATAAGCAGATTTGACTAGCATTGATACACTAACACTCCCGGTGTACAAAGTGAAGCTAAGTCACGAGTATAAAGAAAACGGTAAGAAAGGAGTGGACGCTGGGCCGTGTGCTTCTTCACTGTTAAAAAGACAAAACAGTCGCTCAGCTTTCCTGCGGTCATTCGGTTTGATTAAAAAACAATGTTTGACTGATAGTTCGGTCAAACATTTACATATGGAAAACCAGTAGAGTGATGTAAGGCACAGGGAGGACCTCCTGCTGCCGACAGTCAGACATCCGGCTCGTTGGCATGTTCCTCAGGTCAGAAACATGTTCCCTTTGGGAAGAGAGGAGGAAAGATCACTTCAATAACATATCAATACTGCCAAATCACCTCCTGTGTTTATGATCCACAACATCGTGAATATTACATGTTAATTTGCATATTGTATACAGACAGCAGAGGTGTAAAGTAACCAAGTACATTTACTCAAGAACTGTACTTAAGTAATATTTCTCTACTGACTGTTGAATAGCCGATGTATAACAGCACTACTTTAGAACTATGTTAGCTGGTCCGTTACCTGTGTGCAGGTGTTCTCAGTCGTCCTTCTTGTTGTCTATGAGCTCCTGGGTGATCTGGGCTAGCCTCTTCTGCTCGTCTCTCTGCTTCTTCAGCGCTTGGTCTGCCTTCTTGCTCTGGTAGATCTTCACCCCGGCAAACCCCAGACACAGGATCAGGGTCTTCAGGGCCAGGATGTAGAGAAGGAGGGGGACGTTGTCTAAAGCCTGAGGAAAAAGAGAGTATATATATATATATATATATATATTTCAGAATAAAAATACCTATGCATTTCCTTTTTTACCTTCTTTCTTCCAGCAATGTCTTTAAACTAAAAGGAGATTAACAAAATAATGATTCCTTCTAGCTGGAGTGGAAAAACCTTGTTTTTTTTGGACACATATTAAAGAAAGGTCTGGAACATTCAAGGATCCTGGAGATGTATCCACCCCCACTCCCCTCCCCTCTTATCCACAAGAGGCCTCAGCTGTCCAAATGGGAGATAGAAGTAAATTTAGTCTCCAAGAGGGGAGGCGGGGTGAGGAAGAGTTGACAGCTGCTCACCATGTGCAAACAGCTCTTCTACTCAGTTGCCCAGACTTCATTCATTCATTTTTAAAAACACCCTATGATTTAACAGTGCCCTTTTTAATTTGGTATACACACACACACACAACACATAGCTTGGCATTTACAAGTGGTGGAAGATGTACTCACATGTTTTACATAAGTAAAAGTAGAAAGTAAAAGTCCTGCATTCAAAATCTTCCTTAACTACTCTGAATTGTGGTGAAGTAGAAGTATAACGTAGCATAAACTGAGAATACTCAAGTAAAGTACAAGTACCTCAGGATTGTACAATTAATGTACTTCAACCCATAACACCACTGGTTACAGGACATCTACGCAGTTGCCCAGACTTCATTCATCCATTGATCATTTTAAACACCAAGTGTTGAAGGATACCATCACAACAGTGCCATTTTAATTCGGCATACACATAACCCATAGATGGGCATTTCCTGTAGACATTGTCAACGTATTTATAGGGTTAGTTAAACACATTTCCAAGAATATTCTCGCAGAAATGCCTTGAACTTCACTGCAACGCACACACTTAGAGACAGATGGAGCAATGGAAAGACAGCATTGCAGAACACTGGTTAACCTTTAGCATCATGCTAAGGACTGTACAGCCAACTTATAACAAAGGAACCACGTAGGAAACAGCCGTTACACTAATAACATGCATAATAGATGTATAACATAATAAATAAGGCTCTGTTTACCTTATAGTTGATCATGATTGCGTGTGTAGTGTCAAAGTCTGTTGTTAACTGTGACAACCGTGGAGGCTTTAATGCTTCTCTGGAGGGGGCGGGGCTTGTCGTCACGGTCCAATCAGTTGGAGGTAAACTGTGCTGCGTTCAAGAGCCCTGTGGACCAACTGTTTCAAATGACTTGACGAAGTAGTTTTTTGCAACCTTTTTCACACATTCCAAGTAATCCACACTGAGTACAGCTATTTAAATAATATTACAAACAGTAAAAACATGTTTACCCTCCCGGTTGTTTCATGACGTGACGTTGATTTTCATTGATGTGAAGTTGATCCGACGGTGAAGAATGCAACCTACTACCATAGACTGTATATATAAAGCCTACTACACATGGATTGATTAGCTCAGATGCTAACTATCAACTATTTTGGGTTATACATTTGTTTTGTTATTATCTACAGACTGGTACATTTCTCGAAGCAGTGAATTAGCAATAGTAGAATACTGGCAACATGCTAAATGGAGCACAAGCAGCTGTCGAATAAAAAAATAGTGTCGGCCTTCCAAAGTGCAGGTTCATCCGGATTTCCCTGGGTATCCGGCAACAATCCCCTCTTAAATCACCCTATTGGACAATGCCGATGACGTCATGTGTAAAAGAAGTTTACTGCTAATAAAACGTTTAACATCTGTTGATATAAACGTGTTGGACATTCATTATCACATGTAATGTTTTTGTTTACCATTAAATAGTCACATGACTGCGTACAAAGATGCGCGTCACGGTGGCCGAGAGGTTAAGGCGTTGGACTCGAAATCCAATGGGGTTTCCCCGCACAGGTTCGAATCCTGTTCGTGACGTTAATCTGTTTTTATTTTTTTTATTTTGTTGACCAAGCGGACACGAGTTCGAGTCCGACATGCGACCTTCGTCCCATCTACAACCATAGAACACGTATTCAGTGTGTGACTGCAATATATGTGGATTCATTGTAAGATTTCTTAAAATATATTGGGTTTAATCTAAGCATTAACACCCCTGATTTAATAAATGAGCTAAATGTAACATCATTAAGGAGAACAGTCATAACAAGCATTTTGAATTAGTTAGGTAACTTGAAAATGTACTTTATTACACAAACTGTATACAGTTGTAATCACCACAGTTGTATAGAATGTAAACACATGTAATATTGAAACTGGAGTGTAGATACTGCAAAACTGGCAATGACAGGGCATTTGTATTGTGTCTGCAAATAAATTAAAATCATGACAAACAGATGCCTCATATGTTGTAGAATAAGAATGTCATTGTTGGACAAATACCATGTTAAGTACATATATTACCTACCATCTCCATCCGAATGTAAAATGAAAAAATAAAAAACGATATGGCATGCAGTTTCTCTCCAGCTGCATACAGTTTATACATTTTCAAAAGGTTCACATGCTGTCAAAAGCGAGGAAATAACTGAACGTACAGCTTGATCTGTGATGTACAGGCAGCACACACTGACCTAATGGCTCACTCTGCATGTGCAAAGACAAAAATACTATTAAAGTGACTTGAAATATACTCATCACCGAGTCTTTCTCCATTCTTCCACATGTCAGTATATTCATCTTAAGTTCTTCGCCTCCATCTATTCATCCAGAGTAAATCTTACCACAGACTGAACCATTCATCTACACATTTTAATTCCCTTATTGTAAATAAATCCCATGAAAACATACAGTGTCATAATCATTCAGAGAATTCACACAGCTCTTATTTTGGCTTGTACTTTTGGGTCATTTCACCTAGCCCAAAGTCTAGCTCAGATCATTTCAGAAGCACTACATCCCTAAATGTAACACAGGTGCTGAGCAGTGGCGTAACAGTGATAATAAAAGCTGAATTTGAGCAGAGAAGTATCCTCTCTTGTTTCCCTTAGGCCCAAACAACCATCTCTACCTTTGCTAATCTATAATCCTGGTGCAACTTGATCATGCTTGTGTTGTTCCCAAATGATACTATAAGCCTGGTTTCCTTCCTCTCTCTGTGATTAAATATCTGCTCAGTATTTTCTCTCATACATTATTTACAACTAGAGGTAGGGTGTTGCTGTAAATCTCATCTTCTGGTCTTGTTGTGCCGGTAACAGCAAAGTGAAACAGTCCCTGCAGCGTTACAGCACTTCCTGTCTCTGCAGACAAACTGGGAGTTTTTAGCCGCTTCTCTCTTCTTAATATATCAGTAACGTGCTCTGTTGTTGGTCCTGGACATGGTGAGAGGCAGAGACACTGACGAGAGAGAGGACACCTCCCAATAAAGAGAGCGGGACAGGAACAGCTGGTAGAGGATCACCATGGAGATGGTCTGGCAGAGGATCACACCGATGGTCACCACCTGTAACGAGAGAAGAAGAGATGGAGGGTCAGAGACAGCCGATGAACACTGGTGACATCATGATGTTGCTGAAATGTTATGAGTCTTCATACCTTCTCCCTCTGGTGTGCGTTAAAGATGGCCGACGTGAGGAAGATGACAGGATGGCAGAGGAACCACAGGAAGCATCCCTGCAGAGGACAATTGAAGTCGTTTGAGTGACGTTGAGTGACGTTGAAGTCGTTTGAGTGAGTTGAGTGAAGTTTATCCGACGGTGAAAGAATGCAACGTACAACACATGGCTAGATTAGCTCAGATGCTAACTATCAACTGTTTTGGGTTATACATTTTTTTTGTTATTATCTACAGACTGGTATATTTCTTGAGGCGGTGAATTAGCGATCGTAGAATACTGGCAACATGGACACAAGGATCACCACCTGATGCAGACCGGTGTGTCTTTAGGGCACATTAGCTTACTGTGTATTTATATGTCTCACCTTGGCGAAGCAGAGGTAGAAGTCTCTCTTCAGGGTGCTCCTCTCAGTGGAGATGATCTGGTAGAGGACGGAGGCCAGCAGGAGGGCGAGGACCACCCGGAGAAGCATGAGGAGCAGAGCGGCGACACTCTGCTGGACGTAGAAGCTGTGATGCTGACCCTCGGGTTCAGAAAACTGCTCCCACAGCAGCAAGCCTCCCTGAGAACGACACCGTTTCACTCTCAATAACTTGAACATTATCATATGCTGATGTGTTTAAATCAAAACCACAGGCAGGTTGATCCACATGCATACAACATCTGAGGTTTTTAAATGAAGCCTCGAATGTCTGGAACAGAATCCTCTATTTAAAGGACTTGAGTTATTGGAAATGTTTGGACCACACAAGTCAGAAACAATTGTATGCAACCAAAACTGGAATCTAATTCTATACATATCATATTAAGAGTGTAGCCTACTCTTTACCTGCATCTATGCATAATTACCAACTTTAAACACCATAAATAGACATGATTTAGAGTGTGTATATAAAGTGTATCTTCATGAAGCCCTGATAATAGCGTACCTGTACGACGACCCCCCCCACAGCGACGGCCCTGGACCTCGGGGTCTGTTCCCACTGCAGAGGGCCCGACTGAGGCTTCCTGCCGCGGCTCAGAGTCCAGCCCACACACAAACTCAGCAGCATGTACAGCATGGACACCTGGGACACCATATCCCAGACTGCACCGGGAGCAGGAAGGGGAAGAGAAGATGGCACACAACTTAAAACTAAGGCCCAATCCCAAACCACACCCTACACCCTACCCCTACACACTACCCCTCCGTTTGCGCGGAGGGTCCGCCACATTAAGTGCTGTTCCAAACCAACGAGTGTGGAGCGGTGTGGAGGGGGAGTGGGCTATCAAGACATTATACAGCGAGTCTACATCGGTGCTGACAGGAGACCGGTCTCAACGCTGTGTGTGTCCGTCAGGAAACACGCTGTTTACAAACAGTTCCAGCAAACACCCACTGATGAACTGCGATGTGAACGACCTCATGATGACCTCATATTTTTAACTTAGGATCGTATACCTGTGTTAAAAACTAAGAAGCTTATAAAAACTAAGAGCTTTACAAAAAAGTAACACAGTTAAAGATGTTTGGAGTTTTATTTTAGTTATTAATTTGAATTGTTTGTCTAAGAGATGCTGATTTGAAACGGCATTCCCTGTTTCTGCCGGAGAGAGGGGAGAGAGGGGAGAGAGGGGAGAGAGGGGAGAGAGGGGAGGCCGTCCCAAAGCTTGCTGCTGTATTTACTCCCTCCATCTGACAGGAGGGAGCCTCGTTGAGCTGAGCATCACTACGTCACGGAGGGGGAGTGTGTAGGGGGAGGGTGTAGGGCGTGGTTTGGGATTGGGCCTAAATGTATACATGAAATATGAATACAGAGGAACATACACTCTGCCAGGCTGCCCATCAGATGGAGACCAACGCCGTCTCTGGAGTACCTGCAGAAACAGTGTATTCATTAAATACATAACGAAGAACACTGTAATGAAAATGTTTAAAAGCAATCGCAGGTTACTTTCTTAAAAACTACGTGTGGAATTGCTTACATACGTACATCATTATTATCACTCTTGCCTTCAACTCCTAATCCACTAACCCCTCACCCTTATTCCACCTAGCTTAGCACTTTTTACTTAAGTTGTTATTGTTCATCTTGACTTGCTTGTAAAGCGCTATATAAATCAAATGTATTATTATAATAATAATAATAATAATAATAATAATAAGAGAAGGACTGGAAAAAGCCAATATCCACTTCACGAGAACTCAGAACACTTTTATTTGTGCTTGGAAATACTTGCATGTAAAATAAAAGGTAGGAACTGTTGTGCTGAATATTTAAATGTATGTAATTAGGTCTCCTGTCAGATGTTACCTGGCCAGGTGGATGTAGCTGCAGAGCGCGGAGCAGCCCTGCAGAGCCAGCACGGTGCTCAGCACTCTGAGGATGGAGTGCATCGGGCCGCCTTTCTTCAGAGCCTGCTGCAGAGGCTTGAAGTAAATACAGCTCGCTATGAAGTAGGCCAGCAGCAGGAGGAAGTAAAAGGTGTGGAGACCTGGGAGAGAGAGAGAGAATAGAAGAGTCTGTCACTCATGAATGATGGAGAACAATTCCTACATCTCTGGATATTAAACATTGGAAACCATTAGGCACTTTGAACCCTTTGAATATTTAATGCATTCTGAGTACACACAGAGCACTGGGTGTGGATATCTCTACTAAGACAGAAAACAAGGTTAATGAAAGGCCTTTAATGCAAGCAGATGTGTGATAAGAACCTAATAAAAGTCCTGATGGTATTATGTTGATGTCTGACCTGCCTCCTCTGCGCTGAAGTGCTCCAGAGGATTTCCTGCTGAGTCAGCGTTGAACAGCAAGATAGAGAAACTGAGATCAGGGTGAGAAGGGATCACTGCATCCTTCTGGAGAGACAGGAGACACACAGTGATACATTCCTGCTGTCAATACCAACATAACTAATAGAAGGGTGATAGGGTGACTTTGGTTAGTGTTTGATTCACAATAGTCCCACATTAACACAGAAAACTAACTAGACCAGGAACCCCTGTGTTCTGCGAGGTAAACATATGATTTGTTTTCCCGAGCAGCAGCTGTGGTTTCCAGGAAAAATGACTTAACGTGTTGAGAATATCATAAATATATTGTACACTTCGACTGATATCGGGTTTTTCCGATGCTAAACTATATTTTGCTGCTTCCCTCCTTCCACAGAAGTTTTCTCCTTAGCGTACACCTCTTCAAAATACCCAAACTACCCCTTTAAGGCGGTTTAGTTTGATAGTTACCTGACATGTGTATCTGTCTGCGTACAGGACCTGCCAGGCTGTCGGAGTCGACTCTTTAGGGATCGTGTGGTTGTATTCATCTGCAGTGAGAGAAACTGAAGCAGGAGGACACACACAGTGACGTTAGGGATGAGAAAAAGAATACAATCAAAACAGCTCTGTAGTGTCTCTTCTTACTGGCGTGCTGAGCTTTGCTGATCCTCTCCGAGCAGTTGAGGCTCTCCAGCTGTGAGTCCATGTCCTGAAACAGCAGCAGTCTGGACTCCTTCTCTGTGGCCAGGGGAACGTTATCCAGCCGGATCACCAGCAGACCATCAGAACCTGAGACAAAACGGGTCAGAGATATTCATTTATACATTCATCAGATCATCATCCCTGCATTTTCAGTGTCAGCATAAATGACTCACTCACAGTTATTCACCACAGATGACATTACACAGCATTTAAGGTCGTTAAAACGTGTTTTTCCACAAGTGTTGGTTTTATTTTCCATTAGTTAAAAATATATATATTTAAGAAATTACCACAGTAGATATAATCCGATTAAGTGATGAGGTCCATCCCATAGGTAAATACATATAAATAGATGCTTTATCGATCCCAAATTGAGAAATGACTTTGTCACAGCAGCAGTGTGTTCAGACATTTAAAAGGTGGAATATTATTACAAATAATAGCCTACTGAAATGTTCTATTTGCTTCAAAAAATGACAGTATATTGAAAGACACTTCGTCATTACACCATGTTAAAATACTTATTAGTTACAAACAGATGAAGATAAGCCTGTCACTGCAGAAATGACACGTTCGCATCTTTAAATCAGTGTTACCTTGGTACATGAATTTAGTGATGAACTGTCCTCTCTGCTGCCTCGCTGCTTCACTCTTAAAAAGTCCCGTCACACTTTTACCAAAAGCCTCAGAATTAAGCAGCACTAAAGCTGTAAGTGTGGCTAATAAATACGACATTGTTAACCCAATGCAGTTCACCGTTATCGACAAATAAACTCATGTATTCAATAAACCACGAAGCGCCCGCTGACAGTTTGATTGATTTGGAATTCGGCGAATCAAACCGCGCCTTTGTTTCGCTCTCATGTGAAGCAACCAATCAGATTGCAGAAACGAGTGTAAATGTGATGCTATCCCGCCTCTTTTCAACGTGTCAACACTGCCGTAAAACGCCCGTCAGCTGTCGCAACGCACACAATGTATGTAGTGTAGTGAAGCTTATGGAATAGCATCACTTCCTGTTAGCTTGCCTGCAATACAACTGTAAATATTAGCATTAAAATGTCGTTATTATGTCTGTAGGAGACCTTAATGTGCTATGACTAGAATATGGACTTTAACAGCACTGTTCTGGTGACTGGAGGCTCTGGATTCATGTAAGTTTGTACTATAATTGCAGAAATATATGAATGATGTCCATTAAGCACAATTCAATTACAGTTTGTACCTGAATAATTACTGTTTGTAGACGATTCTAACACTAATGTTGCATTACAGTCGGCTACACCGAGTTTAATTCACCTACTAAATACGCAAAATATGATTATATTGTTATTCCTCTTATTCATGCATTAACCAATAAGCAGATGCAGCTGGGTGTGGTTAATCTGTAAGCATCTGTACGCAGAGATGATGAAAAGTACTATATTATAGTATTTCCATTCTCTGACACTTTGTACTCCTATTTCATGTGATTTCTGAGGCCAATATTTTACTTTTTACTCCACTACATTTATTTTAAAACACTCAGTGGAATCAACAAAACATTACAACATATCATTGGGTTTGTAGTAATTTGTATAGCAACATCTTTAGCTGTCAAATAAAGCTGTACAATTGCATGAAACCTCAAAATTGAACTCTTATCTTCTCCTTCCAGCGGCTCACATCTTGTGTGCTCGCTGGTCACCAGACACCCTGACTGGAGGATAATAAACCTGGATAATGTAAGTCTCTCCTGGTTTTTATGTATTTAGCATGTTTTACTGAGCTAAATAATAATAATAATAATACATTACATTTATAAAGTGCTTACAAGCAAGTACAACAAAATAACAACAAAAGTAGAAAGTGCTAAGCTAGGTGGAATAAGGGCAAGTTGATTAGGAGTTGAAGGCAAGAGTGAAAAGGTGAGTTTTGAGGGATTGTTTGAATGATGTGAGAGTGTTGGCGGATCTGACGTGGCTGGGGAGGGAGTTCCAGAGTGTGGGGGAGGCTGCTGCGAAGGCCCTGTCCCCCCAGGTCCGGAGCTTTGTCCTGATGGGCTGCAGTAGGTTAGCTTCAGCAGACCTGAGGCGACGGGTGGGGGGGGGGGGGGCAAGGTTGTTGAGGGCTTTGAAAGTGAAAAGTAATATTTTAAAGTCAATGCGGTGTTTGATGGGGAGCCAGTGGAGGTCATGGAGGATAGGGGTGATGTGGTCGGAGCGTCGGGTGGAGGTCATGGAGGATAGGGGTGATGTGGTCGGAGCGTCGGGTGGAGGTCATGGAGGATAGGGGTGATGTGGTCGGAGCGTCGGGTGGAGGTCATGGAGGATAGGGGTGATGTGGTCGGAGCGTCGGGTGGAGGTCATGGAGGATAGGGGTGATGTGGTCGGAGCGTCGGGTGGAGGTCATGGAGGATAGGGGTGATGTGGTCGGAGCGTCGGGTGGAGGTCATGGAGGATAGGGGTGATGTGGTCGGAGCGTCGGGTGGAGGTCATGGAGGATAGGGGTGATGTGGTCGGAGCGTCGGGTGGAGGTGAGCAAGCGGGCAGCTGATTTTTGGACATATTGAGGTTGTTTTAGTGTGAATGCAGGTGATCCAAAAAGTGCTGTTGCAGTAATCCAGTCGGGATGTTATGAAGGCATGGATCAGAGTTTCAGCAGCGGTCGATGAGAGGGAGTGACCTGGTTGACGTGAGGGAGGAAAGTGAGGGCGGGGTCGAGGATGATGCCAAGGTTACGGATGTGAGTGGAGGGGTTGACAATGGAGCCATCGATGGAAAGATCTTGGGTTGATGTCCCTGATGCTCTGATCTCTTCCAGCTGGATTACTGCTGCAGCCCCAGGAGTCTGGAGAGTGTGGAGGACAGAGCAAACTACACTTTCATCAGGGTGAGAGATTAGATCCATTCATGGAAGACCTTTTTACCTTTAGAGTGTTTTAATATATACATCTACTTCTTTCCTCCACAGGGAGATGTGTGTAACTCACAGCTGGTAAATCACATTTTCAACACAGAGAACATCGATGTGATTTTCCACCTGGCGGCCAAAACACACGTCGGTGAGCAGCAGCAGTCCACCTCACATCTCTATTAAAACCCGCCTCTCGTTGCCTAACTTTGTGTTCTTCTTTCCTTGTCAGAGACGTCATTCGAAGCCCCGGCTAGTTTCCAGCGTGTGAACATCGAAGGGACCAGAGTTTTACTGGCAGCCGCCCATCAGGCCCCACACCAATCACAGCGCTTCGTCTACGTCAGCACTGATGAAGTGTACGGAGAGGGGCTGGATCAGGTCAGTGGGCAGGGGTTACGGTCCTCGACAGATGGAGAGTTTTTGGATTGATTTTAAGATTTATTTTTGGTGTTTTGGCAGGTCTTTGATGAGAGCAGTCCAGTGAGGCCCTCCAACCCGTATTCTACCACCAAAGCAGCTGCAGAGTACCTGGTCCGCTCCTACTGGGACAAATATAAGGTTAGGCACAAACAGATATATTACATACAATAAATCTGTTTGGAAATTCACTGCATTTCTCATTCTGATAGTAGAAATAACAAGACATACAGATCTATTAGTTGTTCCTGACAGTTCTTTGAATATGAAATCCTGCTTTGTGTATTTCTAGTTTCCCATCATCATCACCAGGAGTAACAACATCTACGGGCCACGGCAGTACACTGAGAAGGTACTTTTGTACTTAGCTCGGAGCCATTGTGTACTATATATATATAAGCACTGTTAGGTAACATGTTGTCTGTAGCACAGCGGCTTGCCTTACCTGGTTTAGTTATAAGGCTGTAACTGTAAAGCTAAAAAAACGTGCTAGTCGTTCATTTGAAATGTATTTTCGAAAAGCGAAACCTCTTCTTGATCTTTCAGGTTATTCCCAAGTTCCTCACCCTCCTTCAAATGAACAAGAAATGGTCGGTTTGAATTTTACTTTGAAATAGTTTTGCAGAGAAACCAGCTTCAGTATTCATTCATAAAAAATAAATGTACATCTAGTTTCAAATCTGAACCCCTCATTTCTCCTGCAGCACCATCCAAGGAACCCTCCCTAAATCCCGGCACTTCCTGTTTGTCGATGACGCCATCAACGCCCTCCGGCTCGTCCTGGAGAAAGGCATTGTGGGAGAAATCTACAATGTGGGAACAAGCTGTGAGATTCTCATCATGCAATTGGCTAAGGAGCTCGTTAAAATGGTGGGTTTAGAAACTGCTGATGTAAAGAGAGATAAGAGGAGGTGTTAAAATATCTCATCTATTGTGTTTCAGGTCAAGAACGTGCCGGACTCCGAGGTGAACGATTGGCTCGAGTTTGTGCCCGACAGGTGAGCAAACTAATTAAATAATAACAATGGCACATTGTGTAGTACTTTACATCCACCAGCTAACTGAGTGTTTGCCTCCTCCTACAGGCCGTGTGTCGACCTGCGATATCCAATCAGCTGTGAGAAGCTGCAGCAGCTTGGCTGGAGGGCGGACGTTTCCTGGACTGAAGGCATCAGACAGACTGGTACTGACACACACACACACACTCCAACACAGACTAACACACACACACACAATGCTTCCCTCATTAAAATGTGTCATTTGTTTTTGCTGTCTTTTAGTAAAATGGTACCAAGATAACGCAGACTTTTGGTCGGACCAAGAACCAATCAGGAGCAAGCTGGAAAAAGTCACAAACAAATAAGTGCTTCCCTGCTTCTTGACTGACAGGATGCAGAACGACGAGGAGCAGTATTTCCTACAAACGTTACATGACTGGACAAACACTAAAGACATGAGCACACGTCAGTGTCGCTGTACACAGATTATTTTTCTCAAATGTTCCTAAATGATTGTCGGACCAAAATGTGCCTGACAACAGGATGCCTCTCTACAACCAAAGCAACGTGAATGCACTTTAATAACCGTCTTGTCTGAATGTATGGAGACATTTTGCAATGACACATGGTTTGTTTAAGGCTGTTAATCCACTGACCAAATATTGTAGTGGAGGTGGGCTCAAAACAGGGAGGACAAGTATTACATTAAAGGTCCCATGTCATGGCCATTTCTGCTGATCATATTTCCATTGTTGAGGTCTACTAGAATAGATTCACATTGTTCAATGTTCCAAACTCACATTGGTTTCTCACAGCATCTCTGTAGAGTGTGTGTATTCACTCTCTGTCCTAAACGGCTTGTTGGAGCTCCTGCCCCCCCCCCCCTCCCAGTGAGCCCATGTGCTCTGATTGGTCGGGACGTTGCGAGGCTCGTTGCTGCTGCGAGGAGCGGAACTCATCCTGAGCACCCAAACACTCACAGCCGAAGTAAAAACAATAAGTGTGGCTTGATATTGAGAAAGAAAAAGCTTTCTAACGCTGTGAGAATCTGCGGAGAGCATTTCTCCACCATCCCAACTCGGCTATTACCAGCGTTCAGAGAGCTCTATGCAAGTCAATGGGGACTCCCTGTTAGTTAGCCAAGGGGTCCTGGTGTGGGAGGTGTGTGTCCGGTTGTTGATCTGGGTGTTCACACGTCACAGAACTCAGGAAGCAAACAATGGAACATGAGAAATGTCCAACGAGGCGTTCTGGGGCAGCACAGACAGCTCTTCTCTGAGTTAGAGTTTTACTCGCTACAGGGTGCACTTTGAGGGTTTGTGACTCTGCAGACCGTTCACATGCAGAACAACCTTCATAACAACAAGGCGACGGGTCAGAACCGGACATGGGATCTTTAAATGCATTAAAGTACAAGAAATATGACTGAAAACCATCTTTTAGCAACTTAAAGAGTTCATTTAAATAAACGTTTATTTTGTAATCACAGCAGCTCATTACAAATCATTCATCAAGAGTTTTATAATTGTGTACAATGACTGCAGATACACTTTTTATTTAATAACAAGGATCTTTTCTAACTAAAACACTTTAAGGAAAAAAGGGTCAGAACACAGATTACATTTGCAAATCCAAACCTTTATTTGTGATAAAATCAGAATAGATGCACAATTATTTTCTCCTCTTCGTGCACAACTGCTAAACTAATACAGAAAGCAAATACTAACTAGCAGGCCGGGGGGGCCGAGTCCACATCGAGGGTCTGGCCAGTCAGAAATATTAACACTGCGCTCTCCTTTCAATTCAGTCACTAAAACAGCAATCATTCCTAAACACAACGACACCTTTATGTCCTGTAACCCTCTACGTTGAACTGAAAGGGACAGAGCGGCAGGGTCTTATTGTCATTTAAGATGTGGATGAAGTCGTGATGTCACATGTGTAAAAGACCCCTATGACGTCCTCTTTTACCCATTTCTGATTGGCCAGAAGCTCCCCTCCATACGAGCATCAACACAGACGCCTGAAAATATGCAAATCACAACAACATAGCAATAGAACCACAGTTAATTCTGTGTTATGAAGACTTTTAAAGATCACCACTTGCCAGACACTCACAACAAGGGCATTTACGGGAAGGAAAAGTGTAAAGACTCAAATGAACGAACACATAAAATCAACATCTGACTTGGAGAGAATCTGGACACTTGTTTTTTGTACTGCATGTTTTTTTCTACAAAATGGTCTTTGATCGTAACGTTTTGTTAATTGTTTTATTTATTTTAATCCAAACCTTGGCATATATGGTGGTATTGTCTCAAATTTTGTTTGCCAATTAAAAAAAATGGCTGTTTATGCTTGGTTATCATTATTGGCAATGGAGCCTGTCGCACAAACAGGTTGTTATGGATCTGATACTGAGTCCAATGAGACTTTAAAGGTAACCCGCGCAGGACGTTTCTCTAAATATGTCGCATCAACTGTAGTGAGACTGTCAGCGGCGCCACGTGCACATCTCCACGTATCGGTGCAATTAACAGAAAAGGGGTGTGGCTACAAGCTGGGTACGACTTTCAAAAGTTACTGAGGAATATGAGGAAGTACTGCCACCTCATTTCAGCACGCCTGTATTAAAATAATGGAGCTTGACGGAAAGATGCGCACGCGACTGGTGACAGTTTTTCCATTTAAATATACGAGTTGTTGCGCTGACATATTTAAAAGAGAAACTCCTACACGTTGCATCTTTAACATTTAAAAAGCTCACACTACCCCAGAAAAATAGAAATTTTCACTCATACCAATGACATTCAACATTCAAGTGCCAGTGTTTTTGTTTACTGTCTTTTGGTCAAGTCACTTTGTAAAATATCAACTTTTGTATTAGGCTTATAAAAATAAATATTTCTCAGAAATGCTTGATAAATTACACAAACTAGCAGCGAAAGTAGACTCGAGAACTCTGTGTGCAAACAGCTGATTCCTACGGTTGCTGTTAACTACAACTCCACCTGGTCCCAAAAAAAAACAGTTTCATATCTGGAAGAACCTTTCTGTAAATCACACACACACACACACACTCACACACACACCTCTCACTCACACACACGTAACTGTGGAGCAACCTCTCTTTTTGACACCTGTCTGCGCTACACTCACTCGCCCCTCGCCCCTCTCTGAGGTTTTGGAGGGACGACAGAAGACTTCAACACTAATCTGAGTAACTGAAGTATTTTCTATAACCCGATGGGGTTCCTACAACAGAGGGGCCTTCAGGCCGCAGCAATGGGAGCGTAGCACCATTAATTGTTCGGCGACAATAGAAAGTAGTCCTGCTGGAAAAAGGTCAGTATAACGCTGTATACAGTGTAACAAACTCCACTATCCGCTCCTTTAGGGCTGGGTATCGCCGGGTAAATTTAAGGCATCAAAAAAGGTTTTTAAAATATTCAAAAACTAAAGTGCTGACTTGTTCTAAATGACGACTTTTTCTCTCAGAGGAAATCACTTTTTGATTAGTAAAGCTGGTGGTCAAAGCAAATGTTACATTTGGGCTTTTTCACTGTACAGGGGATGGATGTATTCACAGGACGCCACCTCAGACACTACTGAGCGGCAACAACAGATATACTATATAGAGTAACAGCTAAATGCTAACACCAGCATGCTAACCGGCTCACAATGATGTAAGCAGCTTTTCTTGGTTGCCATCTTTGTTTCGGACGCTAGTTAATGCAAATAAGACAAAGCACACATAGGGATGCATACCGGTATCCGGTATTACCGAAATACCGGTGGCTACGGTATACCGTACCGAAATCAGATCCGGTTTCGATACTTTATAAAAAAAAATATAACATTTTTTTTTAATATTAATTTTAAAAGTGAGTCCGTGGCCGGTGATGGCGGGTGTTATAAATTAGATTGCATCATCGTTTTTCTTTTAATTTAATATTAATTTGACATGTTGGCTATATTGTAAAGCTGCATCCCTAAGCACACATGATTTAGTTGGTAATGGCATTCGTTTTGAAGGGTATCAAACTATTGGATAATTAAATGGCCTGAAGGAAATGTGTTTTATTATCTTGAACGGCTATGCTTAACAATGTCCACTAGAGAGCGAATGAGTGCGCCGACTTTCCCGTACTGCATCCGTTTCTGCATTTTTAGTATAAAATAAATAGTATGGATTCTTCATCTGACATTGAAAAAATACCCAGCCCTAAGCTAACACTTTTCAGTTTTTAGCCACTCCAAGGCACCGCGCACATGTCAGACTTTCCTGCGGCCAGCTTCTGCTCTAATCTGAACATCGCACACACACAGAAAGCGGCTCATTCAGAGACAGCGAGGTGAAAGCAAGCAAACGATCTGCATTGCACTCACTGCAGAAGTTCAGGGGCGTTCTAACGAGGTGGGACGGGGGGGTTTTGGGGGCACAGTGGTAGTAACTCCAGCACAGTTTAATGGTAAATACAGCCAACAGATATCATCTATCCGTGCTAGAAAAAGACCTAAATACATTGCATATATATTTGCGTAATCCGAACAACTTGACTGCTTTACAAACACGATGGAAAGTGAGGTAAACTGAAGCGTTACCTTCCACGCTGTGCAACTCACAACATTAGCTCATATCTTACATTGTATTTCTAGCATCAGTATCGCTGTGAAATGCTCAGTCGCTCCTTCATTTACTCTATCTGCCCCCTAGTGGCTGCTAGAAGGCACAGCAATGTCTACAGATTCCTCACTGTGCGTCCTTCTTTAAAAAGGTTTGCCTTTGAACTCGGCAGCGTTTAGCATCCTTAACGTTATTACTCAAACACAAAGACTGCACTAGCTGCATACTAAGTTTCTGGTTGGCAACAGCCATGGATTCAAGTAACACATCGGACTCTCACACAGGAAGTGGGGAACGATTCTGTCAAGCTTTAAAACTGTTATTCAGTCAATATGTAAAGGTGGATTTTGTACCAAAATCCTATTGTGTTTATTAAACTGTAAGGTAGTAAGCTTCAGTTTGGCATCCTGACCACTGAGGACACGAGTTGGATGTTAAGATTCGACAGTTTTGAAACAACTATCATCAAAAAAGCTGGTTAAGAAAACGTTTACATGTAAAGGTGTCCTTAAGAATATAAAAAAAAGTGCAACTTAAAGAATTAACGTGTAAAAAAGTGAGTTTTAAACTTAGCAAATGCTTCATATTGATTGTCATTTGCAAAGTCAACTTATTGTCCCATTTCTGATATTTATATATTATATTCGCGGCTCTCTAGGATGGCGGCTATCAACCATTGCTGCAGGCAAATCAAACTGTGGCATCCATATCATGCCCACAGACGAATGCTCTGATTGGATAACGGGTGGGACGCGTCAAACACCGTTATATCAACCGCTGTTTCTACTGGAACTCAATTTGAACAATAGCGACAACACAACGCTCTGTGCTGCAAAGACCTCCTGAAGCTAAAACGATAATGCACTCATTTCTGTATTTGGTTCCTTTCTGTTGGACATGGTGGAGTTTCTTTTTTGCTTCTAACATTGCGTCCTATGACATCTTTCCTTCAACGTAGCATCCCATTAAACTGGCCCCTCATTTGAAACACTAGAATACAAAACTGGTTCAGTGAGAAATCACCAAACTCAAAGTCTGACACGAGAACCTGGTGTCTATACATCGAGAAACAATAATCTAGTTTGTATATGTGACCTGCTGTCTGCATGAATCCTCCAGCATTACTCAGCCTTAAACTCTTCACAAAACGATGTTAAAGCCAACTAGCTTCCCTAAGCTCCTCACTGACTGCACTCCAGGGAAATAGCTTGACATGAACACGACCTACGATTAAAAATTGGTCTTCAAATGATAGCCGACAAGAAACAAATCAAGAGTTTTAACATAACTAAAGCCTGCTGTAGAATTGTATCTATTTGCTTGGCATTTTTTTTACCTCCTTGACCAAAAAACAACAACACTTGCATATGTTTTTTTGTCCTGGTCCAGCTTTGTCATTAGTCAAAGCCAGTGGGCAATTTGAGAGTCTGCCTCGTGAGCTTGTTTTTCAATTTCCAATTAGTTGGTTTTGTGTTCACCGTAAATTAAATATCTCCAAAGAATAAATGTGCCGTTCAAATTGCCCACCGAGCTAAGCTCACCAGACCGCTGCGGTCAAACGTTGAGTGATCAAACGTGATTTTTCTACACAACAAGCGAGTTTCACTTGTAATTCACATTCTTCTTCTCTTTTCTGTTTCAAGAAGAGTTGTACTATTTACATTTAATCTATTTTCACTTCGCTTAAGTTGCTCATGTAAACAAAACAAATTAAGACCCTGATGAACGTTTTCCCCACCAGGAAGCAACAGGGCTTTCTTTTTGGCTTATTCTGCTGCTTATTAACAAAAGGGAGGGGATCGGAAACCGCTGAGTCGTCTACATTTACAGCGGAGTTCCTTTTAGAAGTTCAATCAGGGACTAAAACACAGCTGAGACGAACAGGGCTAACCGTGGGCCTTGAATGCATCTCAACAATAATTAGATGTTCACTTCTGTGAAGTAGCATAGCAGAAAGATGCATCTGCTGAATCAACAGGAAGAACACAAGTGGATGCTAAAGAAGCTAACATTGTGTGGTTATTTAAGTGAAGCTAAAAGGGCTAACTTGTGTACAAAGTGTGGCATTATCTCCCCTGGAAAGCCCCGTCTGTCCCTGCTGTGAAACAGTTCGGCGATATCCTTTTACTTTTATCCTAAAGACCGAACAAACAAACTGGAATGACTTATTTTAGAGAAGACTCTTCATGTAACTCTCCAGGATAGAGTGAGCGAGAACATTTTGAACTCTTTAAGCCTTTTTTTAAAGTTGTGTATCCCCCTTGAAAGAAGCTTTTGGCAGACAAGGGTTTTAAATGTTTGTGGTGGAAAGCGGAGCACGATTCTCAAAAGCAACGAGGCACTAAGAGTCATTTTGTTCTTCCAGCAGCAGCCGTTTCATTTCCATTAAATGCAGTCCATGCTAGATGCGGAAAGAGTATGCCATGTGTATCTTACAATAGAAGGTTAGAAAGTGAAGTTTGACCTCACATTTTAAAACGTTTGAGTCGGTTATAAAGATCTACATTTGTTTGAATAGTAAGAAAATGACAGCTGCTTTAATGTGACTCAGCAATTAGTGACGAGAAGCCTTTGAGAAACTCAAGCTCAAACCAGAGCTGTGACAAATCGCTCCGTTAGTACGACTCCCAAAAGCATAGAACCACTGCTTTCTGGCTGGCGAAGCAAAGAAGTCGTTTCTTGAATGTCTTCTTGAGTCACTCGGGATGAGGGTATATCAATATAAGTGGTTATATGTGTTTGGGAGCTCATTCTCGTGAATTTGAGCTCCAATAAATAGATAAGGAATTGCTTTGAGTTTCCTCATCGCGGTTTTAGTTTTTTTTTGTTGCCAAGGTTTGATTTAGTTCAAGCCTAGTTTGTTTCCTTCCAAATATAAATAAAGAAAAACATGTTTAAACCCATACATGACATTAAATACACATTTCTTTTAGTTACAGTTGGCCAATACTTGTAGCCACGTATGGCAATTAAAACAACGGAAATAAGAGACAATTGTTTAAAAGGCACAGTACAGAAACAAATGACCCTCCATTATGTTTTGTTTCAAACAAAGAGACTGTTAGCATCGTTGCTAGCCGCAGTACCTTCAGTCTGTTCGACATCTTTCTCAGATCTCTGGAACTCAAGACTTCAATATGTTTTAAAAAGGTGAAAATAAAAAACGTTTCTGTTTCTGTGGCTGCTTTTAAAGTATCTATCATGTCAAGGAAGGAGACAGATCCCATTTTGGAATTTATATGCAGACATATTTAGCTCAGATTTGACATCTTGCCCATCTCTGCGCTATGTTTTAGAAAAGTGTTTGGCCGGTGATTTACAACATGGCCATGCGTTACATACAAAGATGACATGTGAAGGGACACAGGATGCCTGGCTGGCTTTGGGTGATGCAGACAAAAACACAATGAAGCCAAAAGTGAAACGCTGTCTTCCTGCAGCTGCTTTGTGGGACTGTAAATCTAAAATCTTCCAGGGGTTAAAGGAACGCCAACATATAATTCAAATGGTTATTTTTCCTTCGAGAAGGGAACATTGTTCAAACAGTCCTCACGGAAAACAAAAGGGTACTGCTAAGCTGAAGAATAACCAACTCAAATTGAAGTTCCCTTTATACTGTGGCCTATTGTAAGAGGTGAGATTTACCAAAGACGAGGGACCCTAGAGACAAAGGCGAGATGGAAAGGAGGATAAAAGGAAAATAATTAAAAGATCTGAGTGTATACGGGTGGAAGGAGGGCTATATAAATGAGTATAAATAGTTTAATAACATGCACGTGGTTTTTCTTTAAGGTAAATGAGGGGGAGGAGACGGATGGGGTGCAGACAGTGGAGTGGAGAAAGGAAGGAAGAGGGGGTGAGTTAAGGAGGAACCTAGTTGCCCCACCAGTCCACTTGAGGGTGCGAGTAGTTTCCTCCGTAGCCATCACTCGTGTAGAAGTTTCCAAAACCAGCTGAGAGGGAGGAGAGGAGAGAACTCAGAGTTAACAACGTGAGAGAGTTGTTCATTATAACCAGAGGTGGGAAGTACAAATACTTTGTTACGGTACTTAAATACATGTTTCTGGTATCAGTACTTTACTTATTTTTCTGACCACTTCTTACATGTTGAACTCAAATACCTGTACTTTCTACTTCTTACATGTTGAACTCAAATACCTGTACTTTCTACTTCTTACATGTTGAACTCAAATACCTGTACTTTCTACTTCTTACATGTTGAACTCAAATACCTGTACTTTCTACTTCTTACATGTTGAACTCAAATACCTGTACTTTCTACTTCTTACATGTTGAACTCAAATACCTGTACTTTCTACTTCTTACATGTTGAACTCAAATACCTGTACTTTCTACTTGAGTAAAGGATGTGTGTACTTTAGCCATCTCTGACTATAACACCCTGGCTGTATCCTCACCTCCTCCGAACCCGCGGTTTCCTCCGTGTCCGGCCTGGTTGCGTCCTCCACGTCCTCCAAACCCTCCGGCGGTGCCTCCGGCTGCCGTCTGACGGTAATCACGAGCTCCAAAACCACCGGAGAACCTGGAGGCAAAACCAACCACACCGTTAACATCTCATTCAAAGAGAACCATCTTTGACCTTTAAACCACTTTTCTATTGGGACACATTCAACACATTCCCCAACAAAGAGGGGACAGTGTTCACCTCTTAGAGCGTCCTCTGGTGTTGGTCTTATGCTGATGTTCATACGCCAGGCTCTCCAGCCATGAGGGCACTTCCTGTTTCGCCTCCACCAGGATGTCCAGCAGGTCCTTGGTGATGTTCCCATTTTTATCATTGAAGAACGATGTGGCCAATCCTACAGAAGAATAAAACGGTGAGTTACAGCAGCAGTGAATACAAGCTTTTGTGGGTTGGAGCTTAAAAAAGCGTCAGTGTTTATGAGGCAGTCTCACCGAGGTTTCCCACTCGTCCTGTACGTCCGATACGGTGAACGTACTCCTCGATGTCGCTGGGCAGATCAAAGTTAATCACATGTTTCACATTGGAGATGTCCAGACCACGAGCTGCCACCTGAGGCCACAAAGGAGAAACCAGAGGTCACACACGTTCACATGCAGCGATACTGGAGTTTTCACCATGATGGAATTTCTCGCTGATGGCAAGGACGTCTTTAAGAAATGAAACTACTCGTGTGAGTAGAAAACATTACAGGGGTGTACAGCAGTAGTTTGGATGAAAGGATGTTGTGTTATTTCATATTATTTGCTGCCCTTTGCGTAATATACTGTATGAACTATCTTAATTATCAATGTTTACATAAAAATAGGATGAGAAATTAAACTGTCTTGTTATCTGAACATGGACTATGTATGTATGTATATTTGTACATAAGTATGTGTATATATAGAATTCTGTTTGTGTGAGGGCTACCTTTGTATGAGCGACGCTTTCTGCCCTCCCGCTTCTACTAATTGTGTTTCGGATGCATGTGTGTGTACTGACCGCTGTGGCCACCAGGATGGGGCATTTTCCAGATCTGAACTGACTCAGCGCCTCCTCTCGGTCCCTCTGGGAACGGTCGCCATGGATACTGGTGCAGGCGTACCCCTCCCGATACAGGAAGTCCTCCAGAGCGTCGGCACCTTTCTTGGTCTCCACGAACACCAGGGTCAACGAGTCCTTACCTGAGGAGAGAAAACACACGTGAGGTTAAACATTAGAAGTGAGAGGATGGTCGTGGTGGATGTGGAAGATGGAAAAAAGTAACAAAACAAAACTCAACACTGGTTGCCGTGGCATCTCGTTTTGAACCTTAGATAAAAACACATTAGTCGAACCTGCGATCCTTAGTGTAATAAAATACAGACTAATGGATTTTGGTCACATGGATGAACCACAACCAATCAATTTGACCCAAAACATTGATGCCATCTGTAATATTTTTACACAATTTTATGTGACGTAAAACGTTTTTGACACAAACGTCACAATATTTGTTATTTTGCCTGGATATCTACAGCTGGCATATTGTGAAATCAACCCCTTCCCTTATCCTACGCATTCATTTCATACTAAAAAACTGCTTTAGCTATAAAACAAGTTGCAGCATAGTGACTACGGAGAGTCGTAAATCACTTGGTGTATAATTAAATCACACCTCACATTAACCTGGATGATCTGCAGGTAACGCTGGTTATAACATGCACTTTAATGACCTCAAATGAATCACAGTACACTTTGTTCTATGGACCGAACAGTGCAACAGGCAGCAGGGAGTGCAGTGTGGGGAAACAATAAAGCACAGTGTCAGCAGCACTGTGACTGAGCCACTGCTGGAGAGAGTTTGGTCACAGTGAGTGAAGACTACAGCACGTTACTACCCGATAAGGTGTATTGGCCTAAATGTAAGGTCTCTAGCTGTTGAGACGTAAACATAACCAGACTCTCTCCATCAAGGCTTTGGGTCTGACATGGAGACACCACAGCGACATACTGCACGTAAAAATGTCACAAATAACTCAGGCATGTTTGATTTAGCAAACCGGATTCATGAAATGGTACACAGAACCGAAATAATATGAATAAACAAAGGATTCTCCGTCCACAGAGAGGAACATCGAAAAGGGGCAAGCAAACTTATTTAAAATGTGAAATGACAGATACGATTGTGTCCCCATTGAGGATCTTACCAGGTTTCTCTATGTTGTCTCCAGTATTGTCCTGTACCTCGCTGGGGATGACTTTGGATAAAACCACACCAAACCACCAACATGTCAACTGCACTCAATCAGCAGTAGAAAACCAACCCTGTATGTTCCTCATGTGCCCAAGGTTCGCCTCCAATCAATACATCGGGGTCACCACCAAAAGAAAACGTCCTATTTTAACCAACTCTGAATGAGTTTCTACTTTAAAAAAAGGAGGGGACATAAAGCATTCGTTGTAATTTCAGGAGTGGGAGTTGTTTTTATATCCACATCCTCACTTTTGCCTTCCTGAAGCTAACACAATAATATAGAATTGTCGACTCTTAATGCACAAATAGACTGGGATGACAGGACAATATGATAATGGTAAAAAGGATTGGGGAAATAAAACCGCACTGTGTGTGTGTGTGTGTTAGCATAAGTAAATGTCTGGTAGTGTTAGGACACATCTGATGTTGTTAGTGTTGGACTGTCTCACCTGTAGCGCTGAGCAGATCCAGGAGGAAAGACCTCTTGTCGCTCTCCTCCACCCACACTACTTTCTGGGTGATGTTCTCCGAGGTGGAGCCCACTCGGCCCACCGCCAGGAAGATGTACTCCTCCAGGAAGTCCCTGGCAAGGATCTGTTAGTGGAGCACAGAGTGACCGATCAATGTGCTGCCGTTTACCGGGACATTTAGACCGATAACCCCAGCTTTCAGTCGGATTGAACGACTACAAGTGGTCCTTTAAACACTTTCTTTCAATGTCAAGTGAATCAAAAAGACATCTGGAATTGTATGGAAACTGCAATTGTTGGTCAACCCCGTCACAGACTATATGACTCAGCTCATCATAACAACCTAATAAGGCTGTCCAACAACATCTGGGACCCAAAGCATGCTCTGATCAGAGAATATGAACTGCTACCATCTAATGGGAGATTCAATAAAGTCAGACTGAAGCATCCTTTGTGCTCCGGTCGATCCTCTCAGTAAAGGCAGAGCTGAATCCAGATCGAATGCACGCTGAAGGCTCTTTGAGCAGGTTTTCTCTCAGTGATTACGATGTTGTCTTGATATCTGTCGATGTCGATGTTACACATGGAGCTGCTGTGATGCTGATGATCTAACCAGTATCTGTACCTGGATCTCTTTAGGGAAGGTGGCGCTGAACATCATGGTTTGTCGGATGCCTTTGTGCGGCATGGTGTCCTGCTCAACGATGCGTCTGATCTGGGGTTCGAATCCCATGTCCAACATACGATCTGCCTCGTCCAGGACCAGGTAGCTGAAGGGAAGAAGCACAGAGGAGGCGTCACATTTAGAATAAAGCTTAAAGGTCCCCTATTGTGCAAAATCCACTTCTTCATGTCTTTTCTACATCAACATGTGTCCCCTCCGTGGGAAGAGACTGGAAGATTCTCTCTTTGATCCATTTATATAACAACCTGTATGAAAATGAGCCGATGAGATTTTGGCCACTTTATGTTGTCATAACGATGTTTCAGCTTGTGCAACCATTAGCCAATCAGCAACCACCTTAATCTCCTCCTAGAGCACCATTGTGTTCTTTATAACCAAATATCTCTGAGGGGCGACACACACACACAAGAGTATTATGTACTCTCAATATCTTTATTAGCATGACCATAGTTACATACAGTAGAGACGGCCAGTTATATCGTAACATGTTGGTCTTACTTGCAGTAGTCCAGTCCGATCTTGCCTCTCTCCATCATATCCACCAGTCGACCAGGCGTAGCGACCAGCATGTGACAGCCTCGCTCCAGATCTCTGATCTGCTGACCAATGTCCGCGCCTCCGTACACAACACAGGGACGCACTCTCGAGCGGTAGGAGAACTATTAGATAGAAACTAAAATGTTAAAGAAGCACAAGGACAAATATATCTCCATTTTCTGTGATGTCATGCTCGTGTGTTTGTACCTTCCTGGCTTCGTCGTATATCTGCAGAGCCAGTTCTCTGGTCGGAGCCAAAATCAGTGACATGGGGAAGTGCTTACGACGGCCATACTTTCCATTGTCCTGTAATACAATGACACAACCGTTCAGGAACAGTGGATGAGTTGTTATTTTTAGCACAGTTTAGAACCATGTTTACCTGAATATGAGCTCAAAATAAATAGTAAAGACGGTTTATTTGAATTTACTAGGCGCAATACTTCACTCACTCTCTACTATTTGTTAGAAAATGGTCCCTAATAGAAGTTTGACTGTCTTGAGTTGAAGCTACATACTGCATTGTGTGCTATTAAATACCATTTGCCAATTAGTTGTCAAGTTGATCCCCTATTTAAACTATATGTAGTGTTGTTATTTGTCAAGTTCATACAATAAAAGTACAAGGTATCCACTCTAAAGATGTATAATTCCAATAAAACAATAGAAATCAATAGAAACATTCGAGCAGATAGATTTTTGTGTTTTACTAAATAAAGCACGGTTATTTCTTCCCCACCTGTCCAGATGCTTTAGCTGCGTTCAGAGCTTCTCCTGGTCCTTCGCTGAAGATCTGGCTGAGAATCGGCAGCAGGAAAGCTGCAGTTTTTCCAGAACCTGCAGACACAAAGTCAAACATCTCATTCTGATGTTGAAGTCCCCTGCGAGTGCCGTTTTGGTTTCAAGACCCTGGTTTGCGGAGGATACCAAAAAAGTCCTAGAAAAGTCTAACTGAAAACAATTGCTGCTAAAAAAGTTAGCAATGATTGAGAGTCAGACCTAAACATTTCAGATGTGTGTATCTCAAACGGCTGTAACTTTAATTCAAGTACCTTTGCTTTTAAAAGGAGTGTTTTTAAATGTCATTTGATAATATGTTTCTTAATGTCTTTTATTTTTGTAAAGCACTTTCAATTGCCTTGTGTTGAAATGTGCTACATAAATACACTTGCCTTGTCTATATGCATTAGTGTGTGAGTGAGTCTGTGAGTGGGTGGGTGTTTCTCAATCTCGAGTAAAGCTGCTCCAGAGCCACTATTTCTAGCATCCTACGTCATCGAGTGCCGCCTAAGGACTGTTCCAATGTCCAGCATACTTGGAATTCTTCCGAGCCCGGCGTACTTCGTTTGGAGAAATTTCGAGGCTGCACATGTGTAGACTCCGCGGTCTTAAAATCCCCACAATGCTTTGCGCACGGACCAATTTCTCCAAATCTGTAGCGGAAAATATAAGGCGGGGCCTCTCATATGACGCAAACTTGCTCGCCTGTTCCACTCTTTGTTTTCCTAATGCTAGGAAGTATTCTTGCCTCGCTTCTGAGGCAAGACGCTCGGAGGACATGTGCCACCAAGCAAGCGTACTCGAGATTGAGAAACACCCAATGTGTGTGTGTGTGTGTGTGTGAGAGAGTGTGTGTCCTACCTGTCTGAGCGCAGGCCATGCAGTCCCGCTTCGACTTGACAATAGGAATGGCATATTTCTGGACAGGTGTGGGTCTGGTGTAGCGACAGAGAGCGATGTTCGCCATAACGATCTCCCCCATGTCCACATCCTGGAACTACACAGCAAACACACATTCATAAAACAGAGAGCCGTGGAAAGTGTTCATGTGATTATATGAGAAGCAATGTTGTTATATCCATGGTTAGCAGCGTACACTCTCGATGTGGTGAGGGCAGTTCTGTCCCGTGGCCTCAACAGGAATGTCATCGTATTTTTCAAAGTTGATCCCAGTGTTACCGCCGGAGAACAACTCACTGCAGGGGAACAGAACAGGAGCAAAGACATGCAATTAAACACAGTTCCTCAACAATGGCCCATGTGTTTGAAACAACAATACATCTTGGTGCTTTTTAACTGGTGTTTCAAAAAAATCATCCCAACAACATTTTAAAAACTCATGGTGACGTCTCGAAATGTCAAAACACGCATCAGAGAAAAAGGCAGGAAAGCTAAAACCAAGGAATTAAATTAATGACAAATAGTGTCAGCACTTTGAGTTTTGGTTATTCTCCTTTGGCTTTCAGAAGAATAGTAGACATGGCTTGAGCTTACACTCCCATCCTGGTATAACATGTGTACGACTAGCTTGTTAAATCCAATGTTCCCCCTGATATGTCCGACTCACCTTTCCAGGCGTTCGTTTCGTGCCGTTGGTTTGGCCCAGTCTCCATCCTCTCTGGGCTCCTCCACCCAGCGGTTGTTTCCTCCTCCTCCTCCACCACCACTTCCTCCTCCTCCTCCACCGCCTCCACCACCTCCTCCTCCACCACCACTGAATCCACCGTGATCAAACCTGAACACAACAGAAGATACAACAAGAGTTACGCTACCATGTTCACCAAAGAGTTAGACTTTTCACGTTATTGTCTCATCTCTACTCGCCTTCCTCTGTTGGCGTTTCCTGTGTGATTGAAGAAGGCAGACTTCCCTCGGTTGTTGCCAAAATTGCCGTAAGTTTCCTTGGGCGTGTTCCAGCCACCTGCATCTGGCAGAAAGACTAAATATAAAAAAGATATACATCTATATGTGTAGTAGAATAGTAGATCAAGATTCAAAGGTTGTATTGTCATATAAGCTACAGTGTAGAAATAGCAATGCAACTCTTCTGGCTTTAGCTCCTCCAACAATGCAACATATAATTAAATATTAAAAAGTAGTGCTGTTTTACAATCCCCTCTGTGGGAATAATACAGGTATTATGATCTGATTTAAAAAGGAGGCAAGATACAAGGATAGATCTAACAATATATAAAATAAATACGAATAACTTGCAGTAAAAACCAAAGCCCACCTTTGTTTTCGTAGCCGGCGAACGCCATTGGTTGCACCGCGGGGATGATGGGGTTGAAGGCTCCGCCCCTGTTGCCACGGTAACCCCCTCCGATGCCACCGCGGCCCCGCTCCATGCGAGGCGGACCTCGGTGTTGAAACGTGTTGGCGCCAGCCATGCGGTTGTCATGGTAGCCATTCACAAAGTTGTTGCGACCCGCATCCCAGCCATCTGCAAAATGTTTTTCCACAATCCCGAATATAAAAATATGTATATCCAATATATATATACACACAATCAGACACATTTATACATTATGCACACATCAAGACATACATAAAAGCACAACAATAAAATAATTGCCTATTCAATATCTTAATATATACCTCATAATATAATGAGATTAAAAGGGATCCTAGTTTCAGAGGACACTATATGTACTGTACACAGTTTGTTTATATATACACACTATGTTTGTATGTATAGTACATGGTATATAAGTGAGTATACTAGTATATTCTGTATATTTTAAGATGCATAGAGGAGGTAACAAACCAGAAAACACAGTGAGGAGTGATACAGAGGGGAATATTGGTAGAGAAAATGCAGATTTCAGCAGATGTAGACTCACATGTTGCTGGCGGCGCTATGGTGTACCCCCCCGGTCGCTGGGCAGCGAAGGCATTTCCTGCTGGACGGAAGAAAGTGTTTCAGTTGTGTTTACCATTAGTGTTTTCTTTTTAAAACTTGATAAAAAGGTACCCTGTGGAGTTTCTGACCCCTGGTAGCATTATGGAGCAACTTTTTTCCAAGCGGCCCCTCGTTTTGTTTGCATACTTTGACACAAGCATGCAGGCGTAGCAACAAACACTTTCTCTATCAGCGGCTCCTCCATGTGTTAGTGGGGGAAAACGTGGCGATGCAAGAGCAAAGGCACAGAAGAAGGCGACTGCCTAGCTACCTAACATTGATGTCAACAATGCTTAAAACAAAGAATGGGCTTTGCAAATCTTTCACGAGGAAGGATATAAGCTCAAAGACTCACACAATGTATAGATGTTGGTGAGTAAATGGAAACCAAACAAGAAAACTCCACAGGACAGCTTTGACTGAACTTGCTGCACACCGTTTGTGGAAGCTTCATTGTTCCTAAAGGATTGTTAAAAACCTTTTGAAGCACTGCATTGATCTGCGGTGCACCTCTGAATCTAGAAACCAAGGAAATACGATATATGTTGAACTTCTTAAAGCGAAAAAGAAAGTGTTCCCCTTGGTTGCTTTCCTGATGTTTTCTCTGTGGAGCTCTTCCTTGTTTCAGCTTAGTTGCCATAGTGTATTAGTTTTGGGTGCCTATGCACATTTATTTGAAGGGAAAAGGAGTTCAAACAACTGCTTACGGTTAGGGCCTCCACCTTGTCCGTCTGCCCCACTCAAGTCTAGGACAGCCAGCTGGGGAAACACACAGAAAAACCACAAACATACAGTCATTTCAGCAGAACAAATCTAGCATTTTGTTTCTTCTTGCACCAGGTGACACCGAAACCTGCTTGGAAATAAAAAGCCAATGTATTTTTGGATTATTCATCAGAACTTGCAATGCAAAAAAAGCATTGGAAACAGTGTTTGAGATGTCCATATTAAAAAATGTTTTTCTGATGCCCTAATTTCATTAAATATATAAAAGTATCTGAAACTCGACATGCAGAAATTCCATTAGGGCGATGTCAACAAACTGCATTCAGCTCAGAACAAAAGGGTCACATCCAATGATTACCATGTATGTATTGTACCTTTCATACTGATCCACTTTATTATCTCACAATGGTGGACATGTGATTCTATGCGTCATGTATTTGTTATTGTGCTAGTTTTGTGACTACCTGTGCAGGGACACAATATGCAAATTAGTTTCTACCTTACTCTGGTGCCGAAATAAACAATAAAAGTAATAAATATAGTGAATTTCCGTCCTGGGTATGCAATGCTCCTCCACACTGTTGCAATATTTAGTGCTTTAAGCTAATAACAAGGTTTGATTTCTCCATAAAAAACATTATCAGAGCCGGTTTTTTTGCATCCTAAGAGAAAAAAAATGACTTTGTTTTGTTGTACATGCAACGCTTTCATAGACATGTTGCCAATTAGACCTTTGCATAATATCAAGTGAGAACATATAGTACTTTACTGTTGCCATCCAACTGTCTGTCCAGTCAGACACAACTAGACTACGTTGATGGTGACGCAGAAGGAAAGAGCTTTTTTTTTTTTAAAGCGGGACGCAGTGAAGACTAACTATGCAATAATGCTTATGCACTGAAAGCTAGAGGGCTGTACTGTAAAACCCCGCATTGTTGGTGTGTCAGAGCCACCATCCCTGCAACCTCCATTTTATTACTGTATCTAGCTGCAAGAGCAACGCAGTGAACAGAATAGTTGAAGGGGGTGTTTCATATGTTCACCGGGGAGAGCCGAATTAATCATTCGGGCGTAAATAGTAATTCGGCTCTTAAGCGATGTCATTTAAAGCTACTAAAATAATCTTTCTTGTATCATGTCGAATGGCTTTTTACTGTAGCCCACATGAATATAATGTAACAGACAATTCGGGTTCAAATAAATCTAAGTACTGCTCCATCACCGCCCCGCCGTCACTCCTGATCATGTGGGTGACGAAATGAAGCGCACCCAACGCTAGGTAGCATGATAGCATCTCTTAGCTTTTCTTTTAGGCTAGCCGGTAAGCTAGCACATATCCACACGATTATAAACAACTTTTCCGCCACAAACACTGCAAGACACAATACAAACAGATTCATTTTACCTGCTGCTCTAGACCGTGGACATTTTCGACGGCCACATGACTCATAACTATTGAATACGGAGGAAAAATGTTGTCGTTGAAAGAGATCCTCTTTGTTAGCCGGGTTTTTGATGCAATGTTATTTCTCCTCTAACGCGTTTCTGGGCAGATTGCGTCAGTTGTTTCAGTGGTTTTACAAGCTGTACCGTTGTAAAATGCCAATCATGAATTTTACGTGATGATAAATTCCTATTTTTTTAGCTACAAGGATGGCACTTCATGCAAACTCAGCTGATGTCGGTTTGCTCTTTAGCCGAAGATGAGGCCGTCATGCACTAGTTAAGTTGGCCTGAAAAAAGACGACAATCCACATCCGGTTGTGTCAAAATTAAAGTCAGTAAACTGAAGTCACTATGTTACATAATATGTGCAACACAACTTCATCTGTATGATATTATGTCGCTATATTAAATGAAAATATATGCTTCGTGTTTGCAGCATTGACACCAAAGCAAATTCCTCGTATGTGTAAACTTACTTGGTTTTAAAAACGATTCTGATTAAATAGGACCTATAATTGCTAGTTGTGTTGTTTATAAAAGTAACCATTTGCTGCACATTTCACATATCGATTGATTGATTGAATGTAACAGGTCTCTTATGTAACATTTAAAAAAAGTATCTGTCGTCTTATCTTACTTCCGGTGGCGCACACACACCCCTTAACTTGATTGACGCATGAGATGTTGTTAATCCAAAACACGCGAGACTTTAACCACAGTTTGTCAGTTTTACCTTCACGACAGTAAAGTGCAGATTACCAGCATGGATGACTATCAGATGTCATCCAGTTAAATGTATTAGTTTATAAGACTTCCCATGCTGAACACACATTTTTATAAAGCTGAAAGGTCATTATCAATCTTGGCTGGAATGCAGGTTTATGTTCAGCCTTATTTTAGCAAATGTATCAATTGAATGTGTCTTGTGGGGAATCTTTCAAATGTATTCCTAAATCCTGATCCTTATATATTTACAGTTTAGCAAAGTGCAGTTTATGTCTGGACGGCCCGTGGTTGTGGGTTTGGAGAAAGGCTTCCCAAGGTGGTGGAAATGAATAATAACTGTTTCCACAGTTTTGCTTTGGCCTCAGTTTTGTGTTTTATATTCCATTAATTTAGTAGACAAATTGGGAGGACCAGTTCAAAGAAGATGGGACTCAAATGTTGACTTAAGCTTTGAAAGAGCCACTAATGGTTCCTTTTTGCCTAAAGGTCAGAAATGAGTATATTGGCTCAGCTCAGGGCCGCCCCTGGCCAATTTGGGGCCCCAAGCGACATTGTGAGATGAGATAAGATGATAATCTCCCGCCCCGGACACACAAGCAGCGGTTTGATTGGCTAGAGCTTGTACTGGCATATGATTTGATTGGCTGACGCTTCCACCGAAAGCTTCAGAAGCTTCAAAAGTTGAACATTGCTCAACTGTTGCAGCCTGAAACACCAGGAAAGCTCCGCTCTGCTTCCCACAATGCAGTTCGGCGAAAAGTGACGTCAGCCCATTCAAAGTGAATGGGCAGACGCGTTGGAAACCGTTTTTGAAGCTGTCGAAGCTGTAGTGTGGACGGGCCGTTAAGGGGAGCGGCTGAGCATCACCATGATGATGACTGTTAGGAGTTAAGGGGAGAGGCTGAGCGTCACCATGAAATTGACATAAAAATGAATAAAAGAAGAAAAAATGCTCCATGTTTTTTAGGCTGTAAACTTTAACTGTTATGTAAGCCAACTAGACAGACAGTGTATCACTCTTCCTCCTGTACATTAGCAGATAAAAGGCATCACATACTTGAATGAATATTAAATAAAGAATGCTGGAAATAACTGCATCTCCATTATACTGTAAAAAAAATCTGTAATTTAAGCAGTAAATTACTGTATTACCCACAGTAATTTACTTTGAATTTGTAATACAGTGTAATACTGTACATTATGCTGCATTGTGGGAATATTATCCTTAGGGGGGAAATGTAGCAAAACCATACTATAATATTACAGCAATACTGTAATGTTACTGTAAAATGTACAACAACATTACAGCAATACTGTAGTGCTGTAATGTTACAGTAACTTTTGTTATTACTGTACAATACTTTGGGGTGTCATATCAGGAGCAAGAGGAGAGAACCGCTGTGTCCTTTAACGGATTATTTAGATCTATTCACGTTATTATTGCCGTTTTTTTCCCTCAAAATTCCGTATTTAATCTCGAGATAGAGTTGTATTATTATTTGGCCAAACAGCTGTTGAGGTGGGTCCCATTCATGAGTTAATTGTTTAGAGAGCAAGCCAACTGACTCCACAAAATGCACTGACTGTTTAGATTAGTAACGTAACGTTGGTTTCCGGTAGCCTATATTGTTAATTATTTTTGAAAACTGTGTCTTGTCAGCGGGGGATAATGTTACTGCACGCAGCGGGAGAGAATGATCGTTTAGCTGCAGATGAAGGCTCAGACCTCGGAATTGTTGTGATATTAGGGTAATGCAGAATCAGATCGTTATCCCTTTGAGAGAGAGGGGGGGGGGTGTGACGCGTGCATGGTAGAGCGAGCGAGAGTGAGCGAGCGGTTGTATGTGTTGTTTTGAAGTGAAACGAAGCAGCTGCAAAATAAGTCTGTGAAGTGTTTTCTGATTCGTTATTGCGTTATTTTACAAAAGTGGGTTAATGCAGCACTATGTACATAGTGCTGCTGCATTGTGGGAATATGATCCTTAGGCGGGAAATGTAGCAAAACCATACTATTGTAGAGCCGATGAATGGGAGTCGGAGGCGGTGTGTTCAGTATGGAACTCCACACTTTATTATCAAAGAACATTCAGACAGGTTAAGACATTAGCTTATTACTTGTTGTGAAGCTAGCATGAATGAACCTAGCTTCCGGTGCCCTCTCTAACGGGCCCGTGTTGCAACACAATAACCAGAGGTGAATTATGTCCCATCACGTGACACCACACAAGCCCCCCCAGAATTCACATGTAAAGAAAGTCTGTGCGGCTGGGAGGAACGACGCGCCTACCCCCACGACTCCTGAGCACAGGAGCCGGAGAAGCGACATCCGCCTGCACGGCCCCCAGAAGAGGAGGTACCGGAACAACAGGTCCCAAAGGCCTGAGTGTGATAAGCGGTAGTCCTGTGCAGCTTAACCCCCAGACCACTCGCCACGGCATTCCAGAGCTCGGACGTGAACTGTGAGCCTCTGTCCGAGGAAATGTCTGACGGGGTTAGGTTAGGGTTGAAATCAAATTAACATTAGAACTAAAGTCAGTCAAAATTGGACTTGCACGGATCAGAATCTAATCAATACACCATTTTCCCAGCTCTGTAACGAAAAGAATAACAAGATTAGGTACATTACAGGAGTGTTAAAACACCCAAACATGCACACTTATCTTATTATAGTAGAGATTAGAGGACAAGGTCTAATGTTGTGAACAAAATGATCAGTTATTTTATTTATTCTATGTTATGTACCACATTTAATTTAATAATTAATCTTAAAGGACAGAAACAACTTTGTTTCTATAGGTAAATACACATCTGAATTGACAAATATGACATGTGGGGTACCTCAAGGCTCCATCTTGGGGCCTCTTCTCTTTAACGTCTACATGCTACCACTGGCTCAGATAATGAAGAACAACAACATAAGTTACCATAGCTATGCAGATGACACACAAATTTACGTGACAATTTCCCCAGGAGACTATGCTCCAATTCAAACACTGAGTAAGTGCATTGAACAAATCAATGACTGGATGTGTCAGAACTTTCTCCAATTAAACAAAGATAAAACTGAGGTAATGGTTTTTGGAGCCAAGGCAGAATGTATAAAAGTTAGCGCTGAGCTTCAGTCTGCAATGTTCAAAACAACAGAGCCAGAAATCTAGGTGTAGTCATGGACTCTGACCTGAGTTTCAACAGTCACATTAAAACAGTTACTAAATCAGCCTACTATCACCTAAAGAACATATCTAGGATTAAAAGACTAATGTCACAGCTGGATTTGGAAAAACGTGTCCATGCTTTTATCTTCAGTAGACTCGACTACTGCAATGGTGTCTTCACAGGTCTCACTAAAAAATCTATTAGAAAGCTGCAGCTGATTCAGAACGCCGCTGCTCGAGTCCTCACTAACACTAAGAAAGTGGATCACATCACTCCTGTTCTGAAGTCTTTACACTGGCTTCCTGTGTGTCAAAGAATAGATTTCAAAATACTGCTGCTGGTTTATAAAGCACTGAATGGTTTAGGCCCAAAATACATTTCTGACCTCCTGCTAAATTATGAACCATCCAGATCTCTCAGGTCTTCAGGGACTGGTCAGCTTTCTGTCCCCAGAGTCAGAACTAAACATGGAGAAGCAGCGTTCAGTTATTATGCTCCATCTGGAACCAACTCCCAGAAACCTGCAGGTCCGCTGCAACTCTGACTACTTTTAAATCCAGGCTGAAGACTTTTCTTTTTGTCGCTGCTTTTAATTGAACTATTCATATCTTAGACTGCACTGTAACTTTTATCCATGTATTTCTTCTTTTAATGTTTATTTTATTAGCTTTTCTTTTTAATGACTGATTTTAAATGCCATTTTCTTAATGTCTTTCATTTTTTGTAAAGCACTTTGAATTGCCTTGTGTTGAAAAGTGCTATATAAATAAACTTGCCTTGCCTTGCCTTTACCATTGGCCTAATTGCACAACAAATGAGTGGAAAAAAATGTGGAACACTAATCCATCATCATGTGAAATGTTGAGTTAATCTAAATAATTACTTATGGGTTGAAATCAAATTAACATTAACATTAGAACTAAAGTCAGTCAAAATTGGACTTGCACGGATCAGAATCTAATCAATACACCATTTTTCCAGCTCTGTAACGAAAAGGATAACAAGATTAGGTACATTACAGGAGTGTTAAAACACCCACACATGCACACTTATCTTATTCTAGTAGAGATTAGAGGACAAGGTCTAATGTTGTGAACAAAATGATCAAGTCAAAGTTATTTTATTTATTCTATGTTATGTACCACATTTAATTTAATAATTAATCTTGAATTACTAATCAACAATTTACACTTTGGATAAGGTGAATACTTATCCAAAGTGTGTGTGTGTGTGTGTGTGTGTGTGTGTGTGTGTGTGTGTGTTTGTCTGCCCAAGGTTTAAAAATATTTGGGACAGCACAGCAGTGAGAATGTTATGAGACTAAACTCGAAGGAAGCTAGACAAGAGCATTTTAACTAAATCAAAACACTTGCACATTAATTAAATACATTTGACATTTAGCTCGAGCTGGTTTCAATACTTTTCTTTATGGTATTTAAAATTGGGCTTGAGTAGAACCCCTGGATTTGGCTTGCAACACAAAGTGATACTGATCTCTGTAGGACTTGGAAGTGTCATGATTCAAAGTGTGGGCCTGTGAAAGACAGGCCCTTGGAAAACAACATCTATTTTTTTAACTGTAATTACTTATTTTAAAGAGATTGCAACATTATACTTTTTAAAGAATTGCTCAATTAATTCAAACACATTTATTATGCACACAATAAAAAACTTCAACAAATATATTGATCCTGGCTTAACCAGCGACCTTTACTTTATATTTTGTTCATAAGCTCGGTTTCAGAAAACTTGTCAATAGTTTAACAACTATTTTAATTTTAGTAATGTCTATGGAGACCAATTGGTTGATACGAGAAATAATTTGAACTATTTTTTAAAACTGTAATTGAACTTCAACTTATATTAATTATCTGATTCCAGTTGGAACAGACAATCAGCAAAGTTTCCATTTTGCAGCAACAGCGCAAAAGGTTTCAACAACAATTAGTATTATGTCTAGTTCTGTCTTATCTGCTTTGTTTCGGAATGTGTTCAATACATTACGTTTTTATTCATTATTACCATACAATACATAGATTTAAGAATAAATTAAACAAATAATACAACATTGACCTAAAAACAAAACAGATTTTGCAACCCTGATCTCCTCAGGCAGTTCTCTGAGGGTCTCGGGGCGCAGGACGGGGCATAGCGTTTATACAAGGTCACAAACATATCTTAACATACCAGCAATACCATTTAAGAATGGATTCTCAAAGCAATATAATCTTATTTTCTTCTTACACAGCGCACACCCTGAACAGTGTGCTTCTTGTTTACTTTTCCCCCTGCACACTCAGAGGCAGGACATAAAAACACTCTTTTGCTATTTATTTTCATTTTGCAGCACTTTTATACGATCAGAATTGTTTGCTTTACATCTTTATATTATTTATTTTTCTCAAGTCATTTACTTTTGGTGAGATAACTAAAGTTTAGTTCATTTTACCCTGTCTATGGACTGATTCATTATTAGTTGTTACAAAACATACACAAGACGGCGGGACATTACATTACATTGCATTTAGCAGACGCTTTTGTCCAAAGCGACTTACAATAAGTACATACGACCAGGAAGACACAGCCCAGAAGAAAAACAGAATCATATAAGTACAACAGGTATCATAGAGCCACACATTTCAAGTGCTACTCAGCTGGCTATAGATAGGCCAGTCCTATGTTAGTATATAAGTGCTTTGATAGTAATTCTATCGCTCGAAGTGGAATCTAAAGAGATGAGTTTTCAGTCTGCGCCGGAAGATGTGCAGGCTTTCTGCCGTCCTGATGTCAATGGGGAGCTCATTCCACCATCTTGGAGCCAGGATAGCAAACCCACGTGTTTTTGCTGATGGGAACTTGGGTCCACCTCGCAGCGAGGGTGCAGCGAGTCGTTTGGCTGATGCAGAGCGGAGTGCACGTGCTGGAGTGTACGGTTTAACCATGTCCTGGATGTAGGAAGGGCCAGATCCATTCGCAGCATGGTATGCAAGTACTAGTGTCTTGAAGTGGATTCTAGCAGTTACCGGGAGCCAGTGAAGGGAGCGAAGGAGCGGAGTGGTGTGGGAAAATTTTGGAAGGTTGAAGACCAGACGAGCCGCTGCATTCTGGATGAGCTGCAGAGGTCGGATGGCACATGCAGGTAGACCAGCCAGTCTACCTGCATGTGCCATCACATGGGACAAACCAATATAGACCCCCCATACAAACAATCAGACAAACAAAACATGAACTCGTAATACACCCCAGCGTGACAGCAAAGCTCATCCAGCTCAATTTAGTCCGAATTAGGAGGTTTCAGAGGGGGTGGGGAATTGCAGATGGGGCGCCTTGACTCACGCACCCACCCTTGTATACAAGTCATAGATCGGTACCTGAAAGCCGTCTAAGAGAACTAGCTTATCCTCTTGCGGGACCACTATCCTTTTCTAGTGGCGCTGTGCCCCCCCGATCGGAGCCCACAGACTTTTCCCTTTTCCCTTTCTCTCCAAACGACAGCCCAGTTGACTGTAGTCCGACACGACCAGCCTATACACTTGCCATCGAGCTCATCCAACGATGAAACACAGTTTGCTCTATGCTTGCGTGCCACTACCCACCTGTGATCAATCACTTTGGGATCTGAGATCAGATATAAAGTGCTTTATAAATGGAACCCATTATTATTATTATTATTAATTAGCCTATAATTGTATGTATGCACCCCTGACCGCCACCTGCTCCTCAATGTATAGGGAACTGTGGCGCATCGGGTGATGCACGCACTTCGCGCTGGTCCGTCTAACCATGAGAAAGCAGTCGCAAGCAACGGGTGCTTTTTAGACCATCTCTTTTTTTTTTTTAAATAGAGATGGCGGTGGTGTGAGTTAAAACTTTATAGGCAAAAACATGTGACTTTCTCCCTCTCAGCTGCACTTCTCCAGCTCCACAAACATCGGGAGGTTTTACACACACACACACACACCCGCGGCTGTAGCCGGAGCCGTGTTTTACAGAGAGGCGATAGCAGTAATATCTCTGGCTGCTTATTTTCAACTGCTGTGCTTGGCTGCTGAAACCCCCAGAATTCGGCGATTTGTTCAATACAAATCTTTACATTGCTTTCACACAGAAGCTCCACTTTACTGATGCCCTTCTTTAAGGTCTCTCTAAACATGAGCTGTGTATGCTTGTATGGCACTTCCGTCCCGAGCAGCACACACAGAGGAAATCAGCCAGGACTGAGTCCCCAGACACTGATCCCCTGGGTTTATTATCCCCAAATGTTCATTAACCAAAAACGAAACACAGCCGCTCAGTTTCACAGGTCATTTTTAGGATACCGTCAATCACAGATTCTGGTAAGGCAATGTCCAAAAGTAGATTTGAAATCACACTTACCAGCTCTGAAGATTTGTTGGTATCCTGCCGACAACGCCAAATTGTAGAGGAAACTTCTGTGTAGCAATGCAATGGGTGTCACCGACTCAGGAAGGAGACACGGTAGAGCAGGAGCTTTTGATGTCAAACACTTATTTGGAGTTACGGCCGGAGAGATTCACATCACAAGTCACATCAGTCACGGTGAGACGGCACGGGTAGGTTGCCACGTCAATTCTGGAGCGCCTCTCTCTCGTTAGCCCATTTAACTGGTTTCACAGAGAGTGATCAATATTTTGATAAGATAGCTTAGACAGTTGGGCACACTGAGTCACTTGCATCCGTCACCTATGGCCTCGAAGATTTCATACGTTGGAGTCCACAAACAACAAAGAAGGAAGTGTCCCAGTGCACCCACAACAACAGACCATCTGTGACCTCGTGTTGCCCGGTCACAGAATGGGAACAATAACTTTATGGCTGAAGCAGCCTATGTCCTTAAAGGAGATAACAGACGTCAGGGTTGGTCATGTACGTCATATCTAGGAGTCTAGGACAATTATTTCCCTAACAGCCAAGATAATCATAAATAACTGTCTCAAAGGCTTGGAAAAATATTTTTTTCAAAATCAAACACCAGATTCTGGGTCAGCGCGCTGCCCCGAACGTGCCCATATAACTTTCGTCACACACTGCCTTACAGTTCTCTTGCGTCTTGGCGAGCTGTACAACATATCCGAAAGGCGGATTCTAAAAACCTATCGTTGTGGAGTTAGAACGATTTATTGCACTGTAAGACCGAACAGTACAAGCTTCTTGAAGAATATGGGTTGTTTTAACCCAAACATTTATAAAAGTTAATTCACCGCTAATTTTCTGAAGACTATGAACTGATTTGTAATATTGTGTATATAGTATTCATCCACTTTGGGTCATATTGGGGATTGTACTCAAATGTTTTTACCGAATCTGTCTGACGTCATCACGTATGTGCTCCGACCCCGACGTGCCTCACTGCTCTCACCCATGCGTTCATTTGAGTCCGCCATTATAGCTCCTCTCGGATTAAATCACTCAAACTTTCAGAAGTATACTTTGCCCACCGTGCTCTCGAGTCTCACTGCCAGAATTTGACCGCGCTACTCTGGTAAGTTACGTCTTGCCTTTGCACAGTATTTAAATGATGTTTTATTAATTTCTGCATCTAATGCACTTTGTGTCGCATGGTGTTTGATTTGAGCTCTTGTTAGCTAGCCTAGATTTATTATCTGCCTCACTTGAAAAATGATTTAAACGTGTAAGACAGTATTTTATATTGCTTTAAGTTATATCTCAAAGTGGAACGTTTGTGTTGCAAAAGTTCTCTGGAAAATTCGAACCGCAAATGGGGCAGTTTTTTTTCTTCTTTTTTGTTACTGCATGCATGTCTGAGCATATTTTATTAACTTAGAGGCATAGAGGATTTACGTTCATTTTATCCACGTTTGTAAAAGTTGAAATACTAGACTATTCATTTTTTGGGTTTCAAGTTAGCTTGCTTTTACAAAACTAGCAGAACGCACGGTTGTGGCACAACGTTAGTGGATAAAATTAACGTAAATCTTCTATGCCTCTAAAAGTTAATAAAACCTGCCCAGACATCCATGCGGTATCAAAAGAAGAAAGCGCGCCGCCTGCCGCCATGTTATGCTCGAAAATAATGTTTCTCTGATCATTTTGTGAAAACTTTGCAACCCAGCTAGCAGCTGGAGCCCTATGGGCGGGGCCCCATGCAGCCTGCGTGATTGGCCTGTAGGGAGGGGCGGCCCTGGGCATATACTTTCACACACACATACGGGTATTGGGCCGAAGGCGACACCGTACTTCCGGTATCCGCCATTTCACGCGAGGTGCAAGCAGAATATCATAGTCTATTGCCTTAATCAATATCTAGTCAACTCTAAAATACCACATATATGCAATGGCATGATAATATTATTGTGACAAGTGGGGTATTCACCTGGTGTTTCCAGAAGATAGACGTAGATGCTGCCAAAAGGCCACTTTCGAGGGTCGTTTTACATACATCTGCAGGCAGTCTGTAAGGGCAATCCGACAACCCACACAGCTCTAGTTTACGCTGGTAACGACCTAGAGCAGTGGTTCTCAACTGGTCAGGCCTCGGGACCCACTTTTTACTTGGTCAGTACATCGCGACCCAACATTTGAAACACCCAAAAATCGTGCTGTAATATACGCTTTTCAGCATACAATATTAATTAAAGTGAAATGCAGTGCATATATCCCTTATATCCCTTCACATAACTAAAGTATGCTTTTAAAAAAGTTTAATGAGTTGATGGACTCAAAGCTGAACTGTATAAAAAGGCACACATGCTGGAAACCCAACCCCAGCAGGGGGTCTGGGGGGATTCTCCCCAGGAGATTTTTAGAAATACTAACATAAACTATGCATTCTGGTACAATCTGAGAAGAAAATAAATAAATCTATCACTACCCGACATATTAATTTTTTTTGTTTTTCACTTTGTTCTGAAGCTGAACTTGCTGCTCCTCACAGAGAGAAGAGCAAAGAGGAGAGAGTCTGTGTGAATTACTTTAAATTGTGGGTTAGGGTAGATAACTCCCATTGTTCTGTGACCTGTCAATCATCAAACCGAGGGTCATATTAATATATATATTAACATATTGTTAATTTGTATCTGAAGTTGTACCCATGGATGTTTAAAGAATAGTTCTACCGCAAAGTTATTCTCCGTGGGGACTTCTGGCAACAATCTTGATTCTGATTGGCCAGAAGACTCGAAAAAAACATCAGCAAAGATGTTTTATTGAGAAGATGATCACTACGTGACAGACATTTTCAAAGCCGTTTATGGTCTCCGGTACTTCCTGTCCAACGCCTACTGCATGCACAGCGTTAGAAAATCGGGCCTTAAAAATAAAAGTTTGACTTTTAAAAAAAAAAAAAAAATATTCCAATTTTTTTTCCCAATTTTTTTTCTTCACTTTTTCCGCGACCCACTCGAAACGGGTCCGCGACCCACTATTGGGTCGCGACCCACCAGTTGAGAACCACTGACCTAGAGCACACCCCTCAAGTCCAGAGATTAATCCGAAGACATGCAGCGATTTCTTCGGTCGTTAATTCAGAAAAAAAACCTAGTGCGCTCTGCCTGGCTACGTTAGCTAGCTGTTTATAATAGCACCTCCAGGAAAATGGCGTATTTATATATATATATATATATATATATATATATATATATATATGGCACGTGTTGCATTGTGGGTAGCTCGTGACGTCACTGTGTGTGAAAGAATTGGACCACAATTGGCTTTTTTTAAACCATGTGAAAATCTATTTAGGATTTGGACATGTCTTCGCATGAAAACTAGGCAGAATAAAATGTATTACGAGCAAGTATGCACATGCACCCTCCCTACAGGCCGATCATGCAGACTGCGTGGGGCCTCACTTTGCGGAGGAGGCCTCATCTTGCGGAGGGGGCCTCAACTGAGCCGAAAATATGCGCTTATGCGGCGCAATTAGTGTGGCACGGCACGGTTTAGCCCCCCCCGTTGTCGCTCGCTTAACAGAGGCATCGTATAACTTTGCGTGGGGCCTCATGTTGGCCAGGGACGGCCCTGTGCACACGTATAGCTTGCCTCTCTTAATGTGATAATCATCAGTTGCAGTGAATGATGAAATAAGACTATAAGACTCTACACTTTACCTCTTTATCATGTTTTTTTCTGTGCAATGACAACAAAGTTGAATCTCTTCTAAAAGTCATGGTATCTCTGCTCTTTCAATTCTGACAATTTTTCTCTAACCTGTCAAGCACTCAAGTGAAAACGGTTGGTGTTGTTTTTCCCATTTTGTGCACATGTGCTGGTTTTTCTGACATACTTCTAAACCTCCCAGTCTCACAGAATCCTTGTGGTTTATAGTCAGTACCAATTGGGGCGCTGATTTTATAATCGCCCGCTCCCTTCACACATACAAGAAGTGTATTCAGTGGCGAGCAGGTTAGTGTCTCATGTAGTTTAAATGTCTCTTTTTAATATGTAAGTGTAGGAGCTTCACATAAACAACCAGATTCATATTATTTATTTTAGATAATCAAGGTTGGAACACATTTGTTTCTTAAGGAAAATTTTTTGTTGAATTCCAACATTGTTTACACACCTTGTCAATCTACAATTCTAATTAAATACGTTTGTTTACTTACTGTGTCATTTCTTAATTCACTTAAAACTCTGAGCGTCTCCGGTCTTGTTTTATGATTACAAATGCATGAAGTAAGAAGGTGACATTTCCTGAGAACATGAAGTTGGCAGCAGCATGTATTGTATGAACTTGAATACACCAAAGACATAAAGAACATGTGGCATGTGTCTAACCGGTAACTTTCCACTTTCAGTCTGTAACTTTCCACTGCCGCGAGGCTGTTTAATGTCATCCTCACTCACTGAGTAGTGCTATGTTTACGTGTTATGCTGACTATACTAGAGAACGTGACACAGCTTGCTTCACTTGCTATCAGCTGGGTCATTGTCACGCCTCAGGGACGCATGTTTTTATATCATATAGATGTCCAGTACATAATGGGTACATTTCCAAAATATTTATAACATAGTGAGTGTAGTGTAGGAGGATGATTCATTTAGACTACTAAGCACACTTTGATTGAGATGAATGGGAAATAATGCAATCATTTGACCAATCAGGTTCAAGCACATACATTCGAAGAACACCTGACTAACTTTCCGATTGAATCTGAACGCTGGCTTTTCCCCTCCTTAAGCCTCGCCCTGCTGTTAAAAGATCAAACTCTCCGGGACATGACGCCTCTCAATTGAACACAAACAGACGAGGCAGCCAACATTTGCATTTTGAAAAAGTTTAATAAGAGAAAGCCAGCATTACAAAGTGGGGGCATAATGGTCTCAATGATAAAGCTTACATGCTGATGTTTACAGATCCAACCATCTTGGTCCATGCTATCATTTGCTAATTAGCACTAAGAGTACACTTGATGCTGGTAGGAAGGTCATTAGCTTTGCATGTAATTAGTCATAAACAAAACTATGGGACATAAAAAATAATGAGCATATTCCCGCTTGATAAAAAGCCAATGGAAGATATTAAAATCACCAAATGTCCTGGAAATCCAGCCAATAATTAGAGATATTTAAAAAATGGTGTTGATTGAAGACCAATCAAAGGGTCTCAAATAGCAATAGGATTCATCCTCTGTGAACCAATCCATAATGTAGAGGTTGAAATTATTCCGAGTGACAGTTATATACAGTGTTTGTTTGATGAAGGGCCCGGGGTAATGCCAGAGTAGACCAGAACAACCAGTTAGATTAGGCGTTTCTTTTTGCATAGAGTGCGGGAAGGGATCGAGTTCAGAAGGGATTACTGTATGTGCAAAGTTATGGGAAGTTTATATTACTATTTGTAGAAAAGTAATTTCACAGTGAACATTTACATGCCCATAACAGCCAATTAAACATTAATACAATAGCCACGTTTAGAAATACCCCTCAAGTTATTTGTACTTAAACTTGCATAGAAATTGTCCAAAATGTCATTCTGCATTAAAACTGGATTAAAACAGGAGAAGAGAAAAGTGTTCTCCTTCACGTCGGAAATCAGGCTGGCCATATGACAATTTACAATGAAGTCCTTATTCTTCCCAACACATCCTTGTGCAGCTCTCATGGTCTTACAGAGGTGTCACAAAGGTGTTATAGTAACACTGCGTTGAGATGTATAAGACTGAGAGGAAAAATCTAAAACATCAAAGGATAATTTAAATCCTTCGCAGACATCCCACAAAGCAAAAGGAAGTGACGTTTTGTAGTAAAAAAATATAAAAATACTTTAAGTTGCACTCGGCAATACTGCTGAGTGCTTGCTCCACTAATTCATACAATTATATCTTCTTTTTTTTTTACATTACATGTCACTTGTTAGACGCTTTTATCCAAAGCGACTTACATACTCAACACTGTGGGCAATCCCCACAGGAGCAATTTGGGGTGAAGTGTCTCAGGGACACAACGACATGCTGACTGCAGTGGGGTTTGAACCCTGATCCAAACACCAACGCACTACCCACTGCACCACACGCCTTTTTTGTTTACCTCTATACTGCGACAGACCTCCCGATAGTCCCCTATAAAAAGACGGTTATTTAATTTAGTGGTACCTATGATACTGTGTTTGAAAGAGAATCTTCTAGCGTTAAGAACAACCTTCACAACCAGCAGAATATAAAAATCAAATAGACAAATATAGTGTATAAAATCCATTGGATAATACAACAAAGTTCTTATTGGTTTAAAAAAAAAAGAATTGGTTCCCGAGCCTGATCAAAACCAAAATATTTTTGGGGTCGTAGCTAAAATGTTTGCCGTTTACTGCACCTGTTCACAATGCTCTTTTTTCAAATCAAATCAAATCAAATTTTATTTATAAAGCACATTTAAAAGCGATTTTTGGTCGAGCCAAAGTGCTGTACATGCATTAAAAACACATAAAATCACAATAAAAGACAATAATTTACAACAGATATAAAACAAACACAGGGAATAGTGAGGAGTCGTGCTCCGCTCTGACTAGAAGGCCTGAGAGAAGAAGTGAGTTTTTAGTGTGGATTTAAAAACCCCTAGGGTCTGGGCCGACCTCACGTGGAGGGGCAGAGTGTTCCAGAGCCTGGGGCCAGCTGCTGCGAAGGCTCGGTGCCCTCGGGTTTTGAGCCTGGTCTTGGGCACTACCAGCAGCAGATGGTCAGCAGACCTTAAAGCTCTGGCTGGGGTGTAGCGCTGGAGGAGTTCAGCTATATAGGCCGGAGCCAGCCCATTTAGTGCTTTAAAAACAAATAAAAGGATTTTAAAATCAATTCTGAACCGAACTGGAAGCCAGTGCAGTGAGGCCAGAATTGGGGTGATGTGGTCACGTTTTTTATGGCCAGTCAGCAAACGTGCAGCTGCGTTCTGGACTAGCTGCAGGCGTTTAATTGATGCCTGGTCCATACCCATGTACAGAGCGTTGCAGTAGTCGAGTCTCGAGGTCACAAAGGCGTTAATAACCCTTTCCAGGTCTTTAAAAGATAAATACGACTTGGTTTTGGCCAAAAGTCTTATTTTAAAAAAGCAGGATTTGACTACGCTGCTGACCTGCTTGTCGAATTTAAAAGTACTGGAGAAGGTCACCCCAAGGTTCGTGACCGAGGGGAGGATGTTCTGTTGGAGGGAGCCTAGAATATCAACCTGGGTTGCTGGAGGTTGGGGTCCAAAAAAGATGACCTCAGTCTTGCTTTCGTTGAGGTTAAGAAAGTTTTTGCTCAGCCAGGATTTTATCTCAGTTAAGCAGTCCATCAACTGTTGTAATGAGTGTGTGACACTTGCTTCGAGAGGGAGATAAATCTGTACATCGTCGGCGTAGCAGTGGAAGGGAATATTATGTTTTGTGAGAATTGAGCCTAGGGGTAGTAAGTACAGTAGGAAAAGGATGGGGCCCAGAATCGAGCCTTGGGGAACCCCACAGGTAAGAGGGGCTTTTGCAGAGGAGAAGGCACCTAGCTGCACAGCGAAGCTACGGTCTGTCAGGTAGGACCTGAACCATGCAAGGGCAGAGCCTGTGATGCCAGCGGACTGTTCAAGCCGTGACAACAGGATGCTATGGTCCACAGTGTCAAAAGCAGCTGTCAGGTCTAACAGCACCAAGACAGCTGGGCTACCTGAGTCGGCGGCTAGGAGCAGATCATTAAAAACTCTTAAAAGGGCTGTTTCAGTGCTGTGCATGGGTTTGAAGCCAGACTGAAACTTTTCGTGGATTCCATGCGTGGTTAAAAAAGACTGCAGCTGGGCGTAGACCACTCTCTCCAGGGCTTTTGATAAAAAAGGTAGCTGGGAAATGGGCCTAAAATTTTCGAGAAAGGAGGGGTCGAGATGTTTCTTTTTAAGTAATGGCTTAACCACGGCATGTTTGAAGGCAGCAGGGACACATCCTGAGCTAAGGGAGGTGTTTACAATTAATAAAATACTTGCTCCAACTGAATCTAAAACGTCTCTGAGAAGGCGAGAGGGAATGCTATCTGAGGTGCAGTTTGTCGGCCGCAGGTGCTTGATCACATCCGAGAGAGAAGAGAAGGATACAGGCTCAAAGTGGTCGAGGACAGCAGGGCACAGAAAGGGAGCAGGATCTGGGGTAGCACTAGTGTGAGCTAGCCTAAGAGCAGATACCTTTTCAATAAAAAATTTAAGAAACTTATCACAGAGAGTAGTCGATGGCACAATAGAAGAAACATCACAGGGATTAATGATCGAGTTGAGGACATTAAAAAGAACCTGAGGTTTGTGGCTGTTTTTGGAGATTAACAGAGAGATGTGCTCTGTTTTGGCTGCTTTGACTGCCGTCTGGTAGTCAGACAGGGAAGCACGAAGGATTTCTAGGGAGACATGGAGTTTATCCTTTTTCCATTTTCTCTCTGCACGCCTGCAAGCGCGTCTGAGAGCACGAGTACAGTCATTGAGCCACGGCTCTGAGAGCACTTTTGTGCGTCTAAGCGTAAAAGGAGCAACAGAATCCAGTGTTAGTGTGCATGTAGAGTCAAACATGGAGATAAGCTCATCAGCATTAAAAGCACAGTTCACATCTAATTTACAGATAGGAGAAGCATTAAAAGCATCAGAGAACTGTGAGGCAGTCAAGGGGTTAATCGAACGCAGACGACGCGCAGGGGCACGTGATTCGACTCCTGCGGAAGGGATGGAGGTTGTAAACAGAACCGGTAAATGGTCTGAGATACGCGTTGCTGCACATATTTCATCAACAGATACAGACAGTCCAAACGACAATACCAAGTCCAAAGTGTGTCCTTTTTCGTGTGTTGGGCCAGCCACGGACTGAACGAGACCAAAAGAATCAAGGAGATTTAAAAAGTCCCTAACCAGAGGTTTGGACTCACAACACACATGGACATTGAAGTCTCCGGAGATCAAAACACGATCATAATTCACCATGATCCCGGACAGAAAGTCAGAAAAGTCATTTATGAAATCCTTATTGTGCTTTGGCGGACGATACACAACTGCGCAGAGTATAGGCGAGGCCGGGGTCAGTTCAAAGAGCTGCAACTCAAAGCTAGCATAGGTAGTTACAGGGTGAAGCAATCGGCATTGGAGGCTAGCTCTAAACACTGAAGCTATGCCCCCGCCATGGCCGGTGGCACGGGGGGAGCTGAAGAATGTACAGTCAGGAGGAAGAAGATCAAAGAATGATGTGTACTCGCCAGCGTGGACCCAGGTCTCCGTCAGGAACATGAAATCCAGTTCACGGGAGGTGAAGAAGTCATTTAGCAGGAACGTTTTGTTTGCTATCGACCTAGCATTTAGCAAAGCCATACAAAGTTTTTGCTCCGGGCTTGCCGACGGTGGAGTGCGTCTCAGCTGACGAAGAAGTGCGTGTTGAACGCCGCGCGGGCCGGGAGCAGTCAGGCGGGCAGGAGGGGCTGCCAGCGGGCCCAGCAGAGTCCGTAGCTCCGGAAAAACAGGGCGAATCCACCGATTCCGCACATGACGTGCAGCGGGAGGGCCATGACATCTGAGACGTGGATAGGTCCCGGAAGAAGCCGTCAGGTATGCCTTCAGATGGACGAGTGCACCACCACGCTTTCCCCGTCGTCTGAAGCGCTTTCGGCGAGGCGGGATGCGGGGCAACCGGCACAGGTAGGTGGGTATATCCGACAGAAGAGGGGGGGGGGGACGATTTTTGGTTGCCAGATGTAAGTTTGGGCAGCAGTATCAACTCCAGTGAGGGTCTGAGGTGGAGGAGGTCTTGGCGATCATAGACGAGCAGAGCAGAGACATTCTGACAAACATAAAACAGAAACAGGAAAGCTAAAGGTAGACAGCTGAGCGAGCGGCGGGCCGACACAGGCGCCATCTTGAATCACGTCACGTCGTTTACTTCTCCTCAAGTTGTGTTGAGGTCCATCAGTGGTCTGATGAAGTGTGAAGTGTGAAGTGTTTTTTCATTACAGTTGAAGAGAAACTGCAGCATAGTTTCCCTCCTTTAGTTCATGATTGCTTGTAGTTTATGGACCAACATGTCCCAGCCTATACGGAGAAGTAGATGAAAATAAAGATGCCCACAAAGCAAATGGCCAGCATTGCCGTGTTCAGGAGGATTTTGGTTCTTCGAGGTTCGTGCAGAAGCTGCTCCAGGATCTGCTCCTGTTCCTCAGCGCTGAGGACCCGAGCTTGGGACGGCTTCTCCTTGAAACCACAGACAAACTCTAAAGCTTTCAAACATTTCCCTCCCTTCACAACTCCTCCTTTAAGACAGCCATCCTCCTCCCCCACTCCCTTCCTTTCTCCCTCTTCTTCCATTGATGGATCAGAAGCTAAATCCCCGACTATGACAGCGTGACCGTTGTTTGGCTGAGTTTCCTCATGATTTGCCTCGATCCCGTTGTCTTGCTGATCCGGACTCTTTTCTCTCCGAGTCAAACCGTTTGCATGGTTCAGAGGCTTCAAAGCAGTCATATCTTCCCCCGCTTTCTCCCTCAGTCTCTTCCTCCTCCTTAACCCCCACAGGGTGGTGGTTCTGATCTGTTCTTGATCCGGCGGAGGAGTGCACAGACTCACAACGACAATCACAAGAGCCGACACCCAAAACAATATGGCCGCCACGTACATGAAGTGAATATCTTTGATGAAGGAGGGCCGGTCCTCGGGCTGGTCGCAGCGAGGCTCCCGGTAAACCAATGCCAAAATCAGACGCGCCGATCCAAGGACGAACCCCACCAAGCTGCCCCAGAAGGCACCCGTCTCGTTGCAGCGATGCCACAGGACGGCCAGCAGGAACAGAGCAGCGATAGGAGGAGTCAGGTAGCCTGTCACCTCCATGATGTAGTAGAACATCTGGCCTCCCTGCATCTCGATGACCACGGGCACCCAGGCGATGCTGATGACCACCATGAAAACCACGAACAACCTGCCGACGATCACCAGCTCCCGGGACGACACCTGCTTCCTCATCATCTTGTAGATATCCAGGGCGAATATGGTGCTGGCCGAGTTGAAGATGGAGTCCAAGTCGCTCATCAGAGCTGCGATCATGACGGCCATCATGAGGCCTCGCAGTCCCACGGGCATCAGCAGCATGACGAGGCGGGGGTAGGCCACGTTGCTGCAGCCCCTCGCAGAGCCGCACACCTCCAGGCAGTGCTCCGGGCTGATGCACGCCAACTGATCCACAAAGAAGATCCTGGAGATCATCCCTGAAATCAGATCACACATGACTCATATAGTTAGTGATCCGCTAGTCAAGGAGTGAAGTGTGTCAGAGAGCAATTGTATGTAAAGACTGCGGGGGAAACTTCTGAATACATTGGAAACAAGACTCATACCTCATTCACACCAACGCAACTCCGGTTCAAGCACCATGCTAGAGCTTTTCAGGTTCAGAACCGGTTCTTCGGTTTAGCGGAGGCTCTTTTCACACCGCCCAGAGTCCGACTGGTGCTGCGTCATTGCGTCATTGCGTCATGACGTAACCGTTTGCGTGACCGCTTCATAAAGCCAAACTGCGCGGAAACCCCTCACAGCTCACACCGACAACAACAACAATGGCCGATTGTGCTCCAGCTTCCTCTGTACCTCTTCGGAAGACCAGGTTCCCAGTAGGTAGCTGGTCTCTTCAGGGGACCACTGCTGCTTGTTAAGTTTCTCCATCGTTGTGTACAAGCTGGATAAAACGCGGGCTTCTTGTTGTTGTTCAGGAGTTGATCCCGCCCCTGCCCCCGCCTCGACGTAAGCGTGACGTATTTGGTGCTTTTGCTCTGGCCGGACAATTTTTTGGTGCTTGAAACGAACCGGATTCCGGAGCTAAGAGGCTGCTCCGCTGCGGTGTGAAGAGGAAAACCCGGTGCTTTTCAAGCTCCAGCTCCGAACCGGCCCCGAAACACCGTTGGTGTGAATGAGGTATCGGAGAGACACGAGGAGAGCTGGAGCTTTGATGGCAAACACTGACGATTTATTTGGAGGTTCGGCCGGAGAATTCACAAGACATGTCAAAGGGCCAGACCACACGGTTGAGATGCCACAATCACTTCCTCTCGCATGATGTTTTAACTAGTTTCGCTAAGGGTAATCAACATTCTTCATTAGTTAGACTCAGGGGCGGACTGGGGGGAAAAAGTGGCCCGGGGATTAATTGACAGACTGGCCCACTTAATACGTGGCATGTATCGGCCAGCCAGCGACGAAAGTATGTTACTCAACAAAAAACCCAATGCATTTGAGGTTATTTTGGACCATTATTCATATAGTCATCACATTACCTGAGCCCTTGAGTCCCCTAGAGCAAAATAGTTAGAGCATATATTTAGTGATTTTAATGTTAACAAATCATTGATGCAATACCATTTGGACCCAATTTGCCTGACTTGACACATGGAATAAAACATGGGCGTAGGAAGCATCCTCAATGTGGGTGGGACAATTTGACAGGGGGTGTGGGCAGGTGGTGGACCTCACCTCCTCTAGGGGGGTCCGGGGGCATGCTCCCGAGATTTAAAAAAAAAAAAAAAATCAATCTGGTGCACTTTGAGAGCAAAATTAGGGACTAAATCGGGCCACACCCCACTTTCAAATGTGGGCCGGTAGGATTTAAAAAACTCCCGGTATTCCCAATGACCAGTCCGCCCCTGGTTAGACTAAACAGCTGAGGACACTGAATCACATTTGTTGTCACTTATGGCTCGGGGTCATCAACACCCGAGAAGGATGTGTTCCAGGTGTCCCACAATAACTATCTCTGACCGAGAGTTGCCCGGTCACAAACTGGCAACATCAACAACTTGCTAGGGCAGCCCCTCCCTTAAGGGAGATAACGGCTGCTCAAGGTCAGAGGGAAAAAGGTAAACATGTATGGACAATTATTGTATGTATTAGGTTTTTTAGCACTTCTTCATTTGTATGATGTTTTAATTCTTTGTCGAGCACCTTGTGACTATGTCTGTGAAAAGCGCTTTATAAATACATTTGACTTACTTAAAGTCGACAGAGCACTAATTGTCGTTTTGTATATTTTTTGACTCATCAACCTTACTATTATTTTTCATAAAGTTGAAATTGTGTGACAACTTTGTGTGAATATGCAGCATCATCTACCTGGGATGACGATGATGAACATGGGGAGGATTTTCAGAAAGCCGGCCATGATCGTGGCTCCTTTAGCGTGGGCAATATTCTTCGTTGCCAAAACCCGTTGAACGATCACCTGATCTGCACACCAGTACCTAGAACACAGGAGAGGACGCTTAGAATTAACAATTAGACCATAAAGTAGCATTATAGCAAGGACACGGATACTGGCTCAAAATGAAAGGCCATCCATCTTCTGGTGACACACATAAACTAAACAGTCAGTTTTGGTGAAAGGACTTGGACATGTACCAAATGGAGGCAGGAGTCTGGCCCAGGAGGAAACCGGGCCACGGCAGGTCTGGATCCCTCGGGCCCCGAAGCATCTTCAGAGCGTCTGGTTTGGGGTGAAGGTGGAGGTGGCAGGAGGCGGAATACGTTAGGTTGGGCGAAGACAGCAAGATGGCCGTGATGTTTGGAGAAGCTTGCATGTACTTGCTCCACAAACCTTAAAGAAAAGCATATCGTGTGAGATGGCAGTCAGTTGATCGCATGGCAGTTGTGTCAAATAGTTTTACTTTGGATAGATACTTTTTAGTGATATACGTATATTAGCCAATCTGTAAAAAACTTGCACAAGTGTATCTGTTGTATTGTGTTGCACTGTTGGAGGAGCCTGTGACCTAAGATTTTCATTGTCATAACTACACTGTAGCTATGACAAATGACAATAAAAGCTATTGCTATTGTACCTAAGTAACATTATGGATGCAGGACTTTTACTTATAACAGAGTATTCCTTTATATTCCCTTAAGTACAAGATTTTCTCCATCTTCTCCCACCTCTGTCACATGGAATTAAATTCAATGCATAATCACCTTCGAGTCCTCCCACTTTGACGAGGCTGATGCTCATGAGGCAGAGCGCTCCGGCGATCATGAGGAAGGCCTGGACGGTGTCCGTGTAGATGACAGCCACCAGACCTCCAGTGACCGTCAGTAGAGCTGTCATGGCGATGAGGAGGATGATTGACAGGTAGAGGTTCCACCCTAAAGACTCCTGGATGAACAAGGCCCCGGCGTACAGATCCACGGACACCTTGGTGAAGATGTACAGCACGAGGGACAGCGCGGCAAAATACACCTTGAGCCGTTTCCCGCCAAATCGCTTTGTCAGGTACTCTGGCATGGTGTAGACTCCGGACTGAATGTACACGGGGATAAATACCCAGCCTAATATCTGCAGCAGCAACAGGGCGTTTACTTCCCACGCTGCCACGCTTAAACCGCTGGCAGCCGCCGACCCGGCTAGTCCGATAAAATGCTGGCTCCCGATGTTGCTGACGAATAGCGACGCTCCTACGGCCGCCCAGTTCATAGAGCGACCGGCCAGGAAGTATCCGCTCACCGTGTTCTTATTGGCTCTCCGCATGGCGATGAAACCGATCACCAGCACCAGGATGAAGTACATCACTACGACGGCGATGTCTAACACTTCCATGGTGGCGGGGGCCATGTTTCAGCAGCTTTGTAGGTCTTCAACGAAGGGAAGGCTTTGTCAACAATATCTGGAACGTATTTTTCTATGACCCCAAGTATAAAATGCATGTGCAGATAAACCTGTAATAGCATCTAATTTCTTCATATACATATGCTTATTGTTCCTTTGTTAACTTTGGGAGTCGATGCAGGCTGCAGTTTGACAGCTTGCGAAATGGTGGTGCATTGTTGCTCGGTTTTGATTTAGGGGCACTTGGATCCTGCAACAAACAAAAATATCGTTATTTTCCAAAGCAATGCACAACATGTTGTAACCAATTTGAGATTTTACATTAATTTCCCATAATGCAACTTAGCAGTGTCTTTCTTTAAACTCAAGTCCCGGGGGCGACTTCATTTTATGAGGCCCCGCAAGAGCTTGCAAAGAATATAATGCGTTTATTATACGGTTACATGCCACTTTACAGAAGCAGGTTGCCCATAAACTACATGTCCCACAATGCATCTCGTTTTGTGACACGCACACTGAAGAGACTTGCAATTATTTGCCCTGGACTTCTGCTTTCAGACGTAGTTAATTAATAAGTTATTATCCTATCTGATAATAAACCAATTCAGAGGCAATAATGTAATAATACATTATTATATATTTATATAGTTATAGCCCTTTGAGTGCAACCTTTACGCGAATGTGGCCCGCGATGAAATTGAGTTTGACAACCTGCAGGTTCAACGTCTCCACATGTCTTCGATTTGGCCTTTTTTCTGTTTCTAAGATCAAGAAATAACTGTTAACAAACCAAACTATGACATTTTCTTTGTCATTAAAACATTTGTACAGATTCAGTAAGGCAAGGCAAGGCAAGTTTATTTATAGAGCACTTTTCAACACAAGGCAATTCAAAGTGCTTTACAACAAATGAAAGACATTAAGAAAATGGCATTTAAAATCAGTCATTAAAAAGAAAAGCTAATAAAATAAACATTAAAAGAAGAAATACATGGATAAACACTAAAAAAGAAAAAATACATGGATAAAAGTTACAGTGCAGTCTAAGATATGAATAGTTCAATTAAAAGCAGCGACAAAAAGAAAAGTCTTTAGTCTGGATTTAAAAGTAGTCAGAGTTGCAGCGGACCTGCAGGTTTCTGGGAGTTTGTTCCAGATGGAGCATAATAACTGAACGCTGCTTTACCATGTTTAGTTCTGACTCTGGGGACAGAAAGCTGACCAGTCCCTGAAGACCTGAGAGATCTGGATGGTTCATAATTTAGCAGTAGATCAGAAATGTATTTTGGGCCTAAACCATTCAGTGCTTTATAAACCAGCAGCAGTATTTTGAAATCTATTCTTTGACACACAGGAAGCCAGTGTAAAGACTTCAGAACAGGAGTGATGTGATCCACTTTCTTAGTGTTAGTGAGGACTCGAGCAGCGGCGTTCTGAATCAGCTGCAGCTTCCGAATAGACTTTTTAGTGAGACCTGTGAAGACACCATTGCAGTAGTCGAGTCTACTGAAGATAAAAGCATGGACAAGTGTTTCCAAATCCTGCTGTGACATTAGTCTTTTAATCCTAGATATGTTCTTTAGGTGATAGTAGGCTGATTTAGTAACTGTTTTAATGTGACTGTTGAAACTCAGGTCAGAGTCCATGACTACACCTAGATTTCTGGCTTTATCTGTTGTTTTGAACATTGCAGACTGAAGCTCAGCGCTAACTTTTATACGTTCTGCCTTGGCTCCAAAGTAGTACTTCCTGTGGAGGAAACTTCTGTGTAGCAATGCAGTGGGAGTCACCGACTCAGGAAGGAGACACGGTAGAGCAGGAGCTTTTGATGTCAAACACTGATGGTTTATTTGGAGTTACGGCCGGAGGATTCACATCACAAGTCACATCAGTCACGGTGAGACTGCACGGGAGAGTTGCCACGTCAATTCTGGAGCGCCTCTCTCTCGTTAGCCCATTTAACTGGTTTCACAGAGAGTGATCAACATATTTTGATAAGATAGCTTAGACAGTTGGGCACACTGAGTCACTTGCATCCGTCACTTATGGCCTCGAAGATTTCATACCTTGGAGTCCACAAACAACAAAGAAGGAAGTGTCCCAGTGCACCCACAACAACAGACCATCTGTGACCTAGTGTTGCCCGGTCACAGAATGGGAACAATAACTTTATGGCTGAAGCAGCCTATGTCCTTAAAGGAGATAACAGACGTCAGGGTTGGTCATGTACGTCATATCTAGGAGTCTAGGACAATAATTTCCCTAACACTTCCTATGATGAGGGAACATCTACTAGTTTCTTTGACCTTCTGTTTGAACTATTACATCATTTTCTATTTGGCCTGATTCTAAAGTAAAATTAGTTTTTAAATGTCAACAAATATGCATGAAGGTCAGCAGGTTTTGGTCTTGATTAATGCATCCCCCGGTTATATCCAGCACTCTGCAAGCTGTGTAAACACATACAAATATGTTTCTTTTCTTTTCATTTCGTCTTTCCGATGCACCTGCACAGCACAGCCTTTTAGAAAGCTTTTGTTTCCTCATGTTGTAGCTTTTTCAGAGGGTGAAGGAGCTTGGGAATGACAAACAGCTGGCGTCGCTGAGTCAAGTGGAGTGACACAGCTTTAATTGCTGTTAAAGGGGGATGGATTATATAAGAGAGTCCAACAAGTGCTTTCATTCAGACTCCTGCTTAGACCACTGATTAGTCTCATGTCTTTAAAGGCAACTTAATGAACTTACAAACTTTGACGTCTCTAAAAGCACAGTCAATTATAGTTTGTATCAGGTTGCATGATAATTAAGTGCTCAATCTCAGCCTCTGCTACTTCAATTAAGCCCCTTCAAAAATGGTATTGAAGCATGATAAGCAGTGAGCAAGTTAGCATGATAGAGCTACTGCTGTCAAAAGCAATAAGGTTATAGGACAGCATCTATTTTTCACAATCACCTCTTGTAAGAAATGGGTGGCATCAACATGTGTTATAATCAGTGTTGGGACGAACGGGAAGTAACGACGTTATTTTTGCCAGTAACTAGTACTATAACGCATTACTTTTTAAATTCAGTAACTCAGTTACCGTTACTACATGGTGCATTACTCCGTTCGTTTTTTTTATATAGTCAACAGCCAGGCGAACAGAGATGAGAACTGTACTTAAGTACAGTACTTGAGTAAATGTACTTAGATACTTCCTGCGTGTTTGTGTTGTTTACTAACAAGACTATCATGGCGGCGGCGGAGCTCAAGTCTAGTTTCTCCACCTGGAGATATTCTCACTATTTCACTTTTGTCGAGCACAAAGAAAAGAACGTTTTAGTTAAATGTAAGTTGTGTCCTGGCGGGTCAAAGAGTCTATCTACTGCCCAAACCAGTAATTCAAATCTCTTAAAACATCTGCAAAAACAACATGCTGGGACGAAGCTAGTAACTAAGACCACAGAGACTCAGCCGACGCCACTCCACCTCCACCTAAGCAACAGCGGCTGGATTTTAACCAAGGGACTGCTATCCAGGGGAAAGTCGATAAAGCCATTGCACGGTATGTTGTAGAACACATGCAGGCTATTGCTACAGTGGAGTCATCCGCTTTCAGGGAGCTAGTTAGCATGATACCATGTCCGGGCGGCACACGGCATATGGGACGGAAAACTTTTTCCAACTACCTAGAGAAAGAATATACAAAAATGGAAAGCCAGCTAATATCGATGCAATCCAGATTGCATATAATGCATGTCAAGTTGATCAACAGATTGTATTATTCTCCAATGCAATAACAAACTGAAATGAAGGCTATACGGGCATTCATGGGAGCCCTTTTTTTAAGTAACTAAAACGTTACTTTTCACAGTAACGCATTACTTGTTGGTGTAAGTAATCAGTAAAGTAACTGAGTTACTTTTGAAATGAAGTAACTAGTAATGGTAACTAGTTACTGGTTTTCAGTAACTAGCACAACACTGGTTATAATGCAGTTGTTATGCTAATTTGTATCTTCTCAGTTAAATCAATTTATAGTTTGGTCTCAAATTGTAAGAACATCTGCTTCTCACAACCCCAAATAACATATTTAAATGAAACTACAGTTGGCTTATTATTAAAGGAAACTAACAATACTATATTTGCTGATTGGTTGTCTGGCACCATGTCTCATTAGACCAGTGGTTCTCAAACTTTTTCTGTTAGGCCCTCCCTTTGGAGAAAAAAAAAAGTCGGGCCCCCCCCCAACACAAATAGTCAGGCTTAGACTAAAGTTAACTATCTAAACACTGAGAGAGTCCTTTAGCTCACTGAGTCTCTCAGTCTGACAGGAGAGGACTCTCCTCCACTTTGTTGTTGAAAAACATCCGTTAGCGTAGCTTGCTAGCACCAGAAGCTAACAACAACGATCTCCAGTACCGGTGCGCTCTCTCTCTTGCACACACAAAATGGCTCGTTCCACACACACACAGAGCCGAGCTTTAATGAAACACAGAGACCCAGACGTAATAGTACTGTATCATATTATTTTCCAATCAATAATTTTTCAAATTATGATTTTTTTTTTTTTTAATAACCATTTTTCCTCCTGGTCTCTCGCGCCCCCCCCTGGCACGCCCCACACTTTGAGAACCACTGCATTAGACCAAGCTTGCAAAATGGTATTTGGACGATTAAAGGCTGCATTCATCTCATCTCAGCTGCTCTCTAGTTACAGCATTATTTTTGCTGTTAGCAACACTACCAGTGGACTCCACACTGTAGTATGAGGGTTCCTGCATCAGGCGGCTGTTTGTTGCTGCTCGCTGGAGGACAGCTGGGGTTGACTGAATGAATATGTAGCACCTTTGGAAAATCGGATTATCTCCACATAGCTTCAGTCGCTTTAATTTACGTTAATGGGAACAAAAGTTACATTTCCTCATTGAGTATTGGACGTCCTGCAGGTTTAGCTTCTTGCAGGAAAGTCAATATTGATCTTAATAATTATGACAAGGCTTTTAAGGTCACATCTAAAGGAAATTACAACCCTGTGAGTCTGCTGTCAAACGAGTTTCTCGAGCACCTTTTTACACGACTGTCATTGTATTCTGTTCCCTCTAACAAAGGCAGTGTCTGGGCCATTTCAACCACATGGTTTATATCAAGACGTGGAGTTTGAATGCATTTAAATTCTGATTTGCATTTTGTCTTCTGACTCCAACTGTCCTGCAGCCACAGGTGTCTTTTAATTTAATCGACATCAATTACTGAATTGTAGTAAATGATGTCCGTGTTTTAGAACAAGAATTCAATGTTAAATTAATCCTTTATAAAATAGATTTTGTATAGGTATATAACCTACAATATACCGCAACTTGTAGGGTACTTTTATGCCATTACATGCTTATTATTATTATTATTATTATTATTATTATTATACAGTAATGATTTATGACTGCAGCTGGTTTTTTAATTAACACCAATTCTCGATTTTTCTACAAAACACCTTCCATCACAACGTTAACATACTAGACACAACTCTTAATGAATTAAACACAGAATGTTAAGTTAAACTATCGTGATACTTAAGGCTTACTTTAAACTGAAGTCTGATGAGACTCACCTGCGAGCTGCTGCTCTCCGTCTCGTGAGGAAAAGTTAACTGTCATGCGAGTTTGAGCCTGGTCTCACATGGTCCTCAGCCTATTAAGAGGAGCGTGAGACTCCGCCCACTGCAGCACCATCATCATCACCTGGAGGCGGGAAAACACGCTCTGATGAAGATGATGATGCTGGTAAAATAAAAATATAGTCCACATGGTTTTTTAGTAGGCTAAAAGTAGCCAGTGTAAAAGTCATGCATTTAAAACTTTATTTCAGTGTTAGCATCTAATTGTTCCTTATACTTAAAACTAACATGTACACTCATCTTAAATATTTATTAATCTCATTTAAACTTGCACAATTATTATTGAATAGTTGAAAAAGAGCAGGGGGGTGGAAGCACATGCACAATGTAAACACTGCATCAATTAAAACAACAAAGTTAATCACTTTGTTTAAATGTAAAATCAGCAAACAATGGAGCAATTGCTGAAAATACTTGCTTTAAAAGTATACTCTTTAAAATATGGAGCTACAGCCGGTAGCTTGTTAGCTGAGCTTAGCACAGACTGGACAACAGCTCAACATTTTGAAAGTTTAATAATGAAACGGTTGTTTCCCAATTGTTTAATCTGTTTATTTAAAGGTCACATGTCATGGCCATTTCCACTGATCATAATTCCATTGTTGAGGTCTACTAGAATAGATTTATACTGTGCAATTTTCCAAACTCACATTGGTTTCGCATACAGCATCTCTGTAAAGTATGTGTATTCCCCCCCCCCCCCCTCCCTGTGAGCCCAGTGTGCTCTCCGATTGGTCGGGACGTTGTGAATCGCGCTGAGCTCCGTGGAGGTGTGATTTCCTTGTTTAGCGATACACAGCCAAACTCAGAGAATGGGTCTGCAGAGAGAATGGGTCTGCACTGAGTGTGTGAGGAAGTCCGTGGATTGGTCAATTTGGACCAATCAGCGGGGGCTTAACGTAACGGCTCCGCGGACGTAACGTAACGGCTCCACGGATTGGTCCATTTCGTTCCGGGGACGACATGACATCATGATGTACCCGGAAGAATCAAATGGACAGTGACGTATCTCCAACGAGGCGTTTTGGGGAGGTCTTCTCTGTTTTAGAGTTTTACTCGCTACAGGGTGCACTTTGAGGGTTCTGACTGCAGACCGTTTACATGCATACAAACCTTCATAACACAAGGGGACGGGTAATAACCGGAAAAGCATGACATGTCACCTTTAATTGCACCATGGGAGATTAGAGTTATTACTTAGTATTTTAAAAGGGAGTTTTAGGGCTTGATTGACAGCTTCCACATTGGATGAACTCAATTTGATACTTGCTATTTAAATTAAACTCACACAAAATGATGTTTTCATCAGCGTTTCCTGATGATTAACTCTCCCTCGTCTTCTATTAGTCTTCAACATGTTGTCCTTGTGTTTCACTCCATTACTTCCAGCACACGGATTGATGAGTACGCCGGAGATCAGGGACATTTTACAAATTGAGCAAAAGCAACACACACACACGTGTATAAATTCACACACACACACACACACACACTAATGCAGTTACTTAGAAAACCAGCAGCTCAGCGAGTGATGAGAACGTGGACGCTGACTTGGCAAAGTGTGTGTGTGTGTATTGTTTATTTAATAAAAGTGTGTGTTTTCACATATGAATGCAACTTTAATTTAAGCGGAATGTTATTTTGAACGGTTGCTGCAGGAATACATGCAAACAATTTGTATTTGCAGGTGTTTTGAGAGTGTGTGTGTGTGTGCAAACAAAACCAACAAAGTGGTGACCATGACAGCAAAGCCCTACTTTCTGATAAAGCACCATGATTTTGCACTTTTCTTAAACTATTCGCCACAATAGAGGGCTTCTTGATTTTGCATTATAGCACTTCTTATCCTTCAGTAACCAATATAACTGTTTTCAGTCATTATTTGATGCCAAAATGCTTTCCAATTTGAATGAAATGTGTGCAAATAATACATACATATATAACATTTTATAGCACATCGCTGCTGTTTCTGCATTCAGTCATAGATGCCAATGCACAGACATTTAAACAGGAAACAAACGTATTTTAAGGCATAAATGTCATCTGTCCTCCATTTGGCACGGCAGAATATCCCATTGGATTTGAGGTTTAATAAATATCCATCTTCCAGTGTTTAGGTGTTCCAGTTTTTTCTCTTTCAGTCAATTGCAGAAATCCCAAAACAGCTCTTTTCAATGCCCATGCTTCTCAGTGGCATGGAGTCACCAATCAAAGGCATGCCACCTGTGTTCCCTTTAGCTCCAGAGTTTGCTGTGCAGAAAGAAAGCAAAAAACACCCATTTTAAAGAAATTGACTTGATACTAAATTGGTAAAACTGCATAAAAACAAATATTAGACTTTAAATTGCGCTTTAATCTGATTTGAGTTCATTATTACTTATGTATGTTCTGTGTCACGTCTCAGACTGTAGATGGCGCCACTCTTCCTCCGAACAAATAACCCCCAGCTGTGAAATGGATCTAATGACCCGCTGAATGTACAAAGCCTCACATCCTGCAACAACAAACAGTGCTATAGTACTGTAGATTATTTAATTATTGACCGTGGGATGAAATAGAATAAAATAACGTCCAGATGTAATGTCAGTTCTTCTTCTCTGTCTCGCAGCTCTACAATGTGTTTCAGCCTGCCTAGAATCGTGAAATCTGTCCTCACAAAGACCAAAAGAAAGAGAAGTGGGGCTCTTTTCTTCAGCCATCAAATATTAATGGAGCACTTTTGTGGTGAAATACTGACTTCAAGTTTCACAAAGCATCTCTGTCAATCAAACTCACACAGACGGGTCTCCCTACACATCAGATACAAGTCTTTTTCTTTACAGACTATATTTACTCTCATCCCTCAGCATCCCCGCCAGCACTGATTGACAGACAGATACACAGGACTTTTTGGATTTAAAACAACACCTTCCTGCTGAAGAGTTTATGTTGCTTACTGAAAAATATCATAATGATTTTATAATCTTAAACAAAGTCACAAAAGGCTGTATTACTTACAGTTGTGGAGACTATAACTCAGTGTATCAGTACTGTATTTAAGTCCACATTTTAAGGTTCGTTAATGATTCAGATCAATAGCACAATATCATTCAATAAAGAATGTATTATTAGGTTCAGATTAAATGCACAAGACAATGGAAAACACCCTCCTTTACCAGCTGAAGCATCAAAGTAATGAACCCATAAATGCATCTATAATTATAACACAACAATGACTGGGACATTTTGCTAAATAAGTCAGTGTCTGATGCTTTAAGTTTGTATCTATGTTAGTATTGAATGCAGGAGTATTTCTCTACTGTCTAAAGTCAACTAAATCCAACTTCCAGCACCCCTGAAAGCATACGAAGAGTGGGTGAATCAGGGGGTTCCCTTCAGCACAGATGATAAAGGAGAAGGAGGAAGAGGGGGAGGAGGAAGAAGAGGAAGAAGAGGAAGAAGATGGAGGGCGCTATTCTTCTAACCCAAACAGAGCTGAAGAGTTGCTGGCGATGGCAGATGGTGCAGGGAAGGAAAGGCAGATGGAAAAATCACTTCCAACATGTTTATCATCGTCACGACGTGTGTGTGTGTGTGTGTGTGTGTGTGTGTGTGTGGAAGATTCCCCCAGGGTTAATGAAAAATGTGATTGAGTTTTGAGAAACACTAGCACTAAAAGTCTTGAAGTCACGAAGTCAGAGAGAGGCTGTACATTGTGTGTGTTCGTGTCTCAGTGTTAATAAAGCTTTAGTGAATGTCTGTCACGATTATCTTGTCATGTCACAGTTCTATGTCTAGGTTTGGGTGTTTTTGCTGTTCTCTCTGTCATGTTTTCCTCCTGGGTTATTGTCTGGTCCTTTTCCCTGTGTTTTTCCTCCTGTCGTTAGTTTCCCTGGTGTGTCTCGTTAGCTGATTGTGTTCACCTGTGGCCCTTGTGTTTCTCCTCCCCTGCCCGGCTGTTTCTCGTCTTGTGATTATCCCTCCCTGTATTTAGTCTTGTCTCGTCCTGTGTTCAGTGTTGGTGCTTCTTTTGTTTGTGACGGAGTTCACCGTGGAGTGTTTTGTTTGTCCATGTATATGTTAAGATAAGAGCCCTTGAAATAAAGGTATTATCAGTGTTATCTGCGTTTGGGTCCTACCTGCTTCACTCTGCGTATCAATGTCTGCAGCACAAATGAAGTTTTCTGCTGCTAATGTATGTGTATTCATAAGTATTTCTCGTGCATAGAACGAAGTATCGCTACATATTTCTATATTAGATGTTTAGAAATGACTTTTCTTTTTCAAAATTGTATTTTGAATCTTTTTTAGGGGAGATGTAGCCGGTTGCTGCCCATTTTATTCTATCATTACAATTCAATATCTCTGCAAAATGCCCGTTAAACGCTTAATAGTTCATTTAAAAACGGGTAAGACAAGAAGAAATCCTGCAAATAAACCTCATCAATCATCAAAAGATTTCTCCATAAAACTCAGTAAAGCGACTTCAAGCGACTTTAAGAACTCGCTTCAAGTCAGAGGAAGTTTTTTTGGTAAAATGCTGAGAAAGTAAATACTGTCCTGACACTTTGATGCATGCGTACAGTCTGACGTTGCCAGAGGGCGACAGATGTATGTTAACAGCTGTTGCCATGGCGACAGGCATGTGTGAGCGAGCGCAGGGAGGCGGCTGAGAAACTTGAGAAAACACACATTGCTTTGTGACCTCTGCAAACACACCTCCCCCCCCCCCCGACAGCATGTGTGTGTGTGTGTGTGTGTGTGTGTGTGTGTGTGTGTGTGAGAGTGAAATAAAGGGCAAGAGACGGTGATCAAGTTGAAGTCCACAGCTTCTGCAATGACGACAATGAGAGAAAACACTTAAAATGATGGGAACTCTATCCAAAATCTCGAGCATCATTATCGAACAAAATGTAATGCAGACGAAGAATAATAATAGATAAACAAAACTCAAAGAAATGTAACGTTCATGTTTTTATCACTGCCTTTTAAAGCTGAAATGCTCCCAATAAGCACGACTTAAGAGCCAGCTGTACGTGTTTATCTCGTATAAAAACACGGCCAAAAGAAACGTCTTCAAATGAAAGTCCCTGCGAGGAAACCCCTAATCTTCAGCGCTCTGAGACAGAAACACTGGGAGGTTATCACATGGTTCCGGTCATAACAACTCGGATCCAGAACAAATATTTGTCCGAGCGGCTGAAGCTGTGAATGACTAGGGAGGCTTTCTTTTTTTAAAGGTGTATGATTATTTTTGAAGTTTTGCCCGGCATTGCCTCAGTTATGTTACAGTGAAACACAAGCTGTCAGAATAGCCCCACCACTTTGTTTGGAGGAACTTTCACCTCTTCAATTAGACTCTTAATTATATAAAATGATCCTGATAACAAACTTAGGTGGGCTTCAACACTGATGGGAGAATAGTATAGAATACAATTGCAGTACTTTGGTACATGTTTACTTTGTAATGTGTCGAAAAATGATACAATTGTAAAAAAATGTTGCTTAAATGTTAGGGTGCTTGTCCGGATACTCAATGGCTAGGCCTCGTTAGGCCTGGCTCACTTTATGCTGTGTTTCCATTACAGTTTTGGAACTGAGGCAGTAACTATAGTAACACAGTGTAGGCGGAGCCGTGACGTCATCTTCAATGCGAAACACATCAGCCGTTAGCTGTTAGCCCTCAGAGCTCACAGCTCCTCATATCTGTTCAGAAACTAGACACAAGTTAAACAAGTACAAACCACTGACTGCCTGTGTCATGGAGAATACAGTCGCTGGTTTATGTATGTCTGTAGGCCGTTGATGTGAGTGTGGACGGTCGGAGCATATACTGCGTTAGCTTAGCCAAGCTACATTCAGACAACACGCATTTTAAAAGATTTTTCTCTGCCGTCTGTCTGCAGACTTGTCAAAGCGTTAATTCATGGTTTTTACTAACCGGTATCAGTATGTTGTTTCTTCGGCATCATTTTGAAACGTGTATTACAATTAAATCACCGTCATATATCAGGGTTGCCAACTTTGGGTACCTGGCTGGAGTGAGATTTTGATATCATGGGTTTAATTACACATATGCGCACTAAATGACTGCTATCGTGTCAGCAGCGGGACCTTAGCATATATATAGGATATAGGATATATATACAATATATACAAATACACAAAATTGGACACAGACTATAAAGGGCACAAAGTTTCATTCACTAATGAAAGTCAAACACATGTTTGTTTCCACTGTTTTATTGTGTGCCTGTCGCGATAAGCAATTAATTGACGTATCGTACGATAAATAAAAATGAACTCGATAAATTGCCATTTACATGAGGATGTGACGAGCAGTTTGAAAGACTTGAATTATTATTATATATTATCATTATGTCAGGGGTCTAAAATGGTCATACAACGGTGCCGACAATATTATCGGTTATCGCAATAATTTCCTGGAAAATGTATCAGACAAAATTAATTATCATGAGAGGCCTATAGGCTACATGAAACACACACACAAACAAATCTACAGACTTACTCCAAACTGCCAAACATATTAATTAACACACTCTATTTTGGCCTAGTAGAACAATAAGCAGCAGACTTTTACTTTTTTATCATTTCTACTGGATCTTAGATCTGCGCTTGCGCAATACGGGTCGGCAGTTGCCAGAGAGTATTTGTGTTGGGTAATCTGTGGTAGGGCTAACCCATACAGTGGTGGGGTGAAGTCAGTATTTGCAATGTAATTACAGACACGCTCCCCTTGACAGTGAAACGCCACGCGTGAGGTTTAGATTATTTCCCTGTCTCAATCCAAATTGAACTGTATGAAATAAAAAGGCACATTTGTCTTGTAGTAAATAAAAAGGGCGACCTGGAGCCAATCCTGCAACTTCCCCACAGGTGAAAGAGTTGACATGCTGAAAGCCCAACCCCTGCAGGGGGGTCTGGGGGATTCTCCCCCAGGAGATTGTTTGAAATACTAACATAAAATGCACATTCTGGTACTCTCTTGAGAAGAACAATAAATACATCTATTACTCCACGACATATTAAAAAAAATTAATGCCATTTTAGTTTGTTGTTACTTTGTTCTGAAAGCTGAACCTGCTGCTCCTCACAGAGAGAAGAGGAGAGAGGCTGTGAATGACTTTACATTGTGGATAAGGGTGGATAGCCCCCATTGTTCTGTGTGTGAAAATGAAAGACAGCCCACACACCTATCAATCATCAAACCGTGGGGTCTTATTTCGTTGTATCGACGTATAGAGATGTACTACAGCAAAAGTATTCTCCGTGGAGACTTCCTGCAACAACACCACGCCGTTATCTTGATTCTGATTGGCCAGAAGTATCAAAGATGTTCTATTGAGAAGACGATCACTACCTGACAAAAGTTTTCAAAACAGTTTCTAGTCTTCGGTATTCTTGTTTTTGGCGTGAGAATAGTGTGGGCAGCGTGAGAGCGTGAGATTGAGAGTGAAAGCGTGTGTCACACGCCAGATGCGTGAGAGTTGGCAACCCTGGTATATGTTCATTGTGTTGTAGTTTTAGCCCCCTTGCAAGCGATTCTCTCACTAGTTTAGCATACTCAGCCCGGTTGTTGGCCCGGAAAGACCTCGTTTTGGAGAGCCAGAAAACTACCCGTTAGCTGGAACTACACCAAATGGAAACGCAACTAAAAACGGTCCGGGCACGGCACGCTTAAACCGCGCTGTAGTGGAAATGTTAAGTTAAAATGATCATAGAGAACAAGAACAACACACTAGAAATACATAACACACATCAGAAGCAGTTTGATTGTTAAATGTAAGCTAATGTCTTCCTTTCCACTTATGTGGGAATTTGGTTCTACATAATTTGATCCAATTAAAATCACAGAGAAGGAAAATATAGAGAGACAAAGAGAGAGTGAAGCTTCAATCAATCCCCTACACCTACAATCTGCCTCTCAACTTCTTCCTCTGTCCCTCAGTTGTTTGTAAATAAGGGCGTCTTATTGTCTAGGGGAGCAAAACACACACACACACACACACACACACACACACACACACACACACACACACACACACACACACACACACACACACACACACACACACACACACACACACACACACACACACACACACACACACACACACACACACACACACACACACACACACACACACACACACACACACACACACACACACACACACACACACACACACACACACACACCTAAACATGCTGACACCAAAACTAGCTCAGCTTTTCCAACAGAGAGAAGTTGACAGCGCGTCCTCTCTTTGAAGAACAGTGGAGCATCGCTCGCAGCTCTTATGTAACTCCTGCATGTATATGACTTGGTTACATTTCACTTGAAGGGCATTGTGATTCATTAAAAGCAGATTATAAAAACCATTTGAAGGAGAAAGCTCCCAGCGTCCGTCACGCGCCTCGCTGAAGATGAGGACGCTGACTTGCAAACAAAGCACTCGGAGCTGAAAGTTTAGCAAACAAATTAGGAAGAATGCAACTAAAAAAAGGTGCCCATCGGGACACGTCCTCTACGTCCTCCACTGAATGAAAACACAACTCAGGTTGGGACTTTCCTCGCCACTAAAACCACATTTTACATTCTTCTGGTTTAGGGTTTTTGCCGAGAGCGACTTCCAACTAACGCCTTATACAGGGTTCATACACTTTTTCACCAATGATTTTCAATGACTTCTCCAGGACCTTTACCTCATTTTCCATGACCAAAAATGAGTCTTTCTCAGCGTACCACTGAAAATGGTTTATTTGAACATGGAACAGGAAAATAAGGTCTGCATTTTAAACACGTTGTGCCTATCAATAGTAGGCTTCCCAGCTCCTACAGGCTAAAGCAACTCAAATCTCTCACCAGCAAAATACCTCGACAGTTAGTTAGCCATTTTACGTTTCATACAGTATTTATTATCATTATAGTATTACTATTTCGCGATTAGATAAAATATAAATTATATTTGATGCAACTTTAGTTACATTTCCATGACCTGGAATTAGCATTTTGAATTTCCATGACTTTTCCAGGTTTTTAATGACCGTAAGAACCCTGTTTATACCTCCACAGGAAAAAAGTACTAAATCTCATCAATATTTGGGAGTCAGTCACTCCAAAAAAACAACTGGAAGCCTGTTGAGTGCAGATTTAAGAGATTTTAGATAAATGAGACTGAGGAAATGAGGGTCAAATCAGTGTTATGGCTAGTCAGCTATGATTGGGGTTAGTAAAATGGTATTTGGGGAAATAAAAACTCTGATTTCTCTGATAAAAATCTTTTGAAATTCTGTTTTAAACTACATCAATCAATCAATCAATGTTTATTTATATAGCCCAATATCACAAATGTTACATTAGTCTCAGTGGACTTCACAGTTTGTACAGAATATCAGTATGACAATACGACACCCTCTGTCCTCAGACCCTCTGTCCTTAGACCCTCTGTCCTTAGACCCTCACATCGTACAAGGAACCACTTCCAGAGAAAACCCACAGTTTAAAGGGAACATGGAGAAACCTCAGGGAGAGCAACAGAGGAGGGATCCCTCTCCCAGGACGGACAGACGTGCAATAGATGCCGTGTGTACATATGTGGGCTTCAACACTTCCACACACTGTGGCTATTCAATTATAAAACCTTTGTGAGCAAATACAATACTAAAACCTTTAATTTCTGCACTGCAGGGTTCCTCCTTCGTCACCGCAGGGAACTAATGATATCGTAGTAAGTTTCTTTAATGAGCCGATAGCTCAAATACATAGATGATCATTCACCCAGGAGGGAAATGAATAGAGAGCATGAAACATTAAAGTCAAATAAAGCCAGAGAGAGAGAGAGAAGAGGGAATAATTGAATATTTCGAAGAAATCAGAAAAAGTGAGATTTCAAAGGTGTAGGAGATATATAAAAACATACAGCCAATATTCAGAAAGTACGCATTTAAAAAAAGAGCGTAGTTCTGATATCACAACTACACAATGTTTACGTAATTACAGTTATGAATACTGACCAATCACAGCAGACTTGGCTTTTTAAGGCAGAATATTTGATAGGCACAGGGGGATATCACTGTGCATCATGGGGTCCATTTACAGTGTGTGTGTGTGTGTGTTTAATCCAGGTTCAGACCGTGTTCCCTCTGAGTGATGAAGTCAGTCAGCTGCTGTGTGACCTCAGAGTGTGTTTGGACCTGAATGACCTCATGGCTTCAGAGGGCTGTGTGATCAACTCTGAACACAAAGTGAAATGTCTTCCTGCTGATAGCATAAGTTATTATTCATGACCGAGATCGATTCTCCCACAGAGCCGAGCTTCTTCTCTTCACTTATGGTGAAGTGCACGTATCGTTTTAACATCAATGCATCCTTAGTCAGAATTAAGTGGACCCAGATTGAGACACTGCATTACCTTTAAGGAAATGAAAACAGCTTTTTAAAAGTTTGAAGAACTGTGTAGAACTTCAGAAGTCAATATTCTTATTTTATTATCACTATGGTGGCTCCAGCATTCCTACTTCAACAATACGTAACTCTGTTTGTAATAGATGTTCTGTTGATGACAAGGTGTTGATGTAAATGTAGTCGATTAAAGAGTAATTGTACCTCTACTGTGACATGTCTCCATGCTTTAATTTAATACTTCAATCGACTTCATTTACCGTTAATTCTGATTTGACATCTGCATAAAAGCTGATGAGTTTTCCCTTTAATGGCATTACAATAAACCTCCATACAGAAAACCTGTACGAGTTAGTACTGCATTGTGGGAAAACATTTCTACGGTGCATATACATCATAACATGAAATGTGTTCCTGAAGAACCTTTTAGTGCGCCACCACCCGGGGGAAATACCTCTTAGTGTTCATACTTCTGAGGGACATTAAACTAGCATTCATCGTCTGAATGATTCATATCCAGGGAAACGTGGCGGCTGCTTTTCTTTAAAACCGTGAGCGTTTCAAGTCATGTTTAGAACATGTCCTCTGGTCATTTAGGCAATTAGAGAAATTGAAGTAAAACTCCATCTGGCAACTGGTTCAACTGGGCGGAGTGTGTGGTGATCGCCCGAGGCTTTTACTGTTAATACACAGCTGGTAGAAAGCACTAGAATAAACCCAAATAAGATGATGAGTTACAAGCACAGGATGTTTTATCACAGCGTGAGACATTCCACTCACCTTTGTGATCTTTGTCAGGTCACCTCCAGAAACATCCTCGCCCACAGAGCTGCAGGAAGTGACTGGGATGAATATCAAGATGTGACTTGTTTTGCTCTCAGTGTCAAGTGAACACCATTTTAAATCTGTCAAAAAGACAGAATATTGTCAGTAATCATGAGGTGTGTGAATGCAGCACAAACAGCAGGCAGACCGCACCGCGCGTTACAAGTCATTTTCTTGAGGGGTAAAACAAAGGGGCGAACTTCAAGCAATCCTGTGTGCCTCATACACAAATCCCTCCATTATCTAATAGAAGGCTACTCCTTCAGTTGTCAACACTCTGTCTGATTGTATAGAAGACTATGAAAAGATGACAATACTTCTGACTTGATTTGTACCCAAGTTGCATTTTTCCTGATGCGTTTCTGTTCTCAATATGGAGTTCAATCAAGCAATAAGTTCCCTTTGTAAATGAAGGTACATTTAGAGTCAAATAGACAATAAAGCAGGGAATGATTCATCTTTTTTTAACTTGACCCGGCAGGAAGTGGGTGTATTATAAATAAAGTCAAAGCTAGCACAGAAATCTGTCCCAATTCGTAAACACTGTCGAGCCGATGAATGGGAATCGGAGGCGGCGTGTTGAGTATGGAACTCCACACTTTATTTCATTAGCTTACAGAAAGGTAGGAACAACTTCATGCTACTCAAGCTAGAATGATAACAAACCACAGGTGCGCTACCTAACAGGTCCGTGGCGCAACACACTCTCTATAACACACTACGCTAAGAACACGAGCTAATGCTACATTGTACAGTATTGACCTCTCGTCTTTATTCCATTTGAAGATAAGATGGAGTACTGCTGAGTCTTCATTAAAGTGAAGGAGCAGGACCCCTGGGTCAACCTCTCGGAGGAAAAGAGGTTAATGTACGTTGGCCTCGGGCTGCAGATGAGCATCACAACAGGATAATGAAGGGGCAGTGTGATCATGATGGGATGTGACACCATGTGTGGACGCTAATACAGATCCACTGTGAGTGGGAAACTGGAGCGGAGGAAGGAAGTGGCCGAGCAGCGGAGAATAAAATCCTGCTAATGCAAGTTATGAACGAGGATCAATAGAGGTCTAACTCATCTCATGCATATCCAGATCTGCATGAGATACCCAGATCTCAATGGGATGTATCTGTCTAAATAAAGGTTTGAAATGAAATGAAATATTCACTCTGCAGGAGTTATCTTTATCCGGGTGTGCCTGTATTTACAACAGGTGCAAACTGGGCTTCACACACGTTTGGTTACAGATTTAAGGATACATTACATTAAACACGATTTATTTTTAACACTTCAAATTGATTTACTTCGTTATTTCCATTCATATGTTTGATAAATGTATCTCTACACTGTTTTAAAATGATTTGTATTTGACTTGTGCAACAAGCGGAGTTTAACGGCTCCATTGCTGCAGCAAAGACATTTGTTTGTGTATAATAAAGTGAATTAAACCCTGGTTGATTGTCATTTGTACCAGTTGTACGGTCTAACCAAATGTATATTCACATTTGCTTTAGAGTATATAAAAGCCCACATTAAAGAGAATACGTTCAAGCAATCAAGCAGTTATTTGTAGATAAAATATTCCTTGAATAACATTTTGTTCATGCATGGGTGTGAATGTGTTGTTTGCATGTGTTCACATCTCTTATACTGTCATGTGTGATCAGGGAGTGTGTGAAGTGTGTGTAATGACATGCAGGATTTAATGGGTGGTGATTGTGTTTGAAGTGTGACTTGCTTTCCCTCCTCCTCTTCCTCCATCCTCCTCCTCCTCCTCCTCCAGGGTTTATGTGAGCGTGAAGTGCAGTGCATGATGATAGGTATACACATCATCATGCACTCTGCAGATGAGTTGACCCACATCTTCTCTCCAGGAGCATCAGATCTGGGTCACACCAGGTTACTCATCCCCTTCACTGTTAAAGACTATAATGTCACGCTAAACTCTGATATTGTAAATAGCTAGTAGCAGAAAATGACATACTGCGCCTTTAACACTATTACAGCAGCAGCTATTGCAACATCTAGTTAGTTAAACATCCATATCAAATGCATGATGCTGGTTCACTTTGTCACGGACTTAAAGGTGGGTTAGGTCCTTTTGGAGAAACCAGCTCGAGTGCGCTAGAATTTGAAAATACACTTCCTTACAGAGCCCCTCCCCCAACACACACATGACCAATGAGGGCACGAGATCAGTTTGTGCACAGATGGAAGGCTGACAGGCAGGTAGGCCATCCAGTTATTTTAGCCGGCTCAGATGATTGGTCGTGCTTTTAACAGAGCTACGGCTTCCACAGATGATATTTCTTTATGGATTTTTTGTCAAAGCTCTTAAGATATTCATTGCTATCGGGATGTTAAGAGCATTCCAAGTGTATCTCGAGCCGGTTTCTCAAACTTACCTACCCCACCTTTAATTGGCATCTCTAAATTTTTTCTGCAAACAAATTGGATTTCATTAACAAGCCCTACAGCCCTCTCACACCACGTGTATGAGTAACTACTAGTGTTTGCAGCTATTCTTAACAGTGTGTGAGCGATGCACGCAGCTTTTAATCTGTGTATTCAGATGCAGACTCTAAATTCACACTTTGGGGAGCGTCTGCAGGGTCGGATCACACTTCAAGACTTGTCGAAAGCAGCGAGACAAAGAAAGTTACTTTGGAATAATTGCTTTGGCTTTTCTTCTGGATTATACCAAGGAGGATAGTCTGTTGACTTGAAGAAGCAGGTTGACCTTTTCCTGCATTGCATAGCATCCAATAAAAAACTAATCTGATTCAGGCCACGGCCTTTTAAAATGACCGAGGCGGGGTCGAGTTTCAATAGGAGGTTTACAACACCACACACTGTTATGAAAGCAGCTTCTTTATTACATGCTTTGACTTTAAAAACTGGTGACAGGTTTATTTGTTTGGTTGAAATAACAAATGTAAATTACCTTGCGTGTCTCGGACGTGACAGTGTTTAGTTTGCCCTCTAAAACACGAATGTGACTAAAGCTGAGAGAGATGATCAGGACGAGCAGAGTCTGCAGCGCCTTCACACCACTTCAAACACAGACATGTCGAAGTCGCTCTGACTCCCTGATCCCCCCTGCTTTAATGCTCCCTCGCTCAGCATTAGCTCCAATCCCTGCAGCTGAGGAGCAACAGCCACGATGTCAATACACATCGCTGGTGATTAGTGTGCGTGTCTGAAGTGCTTATCATCACCACTTTATGCATATTTGATGGGCTTTGATAAGACAATGTGCGACACTTGAGTCCACAGGGGCTGACTTAGTAAAGCAAACATGGGGGCCTCCTTTGAGTCCATTAGGTTCCTTTAGTATCAAAAGGCGCATTCACACCGCAGTACTTTTCCCACAAAGGTTCATGCGAACTTAGTTCGTGCAAACTCTTTAGTTCGCATGAACTAAGTACAGATCGCGTTCACACCGGAAAAAGTCCCTGGGGGTGGATTAGGCAAATGAAGCCGCTGACTTCACTTCTTCTTCTTTGGGTTTACTGGCAGGCTACAAACAACTTCACGGCGGATACTGCCGCCCAAAGTCCCCGGCCGGAAGTCCCCGGAGTTGTAAGAGGACTTCAGTAGAAGTTGCTGGGACTCCCAGCAGCTTCTACTGAAGCCTTCCGAGTAAATCGCCAGAACGCCGACACCTCCTCATCTCCACCGCTCCCATGTTTTATTTTGTGTTGCCATAAGTTAGTCTCTCTGCGTTTCTGCGCTGGGCTAATGCTAATGCTAATAATGCTAATGCGAGGATAATAAAATGGCGGCTTCACAAAACTTTTTGGAAGTTTTACGGGGCGTGGTTTGCAATCCGCCCAGCCAATCAGAAATACAGCTCTTTTCTCACAAAAGAGACAGGGACTTACGAGCGGCTCTTTTGTGAGAAAAGAGCTATATTTAGTACCGGCTCTTTTTGGTGTGAACGCGATAAAAGAGTTCACTGAACTAAGTTCGCATGAACCTTTGTGGGAAAAGTACCGCAGTGTGAATGCGCCTAATGTATCCATCCGACCTCTGCAGCTCATCCAGAATGCAGCGGCTCGTCTGGTCTTCAACCTTCCTAAATGTTCCCACACCACTCCGCTCCTCCGCTCCCTTCACTGGCTCCCGGTAACTGCTAGAATCCACTTCAAGACACTGGTACTTGCATACCATGCTGCGAATGGATCTGGCCCTTCCTACATCCAGGACATGGTTAAACTGTACACCCCAGCGTGTGCACTACGCTCTGCATCAGCCAAACGACTCGCTGCACCCTCGCTGCGAGGGGGACCCAAGTTCCCATCAGCAAAAACACGTGGGTTTGCTATCCTGGCTCCAAGATGGTGGAATGAGCTCCCCATTGACATCAGGACAGCAGAAAGCCTGCACATCTTCCGGCGCAGACTGAAAACTCATCTCTTTCGACTCCACTTCGAGCGATAGAATTAATAACAAAGCACTTATATACTAATAAAGGACTGGCTTATCTATAGCCAGCTGAGTAGCACTTGAAATGTTTGGCTCTATGAAACCTGATGTACTTTATGATTCTGTTTTCTTCAAGGTTGTGTCTTCCTGGTCGTATGTACTTATTGTGAGTCGCTTTGGATAAAAGCGTCAGCTAAATGCAATGTAATGTAAAAGTATTTACCAATGAGACTTATTCATCAGGGATAAATGATTACATTTCATCACATCAATGATAACATGGAATACAGGGATATTTTTATGGACATTATGAGATGTGGTCTTAGCTTTTGGATTATATTTGTTGTCCTTTCGTGGTTTTATACACGGCTCCGAAAGGCCCCATACAATTTGAGGGCAAATGTATGCAGTACATCTAACTGATATTTGTTACAAGACCGCGTTAGTGGTCCCTCAAGGCCTACGGGAGTTTTCTACCTTTCCCTCTTCAGCTTTCCATCCCATCTGGAGGTAAACCGTTGGCAGCCTCGGCACTGCCTGGTCTCAGATATTATCTGGCAGCGCGCCACAGAGCGAGGCAAAGAGACAATGTGATACCTACTGTACGGTTATTTGTGTATCCTTGGATGTGTTGTGTGGACGTGTGCCTGCAGAAGAGCTGGAGCGCTGCCATGCTGGAGACAGAGCGCCATATAAGGAGAGGTCAGGCTGCAGGATGGCAGTGCTGCAGATCAGATGAAAGAAGAACTGAGGTCTTCTGTTGGGGAGGAGGGTCCCACTGCGGAGCTGCATGCTCAGGCCCACCTTCTCCGTCAGGCCCTGGGTGAAAAGGAAGTGATGTCAGAAATTGTGTGCGCTAGAAATGACCTTCAGTTTACAATTTGCCACACAATCAACAATAGATCCGTCTTTTAAATATTTGTTGTCAATGACGGAAAATAGTTAAAGGAGACTTTTGTTTCACTATAACTTGAATAAGATAAATGTGTATACTGCTAGCTAGATAACATTAATCTATTGTTTCCCTTGGTGGTATTGGTAGAGGGATTAATGCATGATGTGACTAAATGTAATAAGTGAAGCAAAATAAGGCTTGTGTTTAAATCAGAGTGCTAGTGATCGATTCTACAGGAAATAATCAATCATTTCATTAGTAATAAAAGTACAGTCCTGTGTTGAACAGCATTCTCTCTGCAGAGTGTGTGTTACCTTCCTAATGCGTGTGTGTTTGAATGTTTTATAAACCAACCGAGCGAAAGTCTACACAAGATGAAAGAGATTCTGAAACTGCTCTGAAGTCTGTATCTGTGTGTGACTGTGTGTGTGTGTGTGTGTGTGTGTGAGAGAGAGTGAGTGAAAGTGCAGGAGGGAGATTTATGTAGAAGTGAGGTCAAATATCTTCTATACCTAATAATAAAACACACACACTCACACACTCCTTCTCTCTCCACCTCCCCCACCCATGTGTTGACATAGTTTCCATGGTGAGGGGAAAGTGTTGAAGAGTCATCGCTGCATTCCTCAGAGCGCGCTCACACACACGCGCACACACACACATTAACATTCACTCTAAGGGGGGGTCGGTTAAACTCTCTCCCAGTTCAATATTTGATTTCAGCTGCAAACACATCTCTGAGATTTGCAGTGTCTGGGGGTAAAATGTGCTCTTGGCAATACTAGTGTACTAATACTATTAAAAGTAAAAGTACTGCATACTTAGGTAAACATATGAAATATTTAGCATCAAATGACACCCCCTTATCCTGCATAATGGCTCGTTTCAGAATAACGTCCATCATACTATTGGATTATATGTTACTAATGCATCAATGTGTGCAGGACAGAATACTCCACGGGTCATTGGATTCATGTTTGGCTTCGTTAGCAAACTTGTAGACTTGCTAGCATTCATAAGTAATGCAATCATGATGTTAGAGCTGTTCATATTTATGACTCTGAGACTGTAGGGGTAGAATATTGAACCCTACATTACGTTGTTTTTGTAATCTGAACATCCAAAGTGAGTGAAATAAAAGAAGTGGAGGAAAGGGTTCAATATTTGCATATTTGAGAAGTATAAAAGCAGCGTACATATGAAACAATTCCCTCACATTGTTTTTAAATACAGTATTTGAGTGTCAAGTAAAGTGACTTTCCCCCGACCCTTAAGATTTATGGCCCCGTGTAGGGTTTCGGTTTCTCTGTGTGTGTGTGTGTGTGTGTGTGTGTGTGTGTGTGTGTGTGTGTGTGTGTGTGTGTCTACAGCAATAACTAATGAGGTGAACACTAGAAACATGATGCTGTCTGCACTTTCATTGTTATTCTGTTTAGTTACTCTGGAGATTGCTTGATAAAAGACACACACACACACACACACACACACACACACACACACACACACACACACACACACACACACACACACACACACACACACACACACACACACACACACACACACACACACACACACACACACACACACACACACACACACACACACACACACACACACACACACACACACACACACACACACCATTCCTGAATAATCCAACACAAAGCTGAAGGGCGGAGAGGAGTTAACTCGTGTAAATACTTCAGTGTATATTATCCCTTACACTTCACAGTATAGCTGCACATACCTTGCAGCCACCGTGGAGCATTGTGGGTAAACTGTGAGTAGCTAGCACCTGCAGGAGCACCTGCGGAGGGAGAAGAAATGAGTGTGAGGTGTTGGAAAGCACAGCGCCGTGTCACAGGAGTTAATGAAGTGAGCCTGCTGGCGACGAGTGACTCCGACACATGGACACCGTCAGCCTCCATCACAGCCTCCATCACAGCGTGTTGAAATCACACTCTTTGGGTGATTCGGGGTCAGTGTTTGAAGACGTCCATCATGACACGCCACTGTGGCTGCGGTAGCGAAACAGCTGCTAGCTTCCTGCCAGAGCCGACCTGCGAGCATGGGGGAAATGCTGTGAATTTACAACGGAAAAAACATGGTTGTTGAACCAACCTGTGGTAGTGGAGGTGAAACAAGTACAATAACCATTATTTTGCTATTAAAAGTTAACCATTTCTAGCATAGATCCTTCACATCGACAGTTGAGGTTTCCTGGGAAACAAGAGCACATTTTGGTGTAAAGGAGTGGATGTACTTACCAGGACGTCATCCATTGGTTTGTGGATTAAAGGATTGAAGCCTCAACTTTTGCCTTTTTGTCGTCTGCATCTTGTTTTTTGAGAACCAGTTAATAACACCCTATTATACGCTGTTTGGGATTTCCCTTTCCTCTTGTGTTCAATAGGTTTCTGTGCATGTAAACGGTCTGCAAAGGTGCAAATCCCTGTGTTGCCTCCAGACAGCCTACTCATTTTCGCTTCACTTTGTATTATCAGAAACATTTCTTGAGTCTCTACGTCAGGCAGCAATTGTTGGGTGTAAAACCCAAATGATAATCTGTTTAATAAACTCATCCATTTCGAGTATTTCTTGAGGAGGAAAACAGTGAAGAGTGCTGCAAAGTGCTGCATTTACCCAGCGAGAGACAGACAGCGATGGAGGCTGTAAACATCAGCGTTGATTACAATGAAGACGGGAACACGTGTCGCCTCTGGTAGACTCTGGGGAGAACACGCTGCTTACTTCTCTCGGCGCGCTGCTACATTTTTCTGTCTGAACTTTCTTTATGTGGAGCAACCCTCGAGCCGTAGGAGGGTAACGCCACGAAATGTGCAATCTCCGAAAACAGCAGCAGTATACAGTGATGATAACCTTTACAGTGAGTCAATTAAGGAGACAATGGTTCCCACATTAGCAACTGATCCATAACAGGCAGAGGAAAGACAACTGGGTCAAATGGACCCTGAGAGAGAAAGAGTGCAAGTTAGAAAAAGCCACAGCGTGAACCAATCGACACTAGATTTATATTTCTCTCATCTGCACATGAGGAAGAGAGATGGAGGATGGAGTTTAAATCCCATAAGACTAACAAGGCAACGGGTGACACAGTATTAAAGACAGGAGGAGGAGATGGAGATATGGCCGCGACCTAATGTTGAATTATAAAACATTTATTCTGCTAGAAGTTTTTTTTTTTCTGTTTGCAAGCGTCGAAAAAGCTGATTGATGGCTTGCCCAGAGACGGAGAAGAAAAAAACAAATTGGCCCAGATTTGTCACGAGGATCTCTGATCAGCAGCATCACAGATCCTGAGGAAAGAAATCCACAGCAAGAAAAAAAAACGCCCAGTCGACGCTATACCTCCACAATTAAAACGATTTGTGATACCAGCAGGAACGAGTTAGACAAAATGCAGAAACGTAGCTCCGGGGGTAGAAGGGAACCCAGTGTGAACCCCCCTATAGGCTAATGGTTCAGTCTGTATCGATAGATTAATGAGGAACTACGGGGGTGGATTTATATTCTAACTTTTTGATGACTAATTTAGGAGATCACAAAACTAAACCTTTAAGGAATAGAAGTACTGAATTGTACCTCTTTTATAAATTATATGAGCACAGAAACAGAATCTGAAATAACAAATAAAACAAGTGTTTAGAGGGAATCTATGCTAACGTTAGCAAGCTAGCTCAGAGATATGATTACACAAGTAAACGGTTTATATGTGTTGTTTTATGAGCCTTGTAAATATAAGCTCAACCTGTTTTGCACAACGTGACAGTTTGATGCCTTTGCTTGCAGTGCGCTTCTTGTTATAATAAGAAAAACACCATTTACATCAGAACATATAACAATATACAAAATGAATACATCTTACAAATCTATTTATTTAAAATAAAAAACATGATTCATCATACTCAGTCAAATGACAAAATGAAAGGACACTGGGAAACCTTGCAGTGGCATGTTCAGTGGTGTGTATCGATGCTACCTGTGTGTGTGTGTGTGTGAGCTTTTGGCCCGAAGCCCTGTTATTCACCTGTGTAAATGTGTGTGTGTTAATTATAATGTTAAAACCAATTTGAACACTGCAACAGAGAGGCGCACACACACACATAGATCTGTTTATGTTATTGGAAGTTTCTGAAGTAACTGTCGTCATCAATCAAGACCAAACACCTCAAAAGGGTCTCAGCTTGACCCCTTGTTGTCCCTAACTGAAGAACATATTACTATCACTTTAATTGTAGGATGCTATGCTATGAATAACACTTTTGAGTATCATAAGGGGAGATATTTATGGATTTGGGCATCTTGTCCTGATTGGACAAAACTCTGCATTGGCTGACTGGCCAATTTCAGAGCGATGGTTTGAATATGTAACGTCCAATCAGAAAACACCCTCGTAATAAACTTTGACTTGGGTAGAATATGTTATGAACAGTACATCTTAATACGAGCTGTGACCTGACTACAGCCTGACATTGCTCATTCAGTTGCTTAAAATACCTTTTAGAACTATTTAAAAACCAAACAGAGCTCAGCGATGAGGGACAGCCAGGCTCATCTTGTTACTAACAGGCCGTTTGGACCCCGCTGAGTGTTGGACACTTTGTGTGTGTGTGTTGTCGCTGGATCTGTGAGTGTGTGTTCACATAGCAGTCAACATGATACAACAATTCATCCGTTTGCTGTAAAAACACCTCAGAGACTCAACAGATGCTCATTGATGTTGGGAACAGCCAATGAGATGCTTTTGTTTTGGCTGCTAAGTGCAAAGGAAAACTTTTCAATCAAAGAGACGAAACCTCTCGGATCATTTTCTGGTTATGTTTCGAGACAGTTAGCAACTTGTTGAGCTCTAAGGCTTGAAATAGTTGGGGACTGGTAGCCTAGCTTAACTAAAATGAAAACAGGAGGATGTATTAAAATGTTAACTGCCCTTTGAACTCATTCAAGTCATGTGATGTTTATAAAATAGTGGAACATTTTGGGAAATGAGCTTATCTGCTCTTATTGTTAGTCTAGTTAGCATAAAGACTGGACGCAGTATTTCAATACCAACCTAGTTAACACATTTTATCTTGCTAACATGCCAACACATTTTTCCTTGATGGACAGTTTAACCATTATCCAGGCCAAGACATATTTATAGCTGCATTTTCATAAAGACAAAGCTAGGCTAGCTGATCCACCCGCTTTCTGTCTTTATGCTAACCACACCTGGAGTCTCACTCCGTTCTTAATGCACAGGCATGACATCGATCTTCTTATTGAAGCAAATAAACAGCTTCTCCAAAATGTTTAACTATTCCTTTAAAGAGCAGAAGTGACACTTGGGAACATGCACGGTTTTCCTGTGTAAAAAAGGAAGTAATATACTCATGTTGCTCACAGCTGGAAGACATGAGAGTCCAGTTAAGTGACGGCTAGGTTGAGAGATCTGCAGACTTTCATGTCACTAACATGTAACCCAGGAAAAGGCTTGTGTTGACACCACTCTGTCGTTATAAAACAGTACATGCGACTCTTTGTCTCACGGCACTCGCACAAACACACACGAGACTCTGATAAAAACAGCAGGATACATTTCTGAATATCTATAAAAGAAGAGTGCTTGCTGTCGCCACTGTTAGCGGCAGTTCAAGTGTTGACCCGGCGATATGAAGCGAGCGCACCTCCGATAATTTCAAATATTGGCACCACGTACAGTATATCTCACACACAAACACACTAACTGCATATCTCCTCGTAAAGCTTAAAAATGTCTTTAAAATCTCTTAATTTTCAAAAAACTAGAGTAGAGAATAAAAGTAAATCTCGTCCTTTTTGTTAAGGTAGGAATACTCTGGGGTGGTGGCTGTAGTGCAATACCTCTCATGAGGGAGACACGTTGGCGTTTACTCCGTGACAGCATTAAGGCTCAGGCTGCATAAACCACCAGTCTCTGCAAATACAAAATAACTTTGTGACTAAACAAGGAAATGCCGAGGCGCTGATGCATAACAACTTCCATGAGCCCAAAGAGACAATGTCTGTGCTTCCTCCAAAACAGAGACTTCAACAGGGAACAAAGACAGGTTGCTCTGGGCATTGGAAGAAGAAGAAATAGTCCAGCATGTGCGCTTCATTTGTTATCCCTAGAGGCAGGTTTAGTGGTCCTTTATTCCCAAGTGGCAGTGTTACCTCAAAAAAAGTTTCTTGTAGTGCTATGGTCTTAACAGGGAGCAAATGTCTCGGTGAAAAAAAATCACTGGAAGCGCCACAGATTCCAACGGATCTTCACAGAAATCGAAGTCCCATTGCTGCTTGTAAAAAAATCCCCCTGCTCCTCCACTGCAGAGCTGAAGAAACACCTCCCAAAGTCAGGTTTGTTTTACTCCCAACGTCCGTCGCTCGGAAACAACTTGGTGTCCCAGAAATCGTCTTTGGGCGTGTGTCTGGTGTGTGTGAGGGGTGTTTTCCTGTGAGCGCTGCAGTGTGTGGGTGCGGGGGAAACTGTGTGTCAGTCCATCTCCAGGTCCATCAGCTTGTTGCGTGAGCGAGGAGTGTGCATGGTGTTACGGCAGCAGCAGTGGGCGCAAACCAGTCCGAAGACCAGAGAGAAGAGGCCCACACCTGGAGACACAGCACACGGTTACACATGGGGGGTGTTAGCAACTATACTGCTATTAATACAACTCAAACACACACCACACATGGGGCCAGTCTGTGGCATCATCATAATTATAATGTCTTTACTGTTGTAGGTAATGTATCATTAAGTCTTATTTCAGTATATTAACTTCTTCTCTGGTTTTATTCTCCCGCAGTTTGAATGTATCGGTCCTAATTTGATCACACCTTTAATACTTAAGACTGGCAACCTTCTGGTCTCTTGCACTCGACCATTGTCAGGTAAATTATCATACGGATGTTACCTGTCTTATGTCCTGTTTGTTATCTGCTCTCATCTGTATAAATGACATTGCCAGGGTCTAAATTGAGTACCACCACATGATTTTCTGATGTCTCACTAATTATTGATGTTTGCAGGACTTGGACACAGTAAGAGTGTGACTAGAATATTCCAGCTCGCAGTACTATGAATAAATCAACCCGACACAACGGATGCCTCTAAACTAAGACTGAACAGCAACTTACGGCCCGTCCACACTACAGCTTCAAAAAAAGCTTGGAGCTGGGTGCGTCTGAAGCTCGACCAACAACCAATCACATGAATCTCCCGCCCCTGACACACAAGCAGCGGTTTGATTGGCTAGAGCTTGTACTGGCATATGATTTGATTGGCTGGCGCTGGCTACGGACCGCTATGCTACCCACAATTCAGTTCGGCGAAAAGCGAGGCAACGTGACGTCACCCCATTCAAAGACGCGGAGAGAGACGCGGAGAGAGACGCGGTGGAAACCGATTTTGAAGCTGTCGAAGCTGTCGTGTGGACGGGCCGTAAGGATGTCCCCAACCCTTTTACAAGCCCAGTGCTAATTAAACCATCTTTTATAGATTGTTTTTGGCTATAATTAAGATTAAACACACTCAGATTCTTGTCTCATTTAAATCCACTGTGCACTGGCATTGGCAGCTGTCAGTGTCCTAAATAACTCGAGCCTGCACCGTCAGCTAGACGTCAAGTCAGGGAGACAAGTGGCCAAAAAAATACATTTTCAGTGACATTTTGCAGCTTTACTTTGATAAAAAACGGCACATAAACCTTGATTTTTTACCCCCTGATTTAAGTTAAATCATATAAAGCAATATCTTAATAAACAAAAGTCTTAAGCTGACACCTGACACATGAAAGTATACTTTACCTATTGAGGCGGATACTCCATATAAGAGAGGTAACTGTAGGGATTCCCACACTGCAGAAGGAGAGAGAAACAAATAGTGTAACATCTGACAGTGGGATTACTTGTGGATTAAAGTTGTGTAAATGAATCCGTTATCTCACCAGCGAATTTGACTGTGAGGAAGATTCGGGTCGAGGTCAGCTCTCCGGCTTGAGTCCAGGACCCTGTGGAGGCGGACAGGTACCAGGGAGTGGCCACGCAGTGATACTCCCCACTGTCACTGAAAACACACACACAGTTAGTATTCAATTAACAAGACTTTATTGTCCATTTACTTCACTACAAGTCAACGCCCTGCACTTACATCCCACTAAAGTAACAGAACAGAAGATACATGTACTTTAGGAACTCATTCTGCAGAAAAAAAGTTACATTTTGAGTTACTTGTACTTGGATTATGAACTCTGTTACCCATAATGCCCCTCCTCACCTGTCCTGAGTGCCGTGGATGTTCAGCAGGTAGGTGTGTGTGTCTGTGCGCTCGATGGAGATGTCGCTGGAGGAGTTTCGGTCGTCTTTCCTCACCACGCCGAAGCGGTCCACGCTGGCAATCTGATTGGTCGTCTGTCCGCCGCGCAGCCGCGTGAAAAACCAACGCACCTCGTACGCCAGGTCATCTAAAAGAATAAATAAATACAAGATAATGTTAAAGGAACAGCTGGGATCAAGGCGAGGCAGATCTACTCGGGGTTAATGAGCTTAATGAACTACAGCTGTGTTGCTACAAACTACTACATATTGTTTAAGAGGCAACTTAAAGACCCACTTTTTAATTGAATTGTAATCCAATAAGTGTTTCATACAGTCCTTTTTGGTCAGAAGCACATCTTATATTACATGATTTGGATCAAATGTTGCATTGGGGTGCGTTCACACGTGCTGTGATAAAACCTTAACAGTGTTACTCTACACATTACAACAAGACGACCGAGACAGAGCATGATGTTCAGGCGGTTCAAAGCTGTGCAAATGTTCCTCTAATGACGACACGATAACATTATCAGCACATCTGTAACGTGCTGCTGCCTCTCCCACCAAGAAGACAGAAGAAAAGACGGACATGCGAGAGAGAGAAATGAGGATAGTGATGACAAAAGAAAGAAAACAGGGACAAGAGAGAATTTGTGATAATAGATGTAATCTTTGGAGAGGGGGCGAGCGAGCTAATTATTTCCAAGAGCAAGACGTAGAGAGAGAGGGAGACAGGCAGCGGAGAGACAGACAGAGAAGCACAAACTAGTCATTAGTGTGTCAGCGAGAGAGGGACCATTATCACTACACCTACACACACACTCTCTCACAGCCCCATGCAGCCTGAGTCACCCTCCGTTGTTTAGGAGACAAACAGAAGACATGCAGAAAAAGACAAACGATGATTAAAGAAAACACAATTATGGCAGAAAAAGAGGGAGACGGAGGAGAAAATAATGAAGAGGAAGACTCCCCCTCTGCAGAGTAATGAATCACATCTCAATGTCTCTCTCCCTCTCTTTAATGGCTTTAACATTGAAGTGCTACATCATTAAAACTCTGTAGTACTACGAGCAGCAGTAATAACCTGGCTCTGGTTCTCTATATGGATCAGAACTGGAAACTGTGTCAAGTGCATGTGACGCTGTATGGCCACAAGAGGACGGAATCTAATTTTATCAATACATATATCACTCATTGCTGCTGAAGGCATCCAATCAGGAATGAGCTTTTTAACCTCAGATTTACTTTACACCCTTCACCTACTTCACAGCTTCATCCCACAGGCAATACGACTGTTAAACACCTGAACTGCTGTAACAACGTCCATCTGCTACTTAGTCATTATTTATATATTTCCTAATATATCATTCAAATAGCTTGCATATAGACACTTATTTCACTTTCTTTTTGCAGTTACTTTTACTATTTAATATTTACTTGCACTATATTTTTCTGTAATATTGTGTCACCCTTTCACCCTCGCCCACCCCCCTAGAGTTCGATGACCACATGAAGGCGAGACGCACGGTTGGCAGCATGTCCTTTACTCCAAAAAATATAAATTGCCTTGCCTTGCACTGTTGGAGAAGCCTGGGACTTTGGTTAGCATTACCATTTGAGCTATGACTAACAAAGAACCTTGAATGCCCTTTACCCTCTGGGGTCAATTTGACCCCGGTAGTTTAAAACTCAAGACAATGATCATATTCCACATGGTAACCAGCATGTATGTCTCTGGTGCTTTAGGCATCTTAGTGGACTACCTATATAACCATTTAAATTAAACATTAGCCCAACCGTCCCCCCCCACAGACCCCTTATACATCCAGAAATCCGACTATCGAAAAATAAATCACCATAAAATCTCACTGACTGAAATTAAATGTTAAAGTTAGATCTTTCTGATGTTGTTAAAGAAGCAATAACTAAAGCAGAGGGTCGTTTTTACAATGAGACATTCGCATGTAATAGTCACCTCAATATCATCCGACACAATCAACACAAATTGACCCCAAGGAACACCGATGCTACAAAGTGCGTACAGGACATTTCAGAAAGGTCTTCATGTGATGTGAACTCATTGGTCCTCACTAAATTAGGAAAAGTCATGAAACAGTAAAACAAATAATGTGAACCATTTTCTTTTATACGTTAAACATTGAATGGGGTTCAATTGACCAAGGATAACAGGAGGGTTAAATATGTTTTTCATATCACGCCTTATCTGGCAGCGTTTCAAACGAATAGATAAACTGTAACTAAGAAAATGTCATTTTCGAAAGCCAAATCAAAAAGATTTAATAGTTGATTTGTTATTATATCCTCTATATTTGGGTTGTTTTACCTTAAAGAGGCTCATTTTCAGGTTTATATTTCTATGTTGTGCCTTTAACGTGACATGTGTCCATGCTTTAATGCACAACAAACCTATATAACACTACAGGAAAGGGAGCCCCCCAAAAAATCACTCCATCCTAAAATTTGAGCAGTTTCAGCAATAATTCCTAACGTGTTGTTGTGCGGGATTCTCTGCAACATTTCCCTTCTAAAACTAAGATGTATTATCATTAAAATATGCATTTACTATACTAGAAATAACAAGCAGCACATTTAAATACATTTACTGATGACAGGCCGTCTATGTAAACTATTTTATTCCCTTATATAATCTCCTGACTATATTCTTATATAATCACGTCGTTTAAACACTGCCTGTGTGTTTCTCCGATAACTCCGGGTTAGCGGCTGACATCGCGGCTAATGATCAAAGGCGCATTTAGCATAATTCTGCAGGACTGACGCACCAACTCGGCTCGTTTCAGAGACGACACCCTAACTCCAGGAACGGGAGCTATAATTAGAAAAGCCTCCTCTTCCTCAGTTAGCCTTCGTCCTCTACTTTCTTTGTTCCCCACGCGCAGAGGGACGAGGATTTGAGAATACTAAGTGGACGAGGAGATTATTGTGTTTATCTCGTAGCCAAACATCAGCAGGAGGCCCTCAGCGTCTTTGGGGAGCGTGTAGTATCAGCAGAGACCCCCCCCCCCCCCGGGTATCTGATCCCACCAGTACAGCTGTTTCCCCCCCCCCACACACACACACACCTCCCTACATGAACTCCTGACCTCTCAAACACTTGATACGCCACAGTGTGAACGGCCTTACTGCACAGCTACAGAGAGAACAGCAGAGGTGGAGAAGTACTTAGATTTGTACTTGAGTAAAAGTACTCAGATCTTGTACTTGAGTAAAAGTAGAAGTACTGAGATCTTGTACTTGAGTAAAAGTAGAAGTACTCAGATCTTGTACTTGAGTAAAAGTAGAAGTACTCAGATCTTGTACATGAGTAAAAGTAGAAGTACCCAGATCTTGTTCTTGAGTAAAAGTAGAAGTACTCAGATCTTGTACTTGAGTAAAAGTAGAAGTACTCAGATCTTGTACTTGAGTAAAAGTAGAAGTATTCAGATCTTGTACATGAGTAAAAGTAGAAGTACTCAGATCTTGTACATGAGTAAAAGTAGAAGTACCCAGATCTTGTTCTTGAGTAAAAGTAGAAGTACTCAGATCTTGTACTTGAGTAAAAGTAGAAGTACTCAGATCTTGTACTTGAGTAAAAGTAGAAGTATTCAGATCTTGTACATGAGTAAAAGTAGAAGTACCCAGATCTTGTTCTTGAGTAAAAGTAGAAGTACTCAGATCTTGTACTTGAGTAAAAGTAGAAGTACTCAGATCTTGTACTTGAGTAAAAGTAGAAGTACTGAGATCTTGTACTTGAGTAAAAGTAGAAGTACTGAGATATTGTACTTGAGTAAAAGTAGAAGTACTGAGATCTTGTACTTGAGAAAAAGTACTCAGATCTTGTACTTGAGTAAAAGTAGAAGTATTCAGATCTTGTACTTGAGTAAAAGTAGAAGTACTCAGATCTTGTACATGAGTAAAAGTAGAAGTACTCAGATCTTGTACTTGAGTAAAAGTAGAAGTACTCAGATCTTGTACATGAGTAAAAGTAGAAGTATTCAGATCTTGTACATGACTAAAAGTAGAAGTACCCAGATCTTGTTCTTGAGTAAAAGTAGAAGTACTGAGATCTTGTACTTGAGTAAAAGTACTCAGATCTTGCACATGAGTAAAAGTAGAAGTACTCAGATATTTTTACTTGATTAAAAGTAGAAGTACTGAGAACTTGTACTTGAGTAAAAGTAGAAGTACTGAGATCTTGTACATGAGTAAAAGTAGAAGTACTGAGATCTTGTACTTGAGTAAAAGTAGAAGTACTCAGATCTTGTACTTGAGTAAAAGTAGAAGTACTGAGAACTTGTACTTGAGTAAAAGTAGAAGTACTGATATCTTGTACTTGAGTAAAAGTACTCAGATCTTGTACTTGAGTAAAAGTAGAAGTACTCAGATCTTGTACTTGAGTAAAAGTAGAAGTACTGAGATCTTGTACTTGAGTAAAAGTAGAAGTACTGAGATCTTGTACTTGAGTAAAAGTAGAAGTAGTCAGATCTTGTACTTGAGTAAAAGTAGAAGTACTCAGGTCTTGTACTTGAGTAAAAGTAGAAGTACTGAGATCTTGTACTTGAGTAAAAGTAGAAGTACTCAGATCTTGTACTTGAGTAAAAGTACTCAGATCTTGTACTTGAGTAAAAGTAGAAGTACTCAGATCTTGTACTTGAGTAAAAGTAGAAGTACTGAGATCTTGTTCTTGAGTAAAAGTAGAACTACTCAGATCTTGTACTTGAGTAAAAGTAGAAGTACTCCGATCTTGTGCTTGAGTAAAAGTAGAAGTACTGAGATCTTGTACTTGAGTACAAGTAGAAGTACTGAGATCTTGTACTTGAGTAAAAGTAGAAGTACTGAGATCTTGTACTTGAGTAAAAGTAGAAGTACCCAGATCTTGTACTTGAGTAAAAGTAGAAGTACTCAGATCTTGTACTTGAGTAAAAGTAGAAGTACTCCGATCAGGTCAAGCATGTGTGTGCATACTTCACATCCCAGGTTGTTTCCAGGGTCAGAGTAAAACCTGCAGAAGCAGATCTGAGTTGTAACGCTCCTCATATCTGGAATAAACGTTCGGCTCCAACCCTTTCTATCCACCAGTGCTTCACCAGAGACCATTGTTTTAATCCTCCTGCTCCTCCTGCGGCGTACACGGGTTTCCCAATGTCTATTTAAACTACCGTCCTCTTTGTTTCTGTTCTTGTGTTAATGCTATCAAACCACCAACAAACCAACCAAAAATCTCACTAAAGAAACTAAAACTGACTGAATTTTTAGACGTTTTTTCACTTCTACAACTCCGGTAGTTTTTAAGTGACCAACATCGGATTGAACAAAGCATCCGTTTCAGAGAGTGTTCAGTGGGCAGGAGGAAGGAGATGTGGAGGTTGGAGGAGGAACCTCTAATAGAATATCTGGCTCCTGTCTGGGATAATAAAACTAAAATGGCTGTCTGTGGAAATGAAGACGGTGTGATTGGATTTCTCTGGATTAATCCCTCGAGAGGGGTCCAAAACTGCCACACACACACACACACACACACACACACACACACACAAAGACTGACAATTACCAGCAGTGCTTCTAATGAAACAGTGTGTGTTCTCTGCTCCATAAAGCAGGACAGCTCTGCTAGAGAGGAATACTAAACACTATAAAAACAACATTTAGCCACACACACACTGAGCCACTGGGAAGAGGAAAGTTCCCTCTACTCGCTGCAAGACCTCCAGTTACTGAACGCTGATTTAATTTGATATTTGGCTTGTTTTTACGCTTTCTGATTACATGACACGAATATATGACTTGCACTAAAGCGGGTTTCATCAGGCCGTATACTTCTACATTGTAGCAGCGAAGATGAATTTGATCAGGAATAAGCAACGATTGCATCAAATGTTGTTTCAGTCTTGTGGAATATATGGACTTCGTATATCAATCACAAACTATCCTTTGGCACTCGTGGGGTTTCTCCTGCTAAACGTCCCCATTGACTTCCAACCAAACGGTCGTAGTTTTGATACAAAACGTTGGTCTGATCGCTCTGAAATCTGCCGTTTGAGAGGATTCCTCTGAAGCCGTTTAACTTCCTGTTTAACTGGAGAGCTAATGGAGCGAGAACGATCTGCTGTTAGCACTATCCGCTCAACATTTCCAATTTGTGTTTTACTATCAACTAGCTTTTATTCCCCTCTTCCATCTCTCTTCATGTTTGGATAGCCACCATTTGCTCCGGTTTTTACTACGGTGTAAATGTCCGGGGTGAAATAGGGTTTGTTGTTTTCAGGCTTCTGCTGAACAGGATGTTTCTGCAGTCATGTGGAGGACACACTGAAATCTCCAGAGCATCTGAATAAACTCCTAAGGAATAAGTCTCATGAAACATTTATGTGAATTTCTTTTGACGTCTCAGTATTTGAAAGTCAGAAATAACAGTTGTGTTTTTCCACTACAACTTAACAAATAGCTTGATTTGATGAGTTGCATCACCTGCATTTAGCATTCCTGCTAGTGAGAGCATGGCACGGAGACATAATTAGCATAAAGCTAACTTGGTTTTTGGAGTCAGATGTTCTTAAAAGCTGCTTGTGGACACTTTTGGCTCCAATTTGAGCATTTAAAAAAAAAAATAATAGCTTCCCCAGAAACAGTTAATGGAGTGGGCATCATTCAGTGTTTCCGTCTCACCACTTCATGTCCTCGACTATCCGTCCTCTTTTCACTCCTTTCTCTTCACCAGCTCTTCACCACTTCCTCTCCTCTCTTTAGGAAACTTTGCATGCTGTTCTCGAGCCGCTCTCCCTCCATTCCCCATTCACTCTCTTCCCCTCTAACAATCTGTGTTCACTCTCTCCCTCCTATTCACTCCCACCTTCTCCTGCCTCTCTCCCATCTCACCGCCTATTCTTCCTCTACCTCGTTCTGTCTCCGCGGCCGGCTAACGGAGCGTGAGATTGGCTAATTAACGGCTGCCTGTCGGCCCTGCAAAGACAGCTGGGTAATTTGGTGAGAGTGGAGAAGAGGGAGGGAGGAAACGAGGAGAGAAGGATGTATCATTAAGCTTACCACACAGAGTTGTTTTAAAAAATATGCATGACGTTACCAGGTGCAAAAATCCTGCTCGCATTTAAAAGACAGACCTAGAGTTTGATTTATTCCCAATGCAGATATACTGGAAGTAAGAAAGCATGAGTGAGTGTCACGCTATGTCAAGCATCACATTACCTTGTTTAAAACCTCTTATATAATTCATATTTGAACCATGGTGGCAGTGAAACAAGATGGACATGGCCCTCTGATTCAATTAAATCAATATTCACTTTATTCACCATTATAAAACCCCCTGTAAAAAACCTGCTTCTTTAGCTGCTAAAAGCTCCACTTAGTTCACCAGCTAGTCGCTACGGTGATGCCTCAGCGTACAGTCGGTTTGAAAGAGTCTCTCTAACAGCTGGCTGCTGCAGCTGGAAACAACATTGGTGAGAACATTGAGACTAAACCAAATAAATAAATGTGCCGTAACACCAAAACAATGAAGCTTAAGCATCTCTCGCAGCAGAGGGACTTGCACTGATGCAGCCGTTTGAGAACAGGGAGTTTTTAATATGTAAAAGCATATTTTTAGAACAATCTTTTTACACCACACCTACATTTAAGAACTCTTCAAAATGATGCCTTGTTTTCTTCCACTGTGTGTGTGTGTGTGTGTGTGTGTGTGTGTGTAGAAAAGCTTTGTTTTCTCCCTGGAGGATCACAGTGAAATGTTGAAGAGACCCAAACTGTCACAGTGTGGGCGCTTCAGAAAGAAGATGGTGATGTCATCTCACTACCACTGATTTAAAAGTACACACACACACACACACACACACACACACCTCTAACATGCCAGTCATTCCAGTGAAATGGATGCTGTGTGTCGACATGCAGCAGCACGCTGAGATAACACATTAGTGCCACACACTATAGTGTTTGAATCAGTATGTGTGCAGAATTCAGTCTCAGGAGAAAGCTTTACATTACGTTTTCATTTCTTTGAAAGCCTTCAAGAAACCTAGTCACACACACACCATGTATACATCACTTCAGGGGACATTACATTGACTTGCATGCATTTCCTGGAGACTTATCCTAACCTTAACCATAACCAACACATGCCTAATCCTAACCCTAACCAAGTCTTCACCCTAAAATTAATGATTCCCCTTATGGGGACCTCCAATTTGTCCCCATAAGGGAGGCGAGTCCCCACACGTGACTGTAAACAGATGTAGGTCCCCACAAGTATAGTAATGCTAGGACACACACACACACACACACACACCCTGTCCCCTTGAGTCACCGAAACAAAAAGGTGAGTTAGTTACTTATCAATTTGTCTAACAATACACACGCTCTGTATGACACAGCTGATATTACTCAACTGGTACAACTGTTTCGACCTTCAGTCTGACACGCCCAAATAAAATGTAAAAGATTGTGTGTGTGTGTGTGTGTGTGAGTAAAACAGCAGAGGAAGTTGGCTGTTGTGCCGCACCTTTGTTGATCCATGTCACTTGATACTAGTCTGCTAATTGGTCGATTACCTGTGTGCCATTCACACTCGTGACACCGGGAGTCACTTTCTGTTACTGTGGAAATACCGAGTCTCTAAGAGGATGAAGAACTGGTAGAAAAAGATACTGAAAACAGGATTAGCAGAACCGAGTCGGCATATTTTTAAGTCAATGATTTTTGAGTGGGTTTATAGTTTGATGCCTTAAATAAAGATGGAGGTTAAAACAAGTTTAGGATTCTTTTTTTCTACAAAATTAAAAGACTTTTGCATTTCTGGTTTCTTTGTCTTGAAGTCGACGTGTTTTTGGTTAAAGGTCTGAAATAAAGATGTTGGTTAACAGAGACATTTTAACATTTTTCTCCAACATGAAATACACCACCTTGTTATTTGTGAAGCTTTTATCCGTCTTAAATAAAGTGGTAGCAATAAAATGTCTTGATGAAACTACTAAACCTCATCACACTTAACACAAGACAGTCTTAAACTAAGACAAAGAGCTCAATTCATGTCCGAATCTTCATCACCTGTGCAGTGTAGTTAATTCTAAGTCCATCCAAACACACAGCTAAAAATACTCACTAAAGCACCAGATACGTATCCATCCGCCAACAAATGCACATTCACTGCCAAGGTGTGTTCCTGAACAGCACTGAGTCAGCTAGAGACGTTGAAACCGGATCACACACACACACGTCACACACACCATGAGACAACATGAGTCACAGTGACTCGGAGGATGCAATAATTCACCTTTATCAGCGTCGAGCCTCTCATTTAGAGGCACTTTTCTGCATTGCTTCTTACATATATCTGTCTCAAAAGAACAAGTTGCATTGGACAAGAATAACAGGAATATAACGTCCCTGTTCCTCACTGAAGCTTACTTCTTCGTCAACATGATTATTTACTACATTTATATACAAATGAGTCCGTCCCAAAGCGTCTAATCTACAAAATAAGTCCCCTCTCTATTTTAAAGGACCACAAGTGCTTATTATAAGCTGACAACTATAACGCAACTTCTCCAAACACTGCTACACAATAATACAGTATCTTTCTGCATCACTCCTTCCTCCCCACAGTGAGCACGTCCATGCGTTACTTCCCCATCAGCTGTGATGCTGGGAGGGAATTTCTCCCATGGTGCATCTGTCTGCGAGAGAATGCTCCAGAAAACCCTGCAGTGCTGCGAGGAAACATTTATGTTGATGTATGGGCATACATTACATGCATGACACACACACAGGTGCAAAGACAAAAAACAGTGTGTCCAAACACTGCAGGAAACCACACACACACACACACACACACACACGGAAAACACATGTTGGAGTGTAAGGAAAGACGCATAGGGCGGAAAAGGGGGGAGAGAGAGGGTGACAGATGGGCAGAGGGAGGTGCTCGGGATGATGTCATTTGATAAGTTAAAGAGTGATGAGGAAGAGGAGGGATGAAGATGGATGGATGCTTAGAGAGATAGTTATGGGATTTACTGCAGATCCAAAAAAGGGAATATGTGCTGGAGGTCGCATTGCAGATAATTAATTTAAGAGTATTTTGTATATATTCAGAGCTGGGATGTTCTGTACAAGTTTGAGGTACTTGTACTTTACCTGAGTATTTAAGGGACATCTGTACCACTTAAAGGTTACTGTGTATCCATTATTGCTTTCTGTGTTCTAGTTTACACAATTATAAGATGTAAAATAGAGATGTTACTATATTCTAAAGCCAGTAGGAAAGTGAGAGAAATTAGAGTGTGTGTGTAATAGAGTGTTTTTCATCTATGCAACCTTTGGAGGCGCGGGAGTCACATCACACTCGACAGGTTGGCAGGTGAGCAGCGAAGCAGAAGAACAAAGCGGTCGTTGGAGTGTGTGTTACAGCTGTGTTTCTCCACGATAGTGTGTACATCTGATTTATGAGTGTTACTGAGAAAACAAGTACCTGTGTGCGCTCCGGTCTTCGGGGAGGATCCGGAGACGCTGAGAGAGCACTCCATCTTGGCCGTTTCCCACGGATACACATTGGTGCCGTCCGATTGGATGGCCACGGAGAAGGAGGGGCCTGCAACAGTAAATAAATACACTTTTTAGGAAATAAAACATTTAAAAAACCTCTCAACTGAGATCAACATATATACAATGACGCTGCTTCCAGGTCCCTGAGGAGAGTGAGATCACTGGGAGAGAAAATGGTGTTCAGATGGTGAACTGCCGATATGCTGAAAACTACAAGGAGGAATCAGCTGAGGTGCAGATAAAAATAGATTGGTAAAAATAGATTAAAGAATTTAAGCTCTGAAGGGGAAACCGGACACTTAACTACCCCCTAGCATTTCAACGTAGTACTATAGTCTGCTTTTTTCCTAGAGTACGAAGAAACAACGCAGATATAGTATAATAGTTATATTGCGCTGAAGTAGCTACAGGATACGGTGTTCAGTGGCATGTGTTACTCACAAAAAACACACGTTCGTCTGAAATACTGCCTGTTTTTTGGGGTATTCTAAAATGTCATGCGTCAGTGTTTTGCTTGAAGATGTAGATTTCTACTTACTCTCCTAATTAAGAAACATTTGTGTTGATTTATGGTGAATTTGGTGAAGGTGAATTTGCCTCCTCGTTAGCGTTCTTGCTTCCCAAAAGAGTATTGGTTTTTCGGGTTGGGCACGCACCATTTTGTTGTGAAACGCTTTGGACTCTTTATCAATTCTTCATTTTAGAATATACCAGGCAAGAAGAGTAATAGAGTCAATGCGGCCAATCTGTAGCATTAGCCAGACAAGCTAACAGTCAGTATGGAGGAAATATAGCAGATAAATATCCTGGAATATCTTGACATGTCTTCTTTAAAGTAGCCACTCAAGCCGGACTCATTTTAATTATTACATTACATGTTACTTGTTAGACGCTTTTATCCAAAGCGACTTACATACTATTTACTGTGGACAATCCCCACAAGCAATTTGGGGTGAAGTGTCTTGCCCAGGGACACAACGACATGCTGACTGCAGTGGGGTTTGAACCTGTGCTCCCTGATCCCACCACCAACGCACTAATCCACTGCGCTACACGCCTCCCCTTTAATATTTATCGTAGCGCTTTGGACCTACATTGTTTCTAGATGGTTAAACTTAAGGTCGAGGGTGGGTTATCTTCCTGACTCAATGTCATTTTTAGTGTGAGACCGACGGATTGTAGGACAAACCCTCTGCTGTTCTTAAACCGAGAGCAGCGGTCTGTAAAACTCATTCATGCTTCAGAGTAGCAGCTGCTTTCAACACGCTGTGGGTTTCAGTGCTTTCAAAACATCTCCGATTGTATTTAAGATGTTCTGACAGTTTCTCCGAGAATGCTGCATTCATGATGTCTTGTGCAAACAATCTCCTGTATTATACATGCACTGTGGCTGCTGAGACACAATGTGGAGGCATGTAAAACATATTTCCTGGGTCACAGCGCTGAGAGCTGAAAGTGAGTCAATCAGACTTTCTTGGGTCTGGCAGCAGCACTCAAGAACACGTTATACAAAGAAGATTTTGTCCAGCTAACCAATCAGAGCAGACTGGGCTCTGCAGCACAGGCAGCATGAGCAAATAAAGAGCTTTTTCAACATTAAAGCATGGAGACGTGTAGAGACACTAGATACTGATATACACCTGAACATCAGCAGGAGAGGACTCTTTAAAGTAGAGACACCACATACTGATATACACCTGAACATCAGCAGGAGAGGACTCTTTAAAGTAGAGACACTACATACTGATATACACCTGAACATCAGCAGGAGAGGACTCTTTAAAGTAGAGACACTACATACTGATATACACCTGAACATCAGCAGGAGAGGACTCTTTAAAGTAGAGACAACCACATACTGATATACACCTGAACATCAGCAGGAGAGGACTCTTTAAAGTAGAGACACTACATACTGATATACACCTGAACATCAGCAGGAGAGGACTCTTTAAAGTAGAGACACTACATACTGATATACACCTGAACATCAGCAGGAGAGGACTCTTTAAAGTAGAGACACTACATACTGATATACACCTGAGCATCAGCAGGAGAGGACTCTTTAAAGTAGAGACACTACATACTGATATACACCTGAACATCAGCAGGTGAGGACTCTTTAAAGTAGAGACACTCCTTCTTTAAAAAATAAACAGCAAAACTGTACAGTGAAAATCAGATCCAGGGCGTTAAAATAAGGAATATAAGATATGTTTCAGACTAAAAGCCATCAAATACAATTTACGAAAGAGGACATTGGTGAATCTTTACATTTCTGTTACACTCCATATCATTTTACCATCCATCTATAAAGACACACTAAAACACTGAATTATTTAACACTAAATGTGCTGGTGAGACTCGAACATACGGCATCGCAGAGGATACAAGCTGAAACATTCAAGATACAGCTGGAACCGTGGGACACTTGCCAGTTTGTGGATGTGCTTGTAACACACACACACAAACCTCCCCACACACACACACACCACACACACACAATGAATGCGCAGAACTCTTGCCCCCTGAAGGCGAGTAAAAGGGGTTCTTGAAAACTGCTCAGCTTGAAACTTGAACGCTGTCAGTGTGCATGTTTCTCTGTGTGGGGTCAACTCCAAATGTTCGACTCGGATACACACACTTGAACAACTGAGACACACACACAGAGTGGAAGAGAGAGAGAGAGAGAGAGAGAGAGAGAGAGAGAGAGAGAGAGAGAGAGAGAGAGAGAGAGAGAGAGATCGAAGATGAGAGAAGAGGAGAGAGAGAGATACCCTCTTCCCTAGCCTCTCTCAGGGGCCGAGAGAGAGGAGAGAGAGAGATGGAAGGCGGCGGGTGCACATCACTGCAAGCTGTGCTGATTGGCCAAAGGGCTTCACTTTGAAGATGTCCCAGAGAGAGAGGGAGGGAGGGAGGGGCGAGGGAGACAGAGGTGGTGAGAGAGTGAGAAAGGATGCTGGAGAGAACGGGGGAGGAAAAAACAGCGAGTGATGGAGAGAGAAAGAGGAAGTAATGCTCAAGGGCTGCTGCCGTCCCCAGAGAAACCAACAAGATGGTTTTCAGTCCATCTTCCTCTCCTCGCTGTCATCTCCCTTTCTTCGCTCCGACGGTATTAAAGCTTCTCCCTCCTACAAACCTCATTCAGACGCTTCAAAACGCTAAAGCCGTCCATCAAACACAACTGAGGGTGTAAGGCAACCCCCCCCAGGGGAGATTTATACATTCCTCCAGTAGAGACAGACTTTTACTAGACTTTGAGGCAAATATCAATCCAACGATATATTCGTTTTAACATAAACACTCAAGGTTTTTATACAAACTCCACCTGATTATATTCCACTGATCGTCTTATCTGATTAATGTGTCACTTATTGTTTAGTTACTAATAGACCCGTGTGTCTTATATTTCTTATGTTCATTTATGATTTTCATGCTCAAGGACCTCTCACATTTGATTCACAAAATGATTTAATGTACCGTTTTATATCATTAATAACTGCTGACTCAGCACTCCTCTTAAAGGGCCGGAGTCTGTTTAAGGTCACATTTTGGTATTTCAATAATCGGAGCATCTGCACATTAATCTGATATATAACCATCCACTAAAAATGATATACTTATTCTTGTTTGTGTTACATTCCCTTTCCTTCAACTCCACCTTTTCTTTCTCTGTGCATGGTCTCATTCCTGTCCTCTCTTCCGCTATATTCCTCCCCAATCTTTTCTCCCCTTTTCCTTTGTCCTTGACACCTTACCACCTTCCTCCTCCTCATCACCTCCCTCCTCCTGACTCCCACTTCCTCGTCAGATCAAAGAAAGTTAAGTAGGGCAGTGACTGTGGTGGGCGTCAAAGGGCTTAAGGTGTGTGTGTGTGTCATTATTTCTGCACATTATTAGAGAATGTGTGTTGGTTAACATTAGCACTGTGTGGGTGGATGTGTGTGTAACATATGTCCATCTGTTGACACACACTCAGGTTAAATTACACATAATGATTCCCTAGTTTTTTTACTCGTATTGTTATAAAAGTGACTCGAAAATGGATCCAAATGAAAGATGATTCAGTAATGGTGAGTATTTTCCAACAGAAATCATGTATTAACCAAATGTCTCAATAAGAAAAGACTCATTTAGGAACAAGTAGGAGACATCTATTGGGTCACTCATAAGCCACTATCAGAAACAGGAAGCAGAAGTACAAATAAAGCAAAGTGGACGTGTATAAACTAAACAGAAAAGCAAAGTGTTTTTCCCACTCTGAATTCCACATGTGAACGTTTACCTTTTGAGAGTAAACTCAACGTTCCTACGCACACACACACTGCACACACACACTGTACACACACACACTGCAGCCTCCTGGAACATTTTAATGATACCACACAGGGTTAGACTTCAACTATGTAAATAACTTTTTCTGTCTGTTGTATGCCACTTAAAACTACATTACCCATGAGCCACTTGGGTCATGAACTAACAGAGTTATGTCCAGAATCCTTCCTTAAGACTTTTACGTTGCAAAATTATTATTTCTTTTACAGGAATGTACTTTGGGACTTGTAGCTGAGTTGTCTACCAACGTTTTTTACGCAGATTTGTACTTTTACATGTTTTTCCCACCTTAAAACAAACTATTTTGTTGTCAAATGTGCCGTCCACTGTATGCATTTACCTTTTAACACCTTTGCGATGTTATAAAACACTCAATAAAAGTTGTGTTGGCAATATAAAACACTTATTAATAACAATTTGTTCTCTTGTATAAATATCTTGGATAATTCTCAGTTCCTAACATGTGTCTTGCTTTTTTTTTTTTAGCTTCCTCGCTTATCAATTGAAGAAATTGACGAAATGGACCAATCCGTGGAGCCGTTACGTTACGTCCGCGGAGCCGTTACGTTAAGCCCCCGCTGATTGGTCCAAATTGACCAATCCACGGACTTCCTCACACACTCAGTGCAGGCAGCTCTGCTGATCTCTCCTCCCTGGCTGCAGGCTGATAACAGACAGTTGGGATCGCGGTGAAATGCTCTCTGCAGACGCATTCTCTCCGCAGACCCATTCTCTCCGCAGACCCATTCTCTCCGCAGACCCATTCTCTCTGCAGACCCATTCTCTCTGCAGACCCATTCTCTCTGCAGACCCATTCTCTCTGCAGACCCATTCTCTCTGCAGACCCATTCTCTCTGCAGACCCATTCTCTCTACAGACCCATTCTCTCTGCAGACCCATTCTCTCTGCAGACCCATTCTCTCTACAGACCCATTCTCTCTGCAGACCCATTCATTGGGCTCACAGGGAGGGGGGGGGCAAGAGCTGCAACGAGCCGTTTAGTGGAGACAGTGAATACACATATTTTACAGAGATGCTGTATGCGAAACCAATGTGAGTTTGGAACATTGCACAGTATGAATCTATTCTAGTAGACCTCAACAATGGAATTATGATCAGTGGAAATGGCCATGACATGGGACCTTTAATGTGTGCATATGTATAAAGGTGTCTGTTGATTGGTATATACATCTTTGTTGTTGTATTCAGGATTGTGGGAAACGATCTCTCTGTCTGTACGCACAAACTGAAAGACTGACATAAAGTTGACTTTGACGTTTGACCGATTGCCTCACCGTTCTCTTGGAAGTCGACCTTGACCTTGTTGGATTCGGCGCTGGTGGCTCTGGTCCAGGTGTGGCCCGGCTGCTGCTTGGTCCAGGCCGTGATGTCGCACCAGTAGAAACCTCGGTCGGACAGCTGGACGCCCGCCAGGCGAAACCGAAACTCTGCCGGACCCGACTTAGTCAGAACCAGACTGTCTCTGAAGGGACGGAGACACAGAGGGGGGTCAATACATTTCAAAATATAGAGATTCAAGGCTATTATTGTCATTCGTACAGTCAGTGTAGATATATCAAGGGAAATCTTCAGGCTCCTCCAACAGTGCAACACAATAAAACAGATCATAGTGCAAGTAAATCAAATCAAATAGAATAGTAGTAGTAGTGCAAGGAGAGTCTATATATACAAGTAATTGGAATATGATATATGTAGTCCAGATGTGTTAATGTACCTCCGGTTGGGGTCCGTGGCCCCTCCGTGCTGCAGGACGTTGTCGGGGCTGAGGGTCATGATGGTCCTCACAGCGCCCTCCAGACTGTCCTGTGATTGGACGAGCACCGAGTAGCCCGCCTCCCCGAGGTTCTCTGTTGCCACGGCGCAGCTCATCTCAAAAGTAGCCCCGCCCACCGAGGGCTTCACGGAGCCGTTTGGCCACGACGTTCAGAGTGGGACCTGAAAACAACACGACTGTATAATCAATCGAGCCTTCAGAGGGTCCGACGGGAGGGGGGGAAACCCCGACAGGAAGTCATAAGCAATTACACTATGATCTTCTGATTCAACACACACACAGCACTGCAGTTACATCATGCAACAATTAGCTAAATTGAGGTCACCAAGGTCAGAAAGTGAGGCAGAGAATGGAGAGGAAGTGTGTGAGAGTGAGACAAGAGGCCTGTTGTTATGCTGAGGGTTTTACTATGAAGTCTGGAAATGATAAGGAGACATTAGAGCTTATTCATAAAACCCAACAGCAGGGGTACTGTGATCGGCTGGCAGTGTGTTAGTGTTGTATGTGGGGTAATGCTTTTAAAAGGAACTTCATTAAGTCAAAATGTGTATTCTTTGTGGGCCAGATCCAAAAATCTAAGTTAAAGCAACGACTCAATGACTCTGAGTTTAATCCAGCAGACAGGAGAAGGTTCAGGACAGAACTATGGTGGGTAATAAAGAGTTTCCTCACGTTTGGTGTCCCATCGCACAGCGAGAGGTGCACTCTGAGCCTCTCCGGAGTTCATCATGTCGCCCTGGCTGCTCACGCTCCACGCTGACACCGAGCAGACATACTGGCCCATATCGATCTCCTACAGGAAGGGAAAGGAGTCAGTGATCTGATAACTTGTTAGGAAAATATCCCTGGTCTCCGGCTTGAGCTTCAACCTCAGGATCCATGTATCTGTGATCCTCTCCAGAATGGAAGTCACATACAGAGCATCAACTAGTTCCTGAACAGTGTCCTCAGTATTTTCCCAACATAACTCAACCAGAGGAACCCAGGCTTCTGATAGTCTCTGTTTCTCGCTTAAATCGCTCTCGATGTTTACCTGTGTTCGGAGGAATCGCAGTTTGAACGTGTCAGGCTGGACTCTGGTCAGTGACATCACGCCGCTCTTCAGCCTATCAGAATACATCGCTCCAGGCATCAGGTTGCCATAGCCATCCAGGGAGCCAATGGAATTAGAGGTCTGAGGACCGCCCACTAAACCTGCGTGTGATTGGACGAGAGAGGTTATTTGTGGTCTTTAACTGATTCCGAGATACGTTTTTGAATGCTGTGTTGAGGTAAAAGTACCAGGAAGTGTGGTGTGACCCCAAGTGACCCCCAGGCGACCACCCTGGGGCAGATGGGTAATGTTGGTCACATGACACGCCAGCTCTGTGGGTTCAGCCGTCATCTGGGGGTTCGAGATGGCCTCAAGGGTCACCGTGAAGCTAGGTTCTGAGGAGAAACACATTTAAAAGCTTTTAATGACATTAGATGGTTAAATATTGGTTAATTATTGCAGCAACTTGATCCTTATTTAAATAAAAACAGGAGGAGATGAAGTGGTGGCAAGCAGCTGCTGAATGCGTGACACCCTGAGACATTTGTTAGTCCCGGCAAACACACCTCAAAACATTCAAGACATAAACAATGACACAAAAGCCCAACCCTAATCCTTTGTGAAACCCTAGAACTGCGGCTGAAAGGAAGGATATTGTGCTTCTACAAAGTGAAACCGCTTTAGAGCTCAGCTGTCTCCACGATAACACGCAGCCACTTACGTTTTACAACCATTGGTCCCCTCCGTAACGTATAGAAGGGTACATACGTCTAGTATTCAAGTATTCCTACTTTTCAAAATACCTCGAGGGAGAAAGTCAACCCTAATGATCCCATATATCAATTTACAGTGCTGTGCTGCCTCCAGAGAAATAATTCCCATCGCAGAGAGGGCGTTTCTTTCATCCATCATCTCAGGTTCTGTCATTTTACAACAACAGAGCCTCCAAAAAAAAATGCAACGTTAATTCTGTTCTTTCTTTGTGGTTTGGTCTTAAAATAGAGCTCAGCGACAGAGCCAGATGAACCTATAACAACACTGTGTGAGGTGAGGTGTGTGTGAGGCAGGTCCTCTCAGTCAGACATCCAGATTGCACCTTTATGCCTCAATGAACAGGAAACACACAGAGATTTCCACCTGCTCAACTGTGAACACACACACACACACACACACACACACACGAGGGTGTTTGGTAGAAGAGGTGGGTTTGCATGACGTCATTTTGGACATCACACACACACACACACATTGACTCATGCTCTGTCACCATATGCTGTGAAACACACACACGCACTTTGGTCGATGAGCGTGTGTGAAGTGTCTCTGCCAGCCGGCCTCGTGCCTCACACCCAAACGTTTCCTTATTTAGAGACGCCACCATTTGGGAATGCAGGTACTGGATACGTGGGGTTTGAAAGGCAATTGATATCTTTTCATAAAGCCAATAGTGACACTAATATATCTTTTTTTAGTCCTTATTTCTCCCGAGCGGAAACACGAAAAGGAGGCTACGGCTTTCATTAAATCGAGGTTTTAGAAAACGTTTTAAAACTAAATAAAACAAATTATAATATGAATTTTTACTAAAAACAAGCCTGTTTGAGGCCTTAAAAATGAGACGAGCTGTAAAACCAGAAACACCCGTTAACCTGAAGGATCATTTGAGATAACATACACTCGGCTACAGGATAAGTAGTAGTTCTCTAAATCAGCTATTTATTCTGATCTAGCCGGTTTTTATCCTTTTAAGAGACTTTGATTTTGGTTTTCAGGGCTTTTAAAATCCCTACAGTAACACATCCCACTGATTCGAATGTTATTTTAAAAAGTTAATCTCCCATAGCTGTTGGCAGCTTTGTCTACATGCAGTATACTGTACACGTAGAGCAGAACAAATGCATATAAGCTGGTTTTTATCTCAGTCCAAAACCAAAATATATTCATGTTAAATAAAACAGAGAAAAGATCAAACACACACACACACACACACACACACACACATCTGCAAGACTTAAAACGGCCTTTTCTGATGGTCGCAGAGGACCCTCAATATTGGCTTGGTGTGCATTTCATGATTAGGAATAATAGATCAATAATTAACAGTGTTTTGTAGTTTTAATGCCTGAAATAGGAGGAAATAAACTGACCAACAATCCAGCTAAAAACATGAAAGTGCACGACTAGTCCAGTAGATTTAAACCACCAATCAACACTGTGCACAGTCGTGTCCTTCCCCTCCAGGAAGGGAGTGGAGAAGAGCAGGAATTGTGTAAAAACAGGCTCTCAGAAGAAGAAAAGGCTCCATTAGCGAGTGTGTGTCTCTGTAAAATAGGTCAATGTCAATAACACAACAAAGTGCTTTCATGTGCAGCGCTCGGCATGTGTTCGCTTTAAGAAGCTGCTCGTGGTGAGTTTGCACTGATTGTAATGGTGACACTCATTTGCCTCCGACTGCTTTCAGACGTTATTATTTCTCGTTCATTATTTCCCCGCTACACGCCGAGCAAATCATTAGCAAACACGCCGCCTGTTCACTTCAGAGAGGCAAAGCACGACCGTCGCTTTTACTTTCATTCTCCATTAATCTACCAATTACTTTCTCAATTATTGCATGTATAAAATCAGCAAACAGTCGAACATGCTTTGATGTATTTCAATGGTAAAATGGAAAGCCCTAACTCAATGCTTATTTTCATGCAGTATAATGAGTTATTACCTTTTCTCTAACTGTTGTACAGGAATATTTCATTCTCTCGTCTTGTGGATCCAGTTATGATTAAATCTCATTCAGTGAGACCATTTGGAAAATAAACTTGACCTCCTTTTATCAAATGAACCTTGTGGCACTCAGAAGTCATCGCGATCTAATTGCCCCAGAAAAGTGCAATTCTTGCAGAAATCTCAGTATTTGGTGCCGAATAACAGCATGCATTTTTCTATGTTCTTCTTTAAAGTCTAGCTATCTAAATGTGGTATTTTGGAGGCAAATCTCAGTTTCATGCAACTTATTGGAAGTATAGAGCATAGGAATGGCCATAGTATCATGATGTACAAGGCACTTAAACACTCGTACATATTTCAATTGAGGCGCAACCAAACCACGATATTCATTACTGATTCAAGACAAAAATGAATATTCAGGACCCCAGTTTCCCCAGATGGTGTGCACCCGTTATATGTTGGCCTGCTATCCTACTAAAGATCCCCCCCCCCCCCTAAAACAAGAGAAATGTGGGCTTTGGTAATGAGGAGAGTAAGAGGTTAAGAAACAGTCAGAAACCTAAAGATATTCAGCCTATTATCGTAAAAACTGTCAATAAGGGTCATGTAGGTTCCACATACACACACACACACACACACACACACGTTTGGTGTGTTAACAGGTGGGCCGTACGCCATCATATTAATGCGTTACCCTCTGAGCGAGGCAGGGATCTGAACTCCCAACCCACGGCGGAGCTGGCTGTTTTCCGTAACAGAAGAAATGCTGAAATCTGCCAAAACAACCAAAGGCATGTGAGACTGGTTCCACAGGAGTGTGCAGGCTCGTGTGTGTGTGTGTGTGTGTGTGTGCGTGTGCGTGTGCGTGTGTGTGTGTGAGATAGGAAAACCAGATATGAATAAGCCACTCGAGCTGTTCTCTGTCAACACGCTGTGTGTCTCCCAGGAAGGAGAACTGGCTGACACACACTGAACAGATGTACAATTTACATCCTACATTACAGCTACATGTAATCAGATTACTGTGTGTGCAGGCAGATTACAGTCATCTGTTACACACGCCAGGTTTACCAATGACTTCCTAGACAGAGACAGCCATTTATACGACAGGAAAATAAGATAAAGTGTGTAATATATAAATGTATAAAGACTAAATAATAAATACTCCTCCAATAATAGATGAGAAGGTTTGAAAATCGAGTGAAGGCTACTAACCATCAGAAACCTCAGCCTGTGGCGATGCACAGACGCCTTAAATTCACTGCTTTATATCTCACTGAAGGACAGATTTTCCCTTAGTTGAGTAAAGTGCTGAAAAGCTGCAGGAAGCGTCCTAATCCGACTCCTCTGTGTTCTTCAGTAAATCCTGTATGAATAACAGTTACATTCGACTGACGCCATCATCGAAATCCACTTCAAAATAAACACTTATCAGGAGAAATGGGGGTATGCACGAGGGGGAATCGAACTTAGTCTTAAGATTACCAATATTAACGAGACCAGTAAAAACTAAGGCTGTCCATGAGTTCAGCGTGTGCAAACAAAGCCTCCTATTCACTATCATGTCAATACGTTTGAGGCCAGGTGCTTTTTAGATGAATACATATCAAAAGTTGATCGGAAAGAAGCCCCCTTAGATCAGCCATTGGTAAGAAGAGAATAAGAGCAACAAGCCCGACTTCTACAATATTAAAATGCACACTGTATAAATATATGTTCATAAATATTCAGTTAAGCTAGGAAGACATGAGCTTGCAGTACAAGGAGTCCTTTTTGAGTGAAGTGGCTCCATTGACAACAATTCCAGCTGACACAACAACACGCACACAGGGGAAGTGTAGCCAAGGGTGAGGAGAACTATACCCTCTGTCTGTGTCTGTGTGTGTGTGTGTGTGTGTGTGTGTGTGTGTGTGTGTGCCGTGGGGAGATCCTAAACAAGTTCTCCAACTTTTTTTGCTTCCTGGTAGGCAAAGCATCGTGGGAAGAGTGGGCAACCTCAAGGCCACGCATCAATAGAATATGAACACGAACACACGAACACACGAACACACACACACACACACACGTCAATTAGAAACGTTGCTCTCATGGTGTGAGTGTGTGTGAGTGTGTGAGTGTGTGTGTGTCGGCAGACGCAGTATGAAGGAATGTATACCCCCCCGGGCCAAAATGTAGGAGCTCCACCAGCGAGAACAGGCACATACCCTCAGAATGTGGGACACACACACACACAAAAACACCACACACTCACTATAGTGTTTGAATCATGCATGTGTGTGTGTGCAGAATTTAGTCTCAGGAGAAAGCTTTACATTACATTTTCATTCAACAACCTAGTTTTCCTCACACTCTTGTAAAAATGTACCACACACACACACACACACACACACACACGAAAGCAGGAAGACCATCAAGGTACACACACAAACAGAAACTACTATATCAGGCTTGATATTTCAGCCGTGTGTGTGTGTGTGTGTGTGTGTGTGTGTGTGTGTGTGTAGTTGACATTTCAAAATGTGACATGGATCCTCAAGGCTTCCAGAAACTTCTGTGTATCTACGAGGGACAGTTGTTGTTTTAACTAAAGGCTGCGGCTGACATTCAGGACAGGAAGTATGTAGAAACACACTCAGGATACTGGATGTGGTTCTGGGTGATTTTCCGCTATTATTCACCAATGTAGCCGTCGTGTCGTGTACGGTAATTTATCGAAAGACTTTGCATATTGGGCTTTCGTTCCTCATTCTGAAAGCACCCTGGTTAATTAAATGGGAAGAAATGGTGTCAGTTCTGCAAAACATCTTCACAGTGTGTGTAAAACAAGAACTAAGGGTGTGTTTCACTTCGGTTAAATGGATTCCTTGCGTCGTTTCCTTGCGTCTAGTCCCTCTCACCAGGGAAGCATGGAGAGACGCAAGGAAACCACGAGAAGCAGGGAACTGGGTTTTAAGAGCAATGGGACGTCGTGCTGGTTTTGCACAAAATACCAAATAATTGCACTACAATTTAAAAATAAACTACACTGACATGCTCATACTGTACTTTCTGTGTATGTGGCTGCCAAAAGACATTATATGCGTGTGCAGATTCAGAAATGTTCATATAATATAGAAAATTCACAAAAATAGGACAAACAGTTAAATGTGTAAGTCAAACGGGTACATGTATAAATTGTTTTATTACATTTTCTGCGTCTATATGTTGTGTGTGTGTGCAGCCCGGCTTTAACAAGACATAACCTTGAAGTTACATGAAGGCTATTTCTGTGTTTAAGAACTTTTAAATACACTGAATGGAGAGGAAGTTGTTGGCACGGCAGGGAAGTCACGACAAAAAAACAAAGGAAAGAGGAAGCGATCAAAGCTTTGTATAACAGTCTGTCAGTCACTGAATATACCATATACCTCCACCCTATGATTCTATCCCACATTGAAGACTCTGGCAAACTGGTCTGAAACCAATAGAACAGCTGTTCAAGAGAGCTATCAAGGTGTTTGACAGAAAGCCATATTCATACCACCACTGCACCATCCTGGAAAAACACAATTTCATGAGTTTTGACAATTTTAAGTCTTTTAAAAGAATGTGTTTTTTTTATAAATGTTTACATGGACTGCCCCCCCCCCCCCCCTTAGGGGAATTCATCCACAGGAAACACACTGCACGCTGCACTAGGTCAGAAACCAGAGGAGACTGTGAGGTCCATCGCAGACGGACAACTTTCTCCGTTAAAGGCAGCTCTTTGTGGAACAGCCTCCCAGCTGAGATACGGGATTGTCCCACTCTCAGTAGCTTTAAAGGTCAACTCAAAGAAGGGTCGAGAAACAAACAGACGTGCGATCACCGCTAAATGCACTTTAACACAGGGGTATCTCCTCTTGCACTTTAGGTAGCTCTTGTATCATCTCTTGCACTTAATATGTCGTTGCTGCTACATTGTACTGCCATGTGGTAAATACTTGTTTATGCTGCTCTTGCTCTTTTGCATATCATGTATTTATTTTTGCTATGTTTATAAATGTCATGTTCTCACATGTTGTATGTCAGCGACTACGGATGGAAATGAGCTCAAAGCTAAAATACGGCATATTTACACTTGAAGCATTATTTGTCTAAAAAGCTGCAGGAAGCGTCCTAACGTGCCTTGTTTGCTACCGTCGACAGACTAACTAACTCCCCCAGTGTCAGTAGCCTCTGAATTTCTATCCACCAGGGCATGCAATGATTTTAACTCCTTCTTACTTTGCCTCCTTCTTCACTGACAAAATTCAGAAAATCAGACAAGCAGTCAGTGCCTCTGCTTCAGGAACAGCAAATGTGTCCCTATGTCCACCTAATATCAATTCAAACACCATGACACAATTCCATCAGATTAATGATAAAAACCTAGAGGACATTATTCAACTTCTGAAAGGTGCTATATAAATAAACTTGCCTTGCCTAAAGTGTTCTTTAATGTGCATTGTCCCTACTCAAATAAACGATTACATGAAATATCCGTCAAAACGTCCTGCAATGCCTTTGAAATTGGGCTTTCCTCCCCACAGAGTGGGCGAGGTAGTGGGTGTCTATGTTTTTGAGAAAAGGGAGATTTAGTGGATTTAAAACCAGATTAAAATACAACTGTGATTATATTGGATCACTTTGTCAAATTAAGTATTCCCTCATGTGATTATCTGAACATTTAATACACAAATAATGGAGAGAAAGAGGCAGATTTTGATTTAAAATCTCTGCACATAGTGATTGTGTTTCCTGTGGCAGCGATCCAGTCCAAACTCTTTAAAAAGGGAACAAAGACATTGAGGTGTTTTTAAACTCAATGCCAGGACGCTCCAAAGCAAACTGGACTCCCATTAAAACTCTTTTATACCCCAAAAAAGAAAAGCAGGACGATAATGATTATTTGTTATTCTGGCGCTTACATTAAACTTTGAGCCAATCAATCTGCCAGAGAGCTTCCTGGGGATTCTCAAAAGCAGTAATAAGCGATTACATAAGTGTTTATTTAGTCATTATTATCATTACGTCAGAAACCCTATTCAAGTGCTCATTTCTGTCAAAGCTTGTATCCAAGCTTTGGTGTTTTGTCAGACATTTTTACATTAAATAAGGGCTCACTGGATGAAATTATAACTACATTGTATTGCTTTAATACACAGAACATCAATATAAATAGCGTATCGGTCAAAATACCTTCATCTTTAACAATTGAAGTCAACAGGAAGGTCTTTTCACAATCAGTTCAAATATGTGTGCTTATTAAGTTGAGTAGCTCTGCAGCCCTGGAGCTGTTAGCACTATATATGCATTAAAAATGTCATATTTGGTTTTATGTAGCACATAGAGTGGCATCATGACATGAAACCTGCAGAATAAGCCTTGGTAGAAACTGAATGAAAGCAAAACCTTTTGAATTGACCATCGTTACAGAGAAATGCAGTGGTTTTACTTCCCAGAAAGACGTCTTATATACAGTAGTAAGTGAGATATGCTGCAATTTGGTGCACTTTTAGTATAAATGCAGGTCACTCCACAGAAACTGCTCTCATTGCTGTCACTGAGGAACTGCACACTGCTAAAGCAGCATCCCTCTCCTCTGTCATCATCCTTCTGGACCTGTCTGCTGCATTCGACACGGTGAATCATCAGATCCTCCTTCGCACTCTCCAAGAACTTGGAGTTTCAGGCTCTGCACTTTCCCTCCTCACCTCATACCTCAAAGACCGTACCTACAGGGTAACTTGGAGAGGGTCCGAGTCCGACCCTTGTCAATTAACTACAGGGGTCCCTCAGGGCTCTGTTCTTGGTCCCCTCCTCTTCTCCCTGTACACAAACTCGCTCGGATCAGTCATTAGCCCGCATGGTTTTTCATACCACTGCTACGCTGACGACACCCAATTAATTCTGTCCTTTCCCCGCTCAGAGACCCAGGTCGTCGCACGCATCTCTGCTTGTCTAGCTGACATCTCTCAGTGGATATCTGCTCATCACCTCAAGCTCAACCTTGACAAGACTGAACTGCTTTTCCTTCCGGGAAAAGATTGTCCCACTCTTGACCTGACGATCAACATCGGCACCTCTGTTGTTTCCCCGACTCAGACTGTAAGGAATCTGGGTGTGACCCTAGATAACAACCTGTCCTTCACTGCAAACATCGCTGCTACAACCCGCTGGTGCAGATACACGCTTTACAACATCAGGAGGATTCGTCCCCAGCTGACCCAGAAAGCCACGCAGGTTCTGGTCCAGGCTCTCGTCACCTCACGCCTAGACTACTGCAACTCCCTCCTGGCTTGTCTACCTGCATGTGCCATCCGACCTCTGCAGCTCATCCAGAATGCAGCGGCTCGTCTGGTCTTCAACCTTCCAAAATGTTCCCACACCACTCCGCTCCTCCGCTCCCTCCACTGGCTCCCAGTAACTGCTAGAATCCACTTCAAGACACTGGTACTTGCATACCATGCTGCACAGTCGCTGCGCGGGGGACCCAAGTTCCCATCAGCAAAAACACGTGGGTTTGCTATCCTGGCTCCAAAATGGTGGAATGAGCTCCCCATTGACATCAGGACAGCAGAAAGCCTGCACATCTTCCGGCGCAGACTGAAAACTCATCTCTTTCGACTCCACTTCGAGCCATAGAATTACTAACAAAGCACTTATATACTAATAAAGGACTGGCTTATCTATAGCCAGTTGAGTAGCACTTGAAATGTTTGGCTCTATGAAACCTGATGTACTTTATGATTCTGTTTTCTTCAAGGTTGTGTCTTCCTGGTCGAATGTACTTATTGTAAGTCGCTTTGGATAAAAGCGTCAGCTAAATGCAATGTAATGTAAAAATGCATGTTGTGTTATAGTTGTTTTTATATGGCTACACGAACACATTTCAATTTCCCATGAGAGAAAGTGTTAATGGAGTCAATTCTAGGTCTCAGAAAGACAATGGGGTCGTCTTCAAAGAGACCATGAACAACCCCAGTGTGACTGAGCGTCTTGATCTAACAATACATGTATTTAGAAGGAGCAAAAGAGACTAATTCCCTATCTAATTGCATATCCAACACATCACCATGCAAGCCAAGCACCCTCCCCGACATGATGTCAAATTTAGAAAGGCTGTGAGAGAGAGAGAGAGAGAGAGAGAGAGAGAGAGAGAGAGACCCCCCACCCTGCAGGGACTGATGCTGTGTCGACTGGATCAGAACATTACACACACATTTACAGCACACACACACATCCCCAGAGGTAGCAGAGAGCAGGACAGGCATGACTAATCAATCGTCCTCGCAGCAGGAGTCAACAGCTGACTGGAGGATTAGAGAGTTTCCCTTCCAGACTGCAGATTGCTCTGAAGTTCTGCATCAGAAACACTCGCTTCACTCCTTTAGCTTCTACACTGCGTCAGACATCACAACTGTCCCTGAACACACACTTGTCTTCACTAAAGGATGGTCTAAAGCAGTGATTCTCAAACTTTTTTCAATAATGTAAAAAAGGTTCAGCCAAGTACCCCCTGATCAGACTATTTGTTAGGGGACAAAAAGCCTATATAAAGAGGTACAGTACAGCGCTGCACCATCAGTGTCTGATTTATTAAAACAACAACCTTGTAACTGAGAAACACTTAAATGCTACATTTCAAATGTTTACAATCCATCACTAAATTCATGGCAAACCAATTTTAACATCTTGCAATAACACTAAACGACATTAGTTGCATTGAACTGATCTTTTTAATAAGTTGTACTTAATGTAGTGAAACATGGGCTTGAGCTTCACTGAGGAGCTTTGTCATTCTGACAGGGAGGCAAACTGCAGTTATTACACTTGAAATCTGTTCATATAAAACCCACACTGCTCAAACTTCCTTACTTTTCCTAAAATTGGTGTATTTATCTTTTTCATTAACATAAAATAAATCTCACGTACCCCCTGCAGTACTCCAACGTACCCCTAGGGGTCCACGTACCCCCATTTGAGAACCACTGGTCTAAAGGGCTTTAATAAGTACACAACTCCACAAAGGGCTCACTGTCTCTGCACAAGTCAATCTAACTCGACAAAATCCAGCATCTCATGTCTTTACGCCTCACTGATCATCATTTAAAGTGAGTTTTGCGGCTGTAGTGGCGAGAAGGACAAAGTGCGCAGGTAACCGGATATAACCTCAAATGTCACCACCCAAATCCAATAGACACGCCCACCACCTTAGACCTACTTGTTCTCCCGTGCTTTAGCACACCACGCATAAGACGTATCACTCTGTGTTTTCTAAACTGGGGTTTTCTATTTTGTTGTGTTTTAAAAGGTTGTTACATCACATATGAGGGTTTTCAGTCTGTGGCTATAAGTACGGTTTTATCGTCTCGTGACGTAATGACTTCTACTCACTGATCTGCGCCACCTTCACTGTCACGGCACTGGATGTTTTCTCCGCCGCCATGTGCCACCTCCCTCCTCCTCCAGAGCTCCTCCCTCCTTTCTCGATGAAGGCTCTGATTCGGCAGGTGTACGCCCCCCCGTCCTCCCCGCTCACCCCCCTCACCCCGAGTCTGTACTCCCCTCCTCCCGTCCTCTCCAGACTCGCCTCCCCCCGGTTCCCCAGCGCTCCTCCAGAGGACGAGGTGTTGGAGATCACTACGCCGCTGCGCTCCATGGTGATGAGGTCGCGGCCGTCCGCCAGCCAGCTCACCTCCAGGGAGACGGAGGGCAGGTTGTCCGCGGCGACGGAGCAGAGGAGGGTCAGCGTCTCGCCGGGGGTGAGGAGGAGAGACGAAGAGGAGGAAGAGGAGGAAGCCTTCACGCTGAGGGACTGACCTTGAGAGAGGACAGAAACATGAAATAAGATTCAACAATAGGGCTTTTACAAAATGTCAACTGTATTGTCAATCTTTCAGTTTGAGAGATCGAAATACCGTTTCCCACAATCCTGAATAAAAATATATATATAAAAAATATGTATATCCTATATATACACAATCAACAGACACATTTATACACATAGGATAAAAAATAACAGTCACTTCAATATCTTTGGGAACGTAATTTAAAGATGTGCATCGTCTCAGCAGTGTGCTTAAGAGCCTTCTACTCAGAATATATCCATTAAAATGTGTCTCTCTGTGCATCAGGGGCTTTGGACCTTATCTCCAGTAACAACCTGGGTATGTGTCTCTGTATGGTGTCTGGAGAAGGACAAAAGGCATAAAGCTCGCCCTGTTTGACTTTTCTCATCCTCTTTACTCAAGTCAGTAAGTCAATATGGACTGTCTGGCACACAATGGACCTGTGTGTGTGTGTGTGTGTGTGTGTGTGTGTGTGTGTGTGTGTGTGTGTGTGTGTGTGTGTGTGTGTGTGTGTGTGTGTGTGTCTCCTCTCTGGTTTCATTACAAACCACTAGGTGTTTTATAGCACTTAAAGAGGATATGGTAGGTAGCCCAGAAAGATATAAGATATGGTGACCACAGCAACCACAGTGAATGAGAGAGTGAGTGTGTGTGTGTGTGTGTGTGTGTGTGTGTGTGTGTGTGTGTGTGTGTGTGTGTGTGTGTGTGTGTGTGTAGGGGCCTCCCTGAGGACAGAATAAGACAGCGAGACAGACAGTGAAGGGGTCACGAGCCTCCTGGGATGCAGCGAAGTGAAGTCTCACAGAGGAGAGGATGCCGTCAAATAAAAGAGAGGCAACTCTCCCACGTCCCTCCTCTCTCTAAATCCTGCCTTTTCTCCCAGAATTCCTTCACATCCTGCACAGGATGCCAACTTATTGTATCTACAATTAAACCTTTAGGGTAGTTATCTACAAACTCCAAGGATAACACATGTATTTTACCCCTTTATACCCTTCATAATTAACTCCACGTTTGACACAACTGACACAAGGGGTTTTATTTTAAAGCTCCCATGTCATGCTTTTCCTGTTATCACCCGTCCCCTTGTTTTCATGTAGCTTTTTCTGCATGTGAACGGTCTGCAGAGTCACAAACCCTCAAAGTACACTCTGTAGCGAGTAAAGCTCTAACTCAGAGAAGACCTGTCTGTGCTGCCCCAGAACGCCTCGATGGACATTTCTCTTTTTCCATTGTTTGCTTCCTGGGTTCTGTGACGTGTGAACACCCAAATCAACAACAAATGACCGGATTGGCCCAAATGGACCAATCCGTGGAGCACCTCCCACACCAGGACCCCTTGGCTAACTAACAGGGAGTCCCATTGACTTGCATAGAGCTCCCTGAACGCTGGTAATAGCCGAGTTGGGATGGTGGAGGAATGCTCTCCGCAGATTCTCACAGCGTTAGAAACCTTTTTCTTTCTCAATATCAAGCCACACTTATTGTTTTTACTTCGGCTGTGAGTGTTTGGGTGCTCAGGATGAGTTTCGCTTGTTCTCGCTGTATCGCCGACCCGGAAACCTGTTCGCAGCAGCGAGCCTCGCAACGTCCCGACCAATCAGAGCCCACTGGGCTCACAGGGAGGGGGGGGGGGGGGGGGGCAGGAGCTACAGAGATGCTGTGAGAAACCAATGTGAGTTTGGAACATTGAACAATGTAAATCTATTCTAGTAGACCTCAACAATGGAAATATGATCAGTAGAAATGGCCGTGACATGGGACCTTTAACAATTTCAAAATCTTAGGGGGTTCAGGTGTTAAAGGGATCTTTTGAAGCCTGGATTAACCACCTGTTGCCATTTGTTATTAGCTACCAAGCTAAGGCTAAGCACCATAAACTACAGCTGAACGTCAGCGACCAAAACACCTGTCTAACTTTGGGAGAGTTGAGATCCGCTTTCATGTCATGTTGGACTATCTTTAGAGAATTAAAATCCAGATGTGTCAATGATGCTAATGTCGTATCAATGTGAAAGCTGCTTGCTAATCATGCAAGTGACAGACCCAATCTAACATGAGTCGAGTCTCCCTGTTGTGTGTCTATAACATACTTCCACTACCATAGCTAAAAGGTACTTTGAGGACTTTTAAAAAAAAGGTATAAACAAGGCTTAACTGTCCCTCTTAAGTGTCTCTATGTTTAACCCTCCAGTGTAAACACAGCAGCTTTAATGAACTGCAGGTCCAATCCTCAGCTTGTAAACAACACCATAAAAGGGAATGCTTGTATGAGACGGAGCTGAGAGAGTGAACACGTGTTATCCTGTTAATATTCCGGATTTATTTTCCATACCTGTCGGGGTCACAGCCACAGTTCCCATCTCTTTCGCGCTCTCCACGATTTTGATCCAGTTCCCTCCGTCCTCGTGCGTCCACTCGGTGCCGTTGCACTCGTAAATCCCCTCGTCAGTCGACATCACTCTGGAAATCACTAGCTCAAACACTCCGTTCTTCCCGGGAACCAATCGGATGCCTCCGTCGGCGTATCGTCGGGCGTACTTGGCCCCCGTGACGACGTCCCCCTGAGGGCCAAATGTCAAAATGTCCTCGGAGGTGGCACCCCTCTTCACGGACCAGGTGACGGACAGGTAGGTGGGGTGGGTGAGGGTCCGGGTGACGTTACAGGAGAGGGTGAGGTCACTTCCTTCAGAGACCACTGGGGGCAGAGTCAGAGGGGAGACCTGGAGGGTGTTGGGGATCACTGGCAGAGAAAAGAGACACAAACATTGTTAGAGCCAGTATTCTGAAGAAAAGCCACCTAATTGTGACGTTTGTCGTCAACACACTATAAAAGACTACAATTCCCACGGCGCCTCTCTAAAGTGACAGTGATGGGGAAACCTGCTAGAAAGACTCCGTCGAGGAACAGTGTCTAACCGTCCAATTACACTTTAAGTTACAGTTTTATTTTAAGCAAACAAATCGCATTACGTCATCCAAACCTTCAAAGGCCAAGCAACTCTTCAACTGTAAGTACTCTAAAGGACAGAAAACGAGTTAAAAATGTCTGTTTAAGGCGTCTAGTGGAAAGAAAAACAAGGAAGGAAGCTGCTATAACACCACCAACCAACAAGAAGCCACATTTTGATTGTACTTTTAGTTATGGTTACCTCCTGTACTCTGGCTGAGTTAGAACAAACAAACCGCTCCAGATAAGGCTGTAAATGTGTGATTGTGAGCGAATGAAATGCACCTAGACACTGTGTGTTGAGGTTAAGCCTGTAAATGTGTGATAGTGAGCGAATGAAACGCACCCAGACACTGTGTTGAGGTTAAGGCTGTAAGTGTGTGATAGTGAGCGAATGAAACGCACCCAGACACTGTGTGTTGAGGTTAAGGCTGTAAGTGTGTGATAGTGAGCGAATGAAACGCACCCAGACACTGTGTTGAGGTTAAGGCTGTAAGTGTGTGATAGTGAGCGAATGAAACGCACCCAGACACTGTGTTGAGGTTAAGGCTGTAAGTGTGTGATAGTGAGCGAATGAAACGCACCCAGACACTGTGTGTTGAGGTTAAGGCTGTAAATGTGTGATAGTGAGCGAATGAAACGCACCCAGACACTGTGTGTTGAGGTTAATGACTGGGTAAACTTTATATCCCTCAGATTATCCTCCTTTCTCTCACTCTGGCCTTGGTGTTGTTCTGATACTCAACCCTTCCTGGAGCACGTCCTAACAGATTTGTATAACCATGGCTGTGTTTCTCCTCTTGTTGCGGCGCACACTGAAGGCTGATGAGTCACTGTGTGAGAGGAAATTAAAACAATGGGGAACTCCAGCCGGGAGCACGACTTTTCCTTCGAATGTATCCATAACAACGGCACTAAAAATGAGTTTCACCTCTGCTTTTCACAACGGGAAAGGGAAGGAGCAGACATTAGATGATTTGATGGATGGCATGTGTGCAGTGCAACACGGGGGGTTAATAACAATAACAAGATTACAGGCTCCGGTTTATCATCTCCAGCAACTTATTTTGATCCTTTTTATGGGAAAAAAACCAAAAAGGGATATTATGAGCCAATTCTAGGGTCTGCTAAACTGACTGCAGGTGTTACATTTATTTAATATAAACCTTCCAACACTAAATTCACATTTGAAAAAGGTACCATAGCTTTAAACTCTCTCCAAAATATTTTGACATAAACGGTGAATAATCCTTTTTGTAAGCGGTGTTAAAAATGAATCCAAGAAGTGGCAAATGGCTGGGAATGAGGAGTCAGAGCAGTGCATTATGGGAATTACAATCATGTCGCATCACATCCTGTAGGAAAGAAAGAAAAGGACTGTTCTTCTCAACTTCAGCTGGGAAATAAACCTTAATTGTGATTAAATTAAGAGTGTTTTAAGGAGAGTCCGCATGTATCTTTATCTCCAGGCTCGTATTGAGGATACACAGACAGGATGTGAGTAGATAGCTCTTACTTAGTGTAACTTTGACTGACGTGGTGTTAAAGCAGGCAGGAATGTGTGAGCCACCGGGTCAAATTTGGAAGGAAATCAACTGAAATTCTTTAGGAAATCCTCAAATTTCACCTCATTCCTCACATTTTAAGAAGTATTTTGTCATATAACCCTTTTAACCCAAATCCTTTATTTTTTATGACATTTTTTTTTTATTGCAATCCTATACAAATGCCTTTTAAGGATATTTTAAGGGATTTTTAAGGACTTTTTATGATGTGAACGAGGCTCAACTGTCCCTGTGGACCAATCAGAGATCTGTAGGCGGGATGAAGGGCCGGGACATCATCTTCCGACATCGCTCTAGCCATGAAGAAGAGCGCACAGAACAGGACAGCACCGGACAGGAAGTGCCCGAGCTGCAGAGAAGCGAGGGTCTGTGGCAGAAAACCATGATCTGTCAATTAAAACGAGCCTGAGAGGAGTTTCCAGACTCCTGTACTTCACTGTGTCTTACATAACCAAACAGCCTCAGTGGGGCAGTGTGTGTGTGTGTGTGTGAGAGAGAGAGAGAATGTGTGTGTGTGTGTGTGTGTGTGTGTGTGTGTGTGTGTGTGTGTGTGTGTGTGTGTGTGTGTGTGTGTGTGTGTGTGTGTGTGTGTGTGTGTGTGTGTGTGTGTGTGTGTGTGTCTGGACTGGTATTGCCCCTCCAGCAACAAATCTGACTTGTCAAGTTTGTTAATCACACACACACACACACACACACACATTAATTCTAAATTTAACAAGGTATCTGGGGAGCCGTGCAGAGAGGCAGCCGAACATGATGAGGCATTATGGAGCTGAAGTCACATGACAGCATTTGGGCTCAAATCCTCCTGAAACTCCTCCTATTGCATTCCTGTTTTTAGATATGCGCTTGGGACCGAGGGTTTGAAGAAATAGTCGCCAAAAGAAAAAGTTTGTAATTACTGACTGGAAGCGAAAAACTCAATTTAATTCAAAGGAAAATGCTGAATAGGGGTTTTCTCTCGTTGCCTCTGTTTCTGTGTCAGAAAATAGTCCAAATTAAAATGGTACACAGCGAGGTCTAACTCTGAAGCAACATTGTTTCTGTCTGCCAAAGTAGACCCTTTAATAAGAAGTGTGAAATACCTGGATAGGCAATATTTAGAGATTCGGAGGGAAGCAGTGAGATAAAATCTTAAAATATAGGACATTTCGGCAATCTTAATACTTACACCCTCAGCTTTCATTAAGTCACTCTCTAACTCACTTCTAATACAATCATTCTTTGACATTTAGAAAGCCGTTTCATCGTTATTAACACTGGTGAGGTCTTGGACACCAATAAAAGACCATCTACATGTTGGCACGCTTGTAAATACCCCCCCTCCCTTGTTTATTGGATACCAGTAAACAGAGACGATCATTAGTTTAATAAACGAGGGCTTTATGTTGTGTTTCGAGGCTGCAAATTGTTGCTATGGTTTTTCTCTTACTCAAAAACTGTAATATTAAAAAAGTACTCCACTGTGTTTTCTGAGGGACTTCTTTCGGCGGATTGATATGACTGCACACAGTTCCTTTATCCTCCTTAGCGACAGTCTGTTTTCCTTAGCAACGGTCTGTTATTGAAAATTGACAACCACTGGAATGTCCAAATTGACCAATCAGAATTGAGTATTCAACTAAGCCGTGTAATAAAAAGAGATTAGAAAACTCACTACTCTCATATCCGTGGCTTTATTATCTCCGTACTTGTTTACATTTAAATGGATGACTTGTCAGGAAAGTTACGTTCTTGTTGAACAGGTTTTTGAGTGTAATCCCATTATCGTTGATGTTTTGCATGCAGAGAGATTCATTATGTTTCCTCCCTGCTGTGCTGCTCTCATTATGAGCTGAATATAATATCAGAGTTATTGAGACTTTTCTACTCAAGTGAAGGTGCTCTCTAAGTATTATCTTGGACACGGGATAACATCATAACCTTATTTTGTGAATGGAACATGATTTGTTGATGTAAAGGTTTAGTAAGACTGCAACATTTCCTAAAATCTTAATTTCTGTGGTTTCAAGATTTAAGGTCGTTAAAGGCAGATTTTCCACTCATTATCAACTCCTTTGTGTTTCACTGCCCAAACCTCTCGTTCTCCCTGGACCTCATTTGACACTCGCCAACTTCTCCCACCCGACATCTGCTCCCTAACTCGAGTGTGTAGAGGTATTCATAGAGTGTGTGTGTACAAAAAAGCCAAATTACAAGCCAGTAATTGTGTAAAACCAGTGGGAGTGCGTGTGAGGGAGGATAGATACATGATCAGTAGAGCATTAACACACACACATATTCCAATCACTTGTATATAGACTATTTCTACTATATTTATGTTATTTACTTGCACTATTTTATCAGTTGTACTGTGTTACACTGTGAAGTCAACTTGGAAAATCCTCACAGGAGATCAAGGGGTTAAAAAGTCGGGCTGAGTGACAGCTGTCTGAAATCATTCCCTAATTGCTAATCAGCGTCGCTGCACCTCCTTTAAAAGCACTGCACCTGGAAGAAGGGCAGTAATCAAAGCTGGAGAGGGACAAACTAAAAAGCGTGCGTCCAGCAGCAACGAACCAGCAACAGCAACGTCGAAGAAGCAGCACTGGTGCAGCCATAAAGAGCTGGAGAGGCGGCTGGTGGGAGACGAACTGTGTGTTTAGTTAAGAGTCATACAACTGGCCGTTCGTGGCGTGCGTTCTAGTTTATTTGTTTGATGTCCTCAAGCTAAAGCAACATTGTTGATTTAAAAACGAATGTGATTTGTTTATTTAGAGATGTAGATTGATAAAAACGGTTTGCATACTGCTAAAAATTCAGTCTATTGTATTTGCATTTTTAATGAGACTTGTATTTACAGTAATTATTTTTCATTTAAGGTTTTTTACCTTACTACATAAGCTGTACTGCAACAACAAAAGTAAAGAAGAACTCAAAAGAAACAAAGTTGTGGTCATTGCACGAGTGAAACCCAGTTAAAACCTCCGATGGACTGTACCATCCCTTTCAAGCAGGGAAACTATATACCCAAGGGCTTGACACACACTGTAGCTACAGTATGCACACATACAAAAAAGCCTTGAATTGAATCTTGAACCCCGTACCAGTGAGTTGGACCTGAGCCTCGTAGTTTCCGCTGATCACAGAGTCGGTGCTCGGCGTTTGACACCAGTAGAAACCGGCATCCGTCATCTTCACCTCGGCGATCTTCAGCTCCACCTGGTTGTCAGAGACACGGAACACCGAAATGTCTCCGGATGCGACGCGATCGCTGAGCGACGTGTGGGAGTATCCGCCGTCGAACGTGGAGATTATCTTTATCCTCCTCGCGATCGCCCCCCTGGTCATCATCCACTCGAAGTCCTGCAGAGCAGAGAGGGAGAACATGTTGACTAAAGGAGGGAGACGGCTTGGAGGAGGGAGAGGTGTTTTATTTGGACATCATAAGAACAAACATACAGAATTGCATCAATTACATACTCGATGTCTTACAATCTTTCTGCATGGAAAATGAGACGGCGTACACATACTGGTCATCGTGCAAAACCAGCATGGTAAGCTTAGGGGACTTGACCTTTATCATATTGTATGAAGTGTATACTACATTATTATAGTAGCAGAGAGGTGTTTTTGACAATAAATAATACTTTATTATTAGAGAATGTCTTCAGAAGATGTGTAACCCTTCTTTCTGCCGCTTTTCCTCTGAAAGCAAGCGGACAGATTTCCATGTTTAATACAACAGGTCTGATATAACTCTTTCATCGTCCTTTTTCAGCACCCTCCATGTGCTTTAAAACAGAATACTAGAACAAGCCATACTCAAACTCACAGGGCTATTAACATGCTCACTAATTGCAGGGAATTCTGGGACAGATAAAAGGTCTAAAAGACTTGAGTAGCACTATGCTCACATCTGTACTAAACTCAATGTAAAACAGAAATCTAACAGCAGGTGTTTTAGGAAATAACTCTGTAACAATTAATCTATATATAGGTTTATTAAAATATCTAGAGACACACAGATAGTTGGTTTTTGAGATAATAGAGGACAAAATAAAGTCAAAACAGACACAAATCAGAAAGCTATCAGTAGGAATTGGGGTAAGGAAGAAACACCAACGAAAAACCAATGGGTAACAATTGTGGAAGAAATCTTTTTGATGGAAAAACTGACAACTCAACAGAAAGTGGGAACTATACAAGACATTCGACTGGAACAATAGCTAATAGATACATGTATCTTCAAGAATATAATAAGACATTTTCATTTTGTATTGTCTTGCTAGCCTTTTGTTACATGAGTGTAATGTTGTTGCCATGTGACAATAAAGATTTAAATGACAAAGAAATCGCTATCATTATGACACTCACCTGCTCTCTAGGCCCGCTGTATTCAGCGACGTCACATCTGATGGAGACCGGCTGACCCTCCACCCGAATTAAAGGACCCGGAGAAACCGCCACCACCCGGGCCGAACACCCACCTGCAGGGATGGAGACAGTTATCTTTTAATAAAGAAAGTTTGTTTTAGCACAATTAATTTGAAAAGCAGACGAATGCACCCGAGCTGGATTGGATTTTTGAGGCGGTGTGAAAACCTCTTTGATCTTTATTCTGAAGGCTGGGAAAAATCAATGCTCAACAAACTTATTACATCCAAAGCAAAATGTGGAACACCATATCAGTCTCATTGAAATGGACTGAAGCGCTGCACTCAGATATCTGCTGAAGGAAATGTGTGTTTGCTGTATTAGAAGCAAGTCTGATGCAATAACACGTTAGCATTACTTTAGGGTCTGTTATTATTAGTCATTAAACTGAATGCTTCTTTGGCCAAAGTTCAGATATTTGATGTTCAGGGATGGTGTGAAAAAAGCTGATCAAAACGTAGATGGATTACTAGTTTCAATTAAGGAATATTTTCCCCATCAATTAATGTGACTATTATTTTCTTGATCAATCGTTTGGTCTATAAAATATCCATTGCGTCGCTCATTAGTCAAAGCCAATGTCTTCCAGTCCAAGACCAAAAGATACAATTTACAACAATACATTTTAGAGCCTCAAAAACTGACATTTTCTTCATTCAAAATGGGTTTTAAAGATATTTCAGTTCGGGGGGAAAAAAGCTATTTACTCACTAAAGGCGTCTTGGCACAACAGCCCTGTTTCAACATGCAAATCAGAAACCATCACACACACATACAGACGGGGCTTGTAGCGACCTGTGCCGGTTGAATAGTATTGATGATGTTGCTGCTCAACCCCAGACTGCATTCTGGATTTATTTCCGCACACACACACACCCAAACACTCCTGCCCACATCATTTTGTTTGGCAGGAAACACCGACCTGCTGTCAGCTCTCCAGCAGAAGCAGAAACCAGCAGTGAGTGGTCGAGGTTTATACATCAGAGTCACTTTCTAATTTAGCCTCATTTGTTTATGAAAGTGGTTCAGGTACGTCGTCAGAGAGGATCAAACCACCTGGTTCACATTCCCCCTCCGTCAGAGGCATTCCAGCTGAAGCGTGTCGAGACGCAGCAGAGTCTCACTGTTTGACACTTTGCTGACGGATCTGGCTAAAAATGACCCTGACGTCTGCTCTCAGATCAGCTGAAGGGTAAATGGACTGCAGCTAAAAGGACTGCAGGGTCCTGATAGAGGAAACAATAATGATATTGACCAAGAAAGTGGATGGACCAATGTCAAGACCAATACTACATCAAGTAATTGCTGAGCACACTGAACACTTTCCTAAAAATAGGTCCAACCAAACCCTAGGTACTTTTTATTTAAAGGAAATAAAGAAGTGCGTTTAGCTCAAAGAAAGCATAATTTCAGCTTCAAAGGGAAACTAATATTGACTTTAATTATGATACTCCTAAGATATATGCATTACAGCTAAATAACAGCTTTATACACTTAGAAATGTTCTAGAAATTGCAAATGTTAGTGAGTTTTATTAAGGTCTGGTATGACTCTTTCTGTAAGACATCACATCAAACGGTCTTCAAAACAAGAAGGGGCTTTGTAGTAAAAGAAAATAATAATCTCGTCTTCCTTGGTCCTTTTAAACAGAAATGAAAGTGGCTCAGCTTCGGTATATAAAAAGAAATTGCTTCAAAACCGAGTCCTGTGTGTGTGTGTGTTATCCATCAATACTTGAAAGAGTCCATCAATACTTGAGTTTCTGGCAGTCGGCCTGGTGTTACGTGAAGCTTTTCTCTGCTTTAGTGAAAGCACAATGTTATAGATAGCATAAAGACTTATTGTGTGTGTCTTTGACTTAATAGCACACACACCAGAGTCTTCAGACAACCACAATGTTATTGCAACAGTTAAATCAATGAATCATTTAACAGTTGCGAGCTTTATGACGTCAAACACTTCCATTGAGGTTGTTGCCATTACTCATGCTGATAAGAAAAAGTGATTCATTCAACTCGAGACTTTTTCTCCGTCTTTCCTGTGCACTGAAGATTTCTGCAGTGTCATATCACAAAATGACCAGCGTAAAGAGGCTGTGTGTGTGTGTGTGTGTGTGTGTGTGTGTGTGTGGGGGGGGGGGGGGGGGGGGGGGGGGTGCTATAGCGCCATTCATCACTAAAAATAAGATTGGCTGTCTCTCCTTGAAGGCATACTGCAGCCAGTAGAGCCTCAAGCCATCAGAAAGTTCAATAATCAAGTCAAATATCTCAAAATTATTCGACACAGTGACATTTTCTGGACGGGTTTGTGTGGAGCGCCAGAGGGGCAACGGTCCTGCTGCCATTTCTTACCAAGCTAGTACCACTACATGTTTTTAAAGCTCGGTTGGATGCTACAAAATCAGATGCTGTTGGTACCTGTACATGTGGTTAAATATGCAAATTGTAATCCCTGTACATTTTGCTGTATGATGTCCTTCTGTTGTTCTGTTGTTTATGTCTTCTTGTGGAACCTACTGCTGCAGGTCTACCTTGAAAAAGAGATCATTGATCTCAATGGGATTTCACCTGGATAAATAAAGGTTTTGAATTGAATTGAATTTCTCTTCTGATGAGGATTGATAGCACTGTTACATCTGAATCTGAAACCCAGTGCGGTAAATATCTAGCTGCAGCCAAGAGAGACTTAGCTTAGCTTAGCATAAGGAGAGGAAAACAGCCTGGCTATCTAAAGGTTAAAAGAATAATCTATCTACCAGCATTTTAAGCTTGCTAAAATGTCATATGTTGACGTTTAATCTCTACATAAAACAACCTGCAAAAACTAGGACATTTCTTATTTTTCCTTTCCTTAAATATATAAGGGCTGTTTTTGATTGACTGACAGGTAATTTGACCTATCACAGTCAACCATGGTGGTCCCCACTTGCCTATCCCAGTCTATTATGAGTTGAGACATACATTAAGTTAGGAGGGAGATATTTGAGGTAAAAGGTATTCAGTTTACTCTTATACAGTAGTATAGAAATCAGAAAATACATGCATATTATTCCTAAAATACATGTTGAACTGATTAATGGTTCAAAGTATGATAATGTGCAGACTAGTTTAGTAGTTTACAACTTATGGTTCATGTTTGCAGCTCTACACCTCTTCTGCAATATGATATCTAATCGTGCAATACTTATGATATATAAAAGGGCAAAATATGTGCTGCAAGCCATAACTCATTCTTTTCACTGTAAAGGTTACTTATGGCTGGGAGCTGGCAGTATGCATTTGTGTTAATATCTCCAAAAACTAAAATGGTGAAGGCAGATACCTAACGTCATAGAACAGGTTATCAATATGTTGAAATAAACCATGTGAAGGGAAGTACAATATGGCCTCTTTCCCATCTGCAGCGTCACACACACCTACAGAAACACACACCACAGGAGTGCTGGTGACATTTGATCATCTTACACTGCACTAATTTAAGCCAAGGCCCTCTCTCTGACACACACACACACACACTATACACAAGAGAGCCTATGGCATTACCTCAAAAACACATGGCAACTTCAGTATTTGTGAGCCTGTTAAGCCTGATTTGGCCCTGAAGTAAACCAGTGAACAAGCCCTGGGATGTCCCTGAACGTGGAGAAAACTGCCTAATGACTAAGCATTGTGGCCCTTTGGTTCAAACCTGCTGGATAATTAGTCAGCCTGGTTTAACTCTAGTATGCATGAATGGGAAATAATAAGGCTACTCATGGTGGCCAGCACAGTTTGACATCCCAGTGGGCTAATGGGACCTTGTCAGAGCTGGTCACCTCATGATGGTTTCAATGGAAGTTCAGTCTTCTTGGTTAAAGAGAGGTTTATAGCACTGAGACTGAAAACGTGGACTGTTTTCTCCCCTAAAAAAGTGTTTTAATTACCATTTCTCCATTACATTAATCTCCTCACAACAGAAATCTTTAGTTAGTTTTCCCCTCCATGTTTTCTCCCTCATGTGTTTTAATTAACATAAAGCTAGGTGAATAGCAAGTCAATCGTCGAAATTAGGTTAATAAATTAGCAAAACACAATTTTAGAGCAGTTTTAACACGGTGAGGCAGTTATGGGGGAAGCTACCAAGAATCCTCGCACCAAACCTCCTTTATTAATATACAATTTTAGCTTTTTTGCTTGTCATTACATGCAGACATCTCTGACAACCTGATTTATTGATTTTTTTTAAGATTCATTGGATTCATTTTTCAATTCGGCGTTATCACACAAACCAGGAGAAACCAATGAATCACTTAAATGTGAACTTGTTGAACCTCTTCGCTTGTTGCAGCCCTGAATCCAAATACACCGTGGGTTGAAGTGGCTAGCGGTGAGAACCAGTACAAAATGTGTAAATTAAAGAAATTAAGAGCTGCTTAATGGATTGGATATATGCCGAACTGGTTAATGGATGTTAAAGATATTAAACATGCTTAAATTGATCCTTTAAAATAAATGTACGTTTGCAGACACACTAGTAATGATTAAATTGACATGTTTCGAAACACAGTTTGGCACTCCTGGCTGGAGAGTTAATTAGCAATCAGCAGTGAAGCAGAGAAGCGTTTCTTACCGAGCATTAAAACACCGACGACCACCGTGAGGAGACACTTATCCATTTTCATTCCTCTTTTCTTCTGTATTTTCCCCCTTAATTTGCCCCCGTTTTCTTTGTCCTGCGTGTGGGGTAACAGCAGTCCTCTTCAACTCTGCACCGCACACCGGGCGCAGCCGCAGAAAAAACCGACTATAATCCAGAGAAAAACGGATCCCAAAGGGAGTGTTTACACGGTCCACACACTGACACTGAACCGGTTCAACGTGTGCATGGGAATAAGGGTGAGATTGATAGTGAGGGAGGCTGGGAGCGGAGGGAGAGTGGCCGGAAGTTAGGTGACGGGCTGGAGGAGGAGTGGTGGAGCAGGGAGGTCCCAGGTGGAGAGAGAGAGAGACTCCCTGATCGATAATATCCTGCCACAAGGTGCATGCTGCAGACATGTCCATGCAACACCTCTGATGTGATGCTTTACACTCTGTATCTGTGTATGGACCTAATAAACAACAGACATGGGATGTATCTAAGTGCATTTAATCACTATTCAAACTGACACTGCACTACAATTTACATTTTTTGTATTTTTTAACTGTCTCATTCTATCTTTTTGAATGTGTATTTTCTTGGAATTTTTTTCAATTCATAGTGTTTCTTTTGTACTATGTCTTAAAGCTTTTAATGTTTTTGTAAGTGCACTTTGAATTGCCATGTGCTAAAATAAAGTAAAATGTGAAATAATTGTGCATTACTTAAGAAAACTCCCTAGAAATGCAGATATGGTCCACTTTTACCAGCTGCAAAATTAAAGTAATGAAAATATTAATGCATCAATAATAGAAAAACAACAATATAAAGATATTCTTCTTACATGGGCCTTTGTGCATAAATAGTACTTTTATTTTGGGACACTTTCTACACTTTTAACACTTTTTTTACATTTCCTGCCCTTTTTACAGACGTGTCACTGACACATGCCTGCTGTCTGTAGCAAGTGTGTGTGTGTATGTGTATGTATGTGTGTGTGTGTGTGTGTGTGTGTGTGTGTGTGTGTGTGTGTGTGTGTGTGTGTGTGTGTGTGTGTGTGTGTGTGTGTGTATTTACACAGACACACCGTGCAGGTCAAAGATCTCCGGCCAGCCAGAAGGAGAGGAGTTTGGGTCTGTAACCTGGTCGGGGTCAAAGGTTAAAACTTCGAGTGTCATCTGCTCGAAGTTGAGTGTCCTATTTTTAAAAGGTGTGTGTGGCCGATGGGAATCAAATCAAGTACTGCATGTGGTCTCAAAGGTGACGCCTGTTTAAACTGACACACACATACACACACACACACACACACACACACACACACACACCGGATAGTCTTATCTCATTGACCTACTCCCCTATCACTCATTAACCACAGTCCTGTATTCTTGGCACTAAATCTTAATCCACTCATCTTAAATCTTTTCTCCTCTTTAGACTTGCTTTAAAATGAATTAAAAACAATTGAATAGACTTAATTCAGTTCTTCACATAGAAGGAATAAAGTATTACAGTGGATATACATGATTAAATACAGACAGTCAAATCCTAGGGTCAACATTGGGTCAACTGTAAATGTTGGATTACACTAAAATCTCAATATGTGAAAAAATGGACATGTAGCGCCACCTACTGGCCAAAGAGAATTCACTTTGACAATAAAGATTAAGGGAATAATATATATATTTATCCCAATAAATAAAATGTCTATATATATAGTTTATACATCTATTGCATACATCTAGATTTAAATCTAAAAGGATGTGAGAGATCATCTTGTTGGATTTATTCAATGTGTGATTTTAATTACTTATATTGTTAGACAATCCATTGAGTTTTAAGTTGGTTGAGGGGTTGGAAAATGTTCCTCACCTTTAAAGGAACATGTCATATTGAGCCGAAAATATGAAATGCATCTAAACTTGACTACCAATCGACCCGTGTGTCTACAGCGCCATCTAGTGGACACACTGAGTTACTACACGAACACAAACTGAAAGAAAATCTGAAAATCTACCATTCCTTCTGTCTTTATCACTAACAATACACATGTCAAAAAAAGGTTTGGTGTTTGGTGGATGTTTCTAAATGTTACGTATTTAATAGATTTAAAAGAATGTTCATGAAGTCATCAATACATGCATGGGAATCAAGCTATACAAGTCATTCAAAACAAATCTTACTTGAAATAAAAATGTTGACTTAGGAAGCATTACTACTGCAGGAGGGTCAAAGAAAAATAAATCAGTATATCACTAAAAGAGGATACACATTGTACTGTGATGACATAAAGTCCAGGTGACAATTATATGCACGTTATGTGTTAGATGGTGCTTTGCGTTTATTAACATAGAATATATTTTCATCTCGGGTGTTAGTATTTAAATGAACAGATATTGTTGAATGGGCTGGAGAAGAAATTGAGTAAGAATTATAACAGTTCTATAAAATGCTTGAGTTGTTGTAAATTGGGTATATTCAATTAATCTTTTAAGAACTTAAAACAATTTCTCATCATTGTTAAATAAAGAGTGGATGGTAGGTGTGAAAATAAAACAACAGCCGCACAGGGTGGGTGTGAAGACGAAGCAACAACTCAATAATGAAATAATGAGGAAGAGGAGAATAACGGAGGACACACACACACTCGAGATAATCTTGCAGTTTGCAGGAGCCAGCCAAAACCACAAACACATTTTAAGCAGAACAGACGCATGACACACACACACACACACACACACACACACACACACACACACACACACACACACACACACACACACACACAGCCTGAAAACGCTGCACGAAGACGCAGACGTGAAAATGACGCCATCATTTAACCGCGCTCATATCTTCCTGGATTTAATTGACACCATTTATTTTCAAATGCATCCGGTTTAAATCAACATGTGTACATTAAAAAGCAGAGTATAAAATATAAGCTTCTGACATTGTATGGTGGTTTTCTGCATATAAACTATTTACATTATTGTTAAGATCAAGTCAACCCTGCTCGATAAGCAATCATTCATAATTAAAGTTGACATGTGATTTCTATGCCGCCCAGATTTATTTTATTAATCAATTTACACACACATAAATAAAGAACTGTATTCAAGAGTTTTGACAAAATATATATAAAAATACTGCAGTGATATTATCTGATATTAAAATTAGGGCTGTCAGTCGATTAAAATAGTTAATCGCGATTAATCGCAAATTAATCGCACATTTTTTATCTGTTCTAAATGTACCTTAGAGGAATATTTTTCAAGTTTTTAATACTCTTACCAACATATGAGTGGACAAATATGCTTTATGCTAATGTTTATTATCATTTGAACATTACAAATATTCGCCTCAATTCAATCTGGAACCTCTCTCATTCAATAACACAATACAAATGGTGTGTGTGTGTGTGTGTGTGTGTGTGTGCGCGTATGTGTGCGCGTGTGTGTGCGTTGGAGCTATGTGCAACTCAAGGCATATGCTCGAACGGGAGCTGCCTGGACGCTGCAATCATGTTGCGCACTATCCGTGCTGAGTGTGCTGACTTCTCGTGCAATGTCCCGCTGTCTGGCTTCCTGCATAAAGTCAAGTGCTCGGCGCAGTTGTGGCGAAACGTCGCTCCTCTGTTTTCATTTAAACAGCTCCTTATATCCGTTAGCGCAGCTAGCTAGCACCAGATGCTAACAACAATGCACGTAAGGTCTCTCTCTCGCTCGGGCCACACATACACACACCCTCCCGCTCCTCCCGATAGCCAGTCGGTGCCTGCCGGTGAGCGTGGAAGTGTGGTCTGCCACAAGCGGGCGGCAGGAGCGGGGCTGTCAGCATCAGCTTGTAGATGGTATTTTAAACTGCGCTCTGAAACTACGGGACGGCCGAGGACTAAAAATACACATGCGTTAATCGCGTTAAAGTAATTAGTTGCGTTAATTTATTTTTGCGTTAACGCGTTATTAACGCGTTATTAACGCGTTATTAACGCGTTATTAACGCGTTATTAACGCGTTATTAACGCGTTATTAACGCGTTATTAACGCGTTATTAACGTGTTAACTTGACAGCCCTAATTAAAATACAAATATTTTCTATATTTACTAGTCTGTCTGGCATAATAGGTAAACAACAGATTACAGAGCCAGCAGGTCACTTTTAGAGGTACACCTATCTAATATTTTAGAGTCACAAATGTACCAAAAATATGTGGAAAATTAACTTTTTCTTTATTCTGATGCATGGCCACCGGTGGATTCTGGACGAAATCCCACAACTTTTACATTTTAACGACGTTTCTTTACCTGAAAATGTCTGATTTTAGAGAATATCCAGGTGTTTTTCTCGCAAAATTGTCAGTTTTTTTCTGTAAAATGACCGTTTTAATTTTGGAAAAAGGTCATTTTAATCTTTAGAATAATGTTTATTTCCATGACCGACACGGCCCTGATACACCTCTGTAGAAGAGGAGTGATCTCACACCCTCTGAGCTCTGGGTCCTTTCTTCCGGGGCTGAGGAAGAGGAGGAGGCTGCTCTTCATCCACTGCCTCAGCTGGTCTGGGCACCTGAGGAAGAAAAGAGAGGATTTGAACAGATTCTGATGACACCCACCACCCCAGCCACAAACCGTTCTGTCTGCTGCTGCTGTCTGGCATCAGGTCTAACACGTTAGTAAGTCATGGGGATAGCTGTTAAATGAACCATCATGGCGACACACACACACACACACCCCTCCCCCCACCTGAGCGGCTCTGCGGGGGCTGGGCTCCGGATGTCCTTCAGGGACTCCGGGTTTCTGCTGGGGGGCTCGTTTGGAGCGATGCTTCCGGGGCCCCGTGTGTCCCGCTGGCTGCTGCTGCTGCTGCTGAGGAGGAGGATGATGATGAGGAGGAGGAGGAAGAGGATGGTCGTGGGGGGGAGTCTGTGCATGTTGATGGTTATGCAGATCTTTTTTGGTCCACTCCAAACGCATCTCTGTTGAGTGAAAAATGTATTCAAACAAAACTATATATTTTGAGTGTTTATATTTAAAGATAAGAGGCATTGCACATTAATTAAAAATAGAACAATGTGTGTCTATAGAGTATTTACAGAGTTCACAATATAAAAGTAATAATAGACTAACCTACACAAATACACACATAATACAAATGGTAAGAACCCCACCTTGCCGTCGCCGGCGGTTCTTCCACTTGGTGCAGACGCAGCAGATGATCACCAGGATGATCAGAAACAGGACAAGTCCTGAGGAGGTAATATAATATAACGCTTTCCATCAGAAGTGTAGCATAGGTGGAGTTACAGTGGCTTTCTTTTTTATGTTCCACTTATTTCCATGGGATATTTCAGTATATAAAGTCTGATAAAAACACATATTAGTACATAAAGTATATTGGTATAAAACGCCTGGCAAAAATATGTATTAGTATATGTAGTAAAGATGTATATATATATATAGTCTGATAAAAACACGTACCTCCTCCACCGGCCACGATAATCCAGATATAAATATTTGTTCCTAATATATTTATTTGCCCCATCCAAACTTGAGGGAGAAAGAGGAGCAGAAACACATTGAGAACATGAGAAGTGGAACCTGGGTGAGAAATGGCTGAAACGTGTTTCTAAATACTCCTGAGAGTGAGTCCGATGTGTTTGATACTCACAGTCCTTCTCGCCCATGTCGCAGATCAGCGTCACAGCGTCGCTCTTCATCACACCGAGTCGGGTGGAGACGCTGCACCTGAAGGAGTCTGACTGCACCTGTTTGGCTTCTTTAGTCACTTTCCATTCACCTTTGTACTTTGCCTCCACCTTGTCGTTCTTTAGCCACTCCACCGTGTCACTGGAACGCTGGGTAGACACATGTGGAGAAACGGAGAGATTAGAGAACATCTGGAGCTTCAGGTGAAACTGGAAGGCAAGTTCATCTGGAGACAAGACAACAAGTCCTACTGGCAATTTGAAGAGCTCAATACAAATAATTTTGAATAGAAAAGAAAAGAATAGATTAAATGCAAACCACATTTCAGATAAGATGGTCTTAGTAATAAGGGGGTAATAAGAGGTGGGTCTCTGCAAAAATCCATCAGTGGGGTAGGTAAGTTTGAGAAACCAGCTCGAGTGTGCTGGAATTTGAAAATACACAACTCAAAAAAATCTGCCACTTCCTCTCAGAGCCCCTCCTCCAACACACACGAACGCGCACATGACCAATGAGGGCACGAGATAAGTCTGTGCCCAGATGGGAGGCTGACAGGCAGGTAGGCCATCCAGTTACTTTAGCCGGGCCGGCTCAGATGATTGGTCGTGCTTTTCACAGCGCCACGGCTTCCACTGATGACACTTTTTTATGGATTTCAGCACTTCAGATATTCATTACTATCGGGATGTTAAGAGCATCCATGGAATATAACAACAAGTGTATCTCGAGCCGGTTTCTCAAACTTACCTACCCCACCTTTAAGTATAATTATGGTAATGTTGTTCTTACATTAGCGAATTTGCAGGTAAATATGACGAAGGTGTTTTCACATTTAAAGCTCACTGAAGGCTTCGGGACGCGTTCTGAGGAGATGAATCAGAACAAACATCAGGATAAAGCCTTTTTGGATTAAAAAAAACATTGAGATAAGATGTGGTGAACTGAACATATGATAGGAAATGAAACCAAATGATGTTTTCTTTCACTTTAAGAGTACAATTTGGATAAATAATACACATTTTAAACAGTTGGGGGTTGTTTTGACACATCCAGTTTATCAAGAAACACTTAAATACATTTGGTTATTACTCACCCAATACACATAAACTTGTGGTTTTGAATTCCTTTCCAATGTTCTTTCCATTTTTATCATAAACCACAGGCGTGTACGCCCCGTTGTTTCTCACCGTCACACTCTTCAGCCACAAGGATCCGTTGTCATGAATGTCTTCCTTTTTCCCTTTGACTATTGCGGTTTTCGAATTCCGATTAAATAGAATGGTAACTTTGTTGTATGTCCATTTCAAGCGCTCTAAGTCGTTCAGTGTGTGGCCCGGCCCCAGAGGCACATTGACGCTGTCGCCCCTCGCAGCGTATATGTCACACGTATCCTGGGAATCTTTGGGACGGAAAGAAAGGTGAGGAAACACAAAGAAGCAGATGTGTAAAATGCTTCAATCAATCACATGATGACTCAAATGCAGCATTCTGGGATTCTGATCTTTTCAAAAGCCTCACTTAGGACTTCTGGTGGCTGAAGGGTGGTTTAAATGCAACAGAAATATGTAGTCTATTTATTGTACAAGCAGCGTATTATCTCCTATATTAAAGAGGCCATTTAATACTTCCTGGGTTCTCCCTCTCCTGTAGTGCGCGGGATTTCTGTGAATGTCACCTGCTTAAAACGCCTCCATTGGACGCTTCTGTTGCGCTCCAACACATTGTACTAGACTGGGCTCTGGTTTCAGACAGAGGGTGAAAATAGGTGATGCAGCACGGGCAGTATGAGAGAAATAAAGAGCTTTTTGAACATTGAAGTGGAGTCAAATGTGCATTAAACTTCGACCACAACATCGTGTGTGAGGAGTAATGACGCTCCTTTTTGAAGCAACGTCTACCATTCTACAAAAAATAGGTGTCAAAGCCTTTATCTTCATTATTTTCGAACCTGCGTGTTCCTCACCCTCCTGCACATTTCACACAAACCATTAAATGTGAAACCGTAGCATATGAAATGAAACTCTGCCTCATACGTGTGATTTATATCCTGTCGTCTCTGAGCAGACCGCAATCTGCCAGGAAGCCACGCACAGCAAATCACACGCTCTAATATAACGTCTGCTTAAACTTCGCTTGCATGAACTTAAATATGTATTATACTGTATTGTTTTATATTCAAAATAATAAATGTTCTGTGTTAAAAGGGGTTTAGAAATGGGCTTGAACTCTTTATTTGCAATGTCGCTTTGATAGGGTTTTCTGTGAAGGCTACCCATAGGAAATGGTTTCATGAGTCATCATCATCTAATACATTCAAACTAAACTTTCCTCTAAAAATAACGTATTGGTGGTTTAGTGCCTTCTTTAGAAATCGCATTATTGGAGTTTGGAGTGAAAACCGAATGTCATTTCATTTCTACAAGCTTCAATTGATGTTTTCGGAGTTTAACTTCTAATGTCATCGTGTTTTAAACCCCCCAAAAATCCTCAAAATGAATAAAATCATTCATCGGGGTTCAGATTTTTGGATTAAATCAACTTTGGTTAGGTAAGAAAGTGATGACGAGTGACTTAAGTCTTTTCCTATAAAAGTGTTCGAGCGAAAACGGCATAACATGGGAGGTGTGTGGCGCAGTGGGTTGTGCGTTGGTGTTGGGATCAGAGGGTCACAGGTTCAAACCCCACTGCAGTCAGCATGTCGTTGTGTCCCTGAGACACTTCACCCCAAGTTGCTCCTGTGGGGATTTCCCACAGTATTGAGTATGTAAGTCGCTTTGGATAAAAGCGTCTAACAAGTGACATGTAATGTAATGTAATAATAACATCAGCATTGCCGTTGGAAAGTTTACGCAGAAACACATGGGGACATGGGGGGTCTTTAAATAATCACATGGTCCCCCTTCTCTGTCAAAGTACATCTGAAGATCAAATCTAACAGTCTGCCGATCATCCAAAGCTGAATGAGAAAGGTTACATATTGTTGTTTTTCCATCAAACTCAGAGGAAGTTAAACGATGCAGTGTTATGAAATGGAAATGACTTCATATCTCAAAGTGGAACACCAACGTTTATTTTTTTTATGTCGGTGTGATGTTGAGCCTCTTGTTGTGCTCCAGTTGTGACGGACAGAAAAGTACCTCAACTATGATCAAACCTGACTATGCACTGGCTATATGAAACATAAGTAATTGAAGAGGAATAGGGAACTGTGCTTTCTTTTTTGAATTGCCTTCCTTTTTCTCAAAACACAGGAAGCATGCAGGCTTCACACCACAACTTCACACCTAGGCTGCAAAACTGCAGAACACCAGCATTTGACTTTTTGACATTTAAAAAATGATCTATGAAATTGTTTGCTTAGCTGAGAATCTATTGAATTTGAACGCGTTTTTTACGCTCTCTACATTTCAATGTGTTTGAATGGAAAAACCCTAAATGTTTTATAATAAAAAAGGCAGCACTGACGTCATTTTACCCCCATTATGTTCCTGTATTCTTCCCCTATACACTCAGCTGATAAGTCGTATTTTAGTTCTCTGCCGCGCCTCGCTCTGCTTCCTGTTTCCTCTGTAACCTCGTTCAGGCCGTCGCGACCACATCTGCTGCGACGCCGCTTCTTTTGTCTACCTGATATACTTCTGTCAGAGGTTTCAACTCGCAATCAAAACACACCAAAGCTACAGATAGAGATCATTATTATCTAACAGGTGAAGTCAGTGCACATCCAGACGTATGCATGCAGAGCAACCTGTGTTCAGAGGTGGGAAGTAGTGGAGTACAAATACTTCGTTACTGTACTTAAGTACATTTTTCTGGTATCAGTGCTTTACTCCACGACGACCTTTTACTTTGACTTCTTACATTCTGAACTCAAATACCTGTACTTTCTACTTCTTACATGTTGAACACAAATACCTGTACTTTCTACTTCTTACATGTTGAACACAAATACCTGTACTTTCTACTTCTTACATGTTGAACACAAATACCTGTACTTTCTACTTCTTACATGTTGAACTCAAATACCTGTACTTTCTACTTCTCTCATGTTGAACTCAAATACCTGTACTTTATACTTCTCTCATGTTGAACTCAAATACCTGTACTTTCTACTTCTTACATGTTGAACTCAAATACCTGTACTTTATACTTCTTACATGTTGAACTCAAATACCTGTACTTTCTACTTCTTACATGTTGAACACAAATACCTGTACTTTCTACTTCTTACATGTTGAACACAAATACCTGTACTTTCTACTTCTTACATGTTGAACACAAATACCTGTACTTTCTACTTCTTACATGTTGAACTCAAATACCTGTACTTTCTACTTCTCTCATGTTGAACTCAAATACCTGTACTTTATACTTCTTACATGTTGAACTCAAATACCTGTACTTTCTACTTCTTACATGTTGAACACAAATACCTGTACTTTCTACTTCTTACATGTTGAACACAAATACCTGTACTTTCTACTTCTTACATGTTGAACACAAATACCTGTACTTTCTACTTCTCTCATGTTGAACTCAAATACCTGTACTTTATACTTCTTACATGTTGAACTCAAATACCTGTACTTTCTACTTCTTACATGTTGAACCCAAATACCTGTACTTTCTACTTCTTACATGTTGAACCCAAATACCTGTACTTTCTACTTCTTACATGTTGAACTCAAATACCTGTACTTTCTACTTCTCACATGTTGAACCCAAATACCTGTACTTTATACTTCTTACATGTTGAACTCAAATACCTGTACTTTATACTTCTTACATGTTGAACCCAAATACCTGTACTTTCTACTTCTTACATGTTGAACCCAAATACCTGTACTTTCTACTTCTTACATGTTGAACCCAAATACCTGTACTTTCTACTTCTTACATGTTGAACTCAAATACCTGTACTTTCTACTTCTTACATGTTGAACACAAATACCTGTACTTTCTACTTCTTACATGTTGAACTCAAATACCTGTACTTTCTACTTCTTACATGTTGAACCCAAATACCTGTACTTTCTACTTCTTACATGTTGAACTCAAATACCTGTACTTTCTACTTCTTACATGTTGAACTCAAATACCTGTACTTTCTACTTCTCACATGTTGAACTCAAATACCTGTACTTTCTACTTCTCTCATTTCCCAAACAGCTGGTTCCTTTAGTCTGAATGTGTGTTTGATGCGTGATCATTATTCTTTAGAGTCATTGCGTGCCTATTGATTTGAACACGATCCGTGTATCCATCATTTCCTGGTCTTCTCTAAAGAAGAGGGACCAATGGAAACGTTGTCATGTTGCCGTTGTTCAGCATGGAAACATTCATTAGCTAACAATGACATTATTGTTCTATTAATATAAAGGGAGGTCAGGTACTCTTTAAAACAGCTGCTAGTTATGGGTACTTTTTACTGAAGTACATTTCAAAGTTCTTTACTTTTATTTGAATAAAGAAGTTTAGTCAGTACTTGTATGTTTAAACACGAGTATCTGTACTTCTACTTGAGTAAAGGATGTGTGTACTATATGATCTGCATTGATTCATCTACCAACAGAACATTTAATCCATTACCTGCTCAGCTAATCTTCATGCAAAAATGTAAGAAATTGCAGTTTTTAGCCTCTCAAATATGGACATTTCCTACTTATTCAAATGTTTAAATGAACTGAGTTGCTGTAAGGTATAAGACGGACAATAATGATGAATAATAATAAGGGACCCAAGGCCGCTTTACATGGTGAACAAACAAACAAAAGGGGCAGATAATAAAATAAAACAATTAGATAAATAGCAGTAGGAGTGGAAGCAGGGGGACTGTGATGGGTTAGGGGTCAAAGGTGAACAGGTGAGTTTTTAATGATAAAAGCAACTCATTTAAACAAATTCCTTTAACATTTGATTAACTAGGATGGACCTTTTTCACTATTTTCATTCTTCTTTTAAGGGAAGAATCAGTAAATTAACCAATTATTAAATAATCCTTAGTATTTCATTTAATTGATTTCACGTCATTCAATGTCAGTGCCTTTAGCTACAGCTGAATAAACGTATTAGGAGTTACAATTTGTGCCAAAGAAATCTATAAACTTCATACGTACTGACTTAGAAAAGTAGAAAATGTTAGTTTGGATCTAGTTTATTGAATTTGTTAAGGTTTTTTTTGTGAAGCACATTAGGAAGTATAAAACAATGCAGCACGATCAAACTATAGCAGAAATAAGAAGGTAACGAGACAGATGTCCAGAAGCTAAACTACGATTCTTTAAAGTTAATTCCTGCTTTTAATATTTTGTATATATCCTTTAAGATCCAGAGCTGGTACAGGAAGTGCGATTTGAAGCCTGTTGCTAAAGAGAATCCTCCAAAAGACCCATGTTTTAACTTTAAGCCTATTAGAAATGAGGTAATTGTTAATTAGTTACCTGTGGAGGAGAAGGCGTAGCAGCAGAGCAGGAGCAGAGAGACGGAGGCAGCAGACATCTTCATCGCCATCTTCATCATCATCTGAGACAGAGAAACAGCCGCTTTCCATTAACAAGGTTATTTCCTGTCACAGCAGTGAGATACCCACTTTTATGAGTGTGTGTGGGTGTGTGTGTTTGTGTGTTCATTGTTTCTAAAGGAAGTGATCCAAGAGGCCCTCGTCGTGACATTTCATAGTCAAAGAAGAAACGTAGCGTCATATTCAGAGCCACTAAATTGTAGTTAAATAAAGATATTACAATATACATTAAATCGAAAATCACTAAATATACATTTTAGCTGACCTGTTTAAACACTCTGTCACTCCAGTTGGAAACTCCTTTTGTGTTGAGGAAGTTCTTTACCAGCTTAAAAACTGGCATTATTAACCTGTAAACTGCCTTTTTTAAATCACAACTCATTAAAAGATATTTACATAATTCTATTCATTTCATACAGAGTTCGTAGAGATAGGAGTGTCTAAAATGAGGTGTATTGTATAGGGCTGTAAAGCAGACTAATGTCACTTCTGGAGGATAAATGCTCAGTTTTTTAATTGCTTTTAAATACAGATGCACAGGTGTTGTGTCAAAGAGATTTTTGAAAGGACAGGGAGACGTAACAACATTGCTAACAAACCCAAAGTGGGACAAAGTCCACAATAACAGGAAATAAATGATAGATTATGAGCGAGAATGGGTTACTTCAGGTTGCTTTGTTACTCAGCTGATAAAGTGAAGACATCTCGGTATAAACTGCTAGCAGCAACACACATTTATAATTATATGTTTGTGCAATTAGTTTATTAATAGAAATGTTTGTGTTGACTTTAAGGTAAGTCAGGTAGATATGTGGTAGAGCTGGCGTGCCCTCGTTTCTTTGTGTTCAGGGGAAACAGGTTGTTGAGTTGTGGTTTCATATCACGAACACCATCTCTGAGCTAAGCATTTCTCTGCATTTCACAGGGCTGGTTTCAGTCATTCTTTAGAAAAGTAAAGGTAGCTTTTGGATCGAGTAAATGTTAGGAAACTCTTGGGAAAAAGGGACATTTTAGACGAAAACATTCTAAAAAGGTGAACTGTTATTCGTTCATAAGATATTAAAGTAGGTCAAACAGGTGAAATAAGTACATTTGTTAGGGACTACTTTCAGCTGCGGATGAATACACACTTCAGCAGTACAACACAGGAAAAACATGTACCATTTTAAACTTGATTTAATCTACTGTAGCTTCAGTTCGTACAAAAGAAAGCAGACATTCACACTGTTTGTTACTCAGACCAGGAGTGACTTCTGAGAAGTAGAGATGCCTAATAATCAAGTTTCACATCCTTGTGCCACTTCTTTCCTATTTTGCTTTCAGATTCGGACCTTGAATACTGCAGGGATGAAGAAGATGTCAAACTCCGAACCCATTACAATCAGATCATGGTTTTTCACGACACAATGGACACATCTAATCATTCCTCTGTATCTTATCTCTCACTGCCAAGAGAAGGAAGCCTACATTTATTTTAAGTTGGGTTATGACTTTGTGATTATTCTGTTTTTAGCATAGGATAGTGTTGGTACTTCCTAAACTCAGATATTTAACTTGTTTTAAATCTAAATCTGATCATTATGAACATCTATTCATGGGCTGTCCACAAGCAAACACACACACATTGAAGTGTCACTGTCTGTCACACACACATTGAAGTGTCACAGTCACACACACACAACTCCTTAATAAGGGGTGCTATAAACGTGTGTTTTTTCCACTAAAGATGAGCAGAACAAGCTATAAACAGACTTCTTAACACCTAATGGTGAGTGTGAAGCAACGCAAACACGCATCTGGGTAAACAGGGATACTTAGTGTTACCTGCAGTCATCCACAGGGGGGCGCTATTACGCTGCATGTGCAGGTACTTTATTGGCTACATGCACTAGGGTCTGAGACGTACTTCCGCCTTAGCCGTAATACGGCTCGGCTGCTTCCGGTTTGCTTCCGGTCTGCGTAGCTGAGCGGGAGATCGTCCACAAATGTTTTACTGTTTAAATCTATGGTTTAAATATGAGTCGACGGAAGATTTTCAAAACGGACCATTTGCAAAGAAAAGTAAAGAACTACTCCGAGCAATGCTGTGTCCCACTTTGTATGGGGTCAGCTAAATTCAACTGCGTCCTAAGTTTCCATGGCTTTCCGACCGAACTCGAGCTGCGAAGACAGTGGCTGGTTAAAATACGACACGATAACTTTACAATCTCGTCTCACTCCAAGGTCTGCAGTCGTCGCTTCGCTACGATCAACTAATAGAGCCAAAAACCCTTGATGGCCGTAGGAGGCTTGTGAAAGGTTCTGGACCAACTCTGTTTGAGTGGAATCACTTTACTGCTCAAACACAGCGGGCTAGTGTTTGAGAGAGAAGGGAGCGGTGTTCCGGATTAACTGGTTCCCTCGTTTCCCGATCAACTGGGGTGATTTTCGATCGCTTCTTCTGTCATTTACATACATCTTTTGGTATATTTGGCTCGGTAGGAAGACTTTGATGCACATTCAGTAGCAGTGTGTGAGGTTGTGGTTACGATGGAGATATCCGGACACGAACAGCGGGGACTACAAAAAGAAAAACGAGTTGACTGGGGATGTCTGTTCAAAACATTGAACACGCTATAAACAGACTTCTTAACACCAATGGTGATACATAGTGATACGTAGTGTTACCTGCAGTCATCCACAGGGGGGCGCTATTACGCTGCATGTGCAGGTACTTTCAAACCAATACATGACAATTAGTTCAATTCAATTGCACACAACGCGATGCATAAATAAAAATACAGATCCCTGCCTCATTCACAGACACTTTCTTGTTTTTCTGACTCTTATACATCAATTTATTTAATGTATTTAACACACACAGGTTTGTTATTTTATTAATATATTTGAGCATACACTGCCTTTGAATTGTCTGATTAAATGTGTAGCATTATTTAGCTCTTTAAGCTGGATATCCTGCATGAAAAGTGCACTTCATATATTAAGTTATTGTGAGTCGTTATTATGAGATAATAATACATTTAAAAGACTGTGTAAACTGCATATTAAAGTATGATGAACTTTGTAAAACTGATTTTCTTGTGTATTTATTTGAACTTCTACGCTAGTAAGGAATAAAAACGACTGTTCATTATTAATTCATTTCTTTATATTAAATAGATGAGAGCAGCTTCTGATTGGATTTGCTTCCAGTTTATTTTGAGTGTACAGCTTTTACAAACTTTACCGGGATGTAAAACTTAATTTGTTTTGACTGCTCTCCAAAACAACTTGAAGGAAGAAGGAAGCAGGTCGGATGTTGAGATGGAGTTCATCACAGGACACAGATGACCCTCTTCTGTTAACTGGGCTTTTTATAAATAGAGCAAATATTTTTCCACTGCTGTGATCCAACAAAACCCTTGAAGATACCTCAGCGTCCAATCACAACGCTCCGTGTTAACCTCAACAACCAATCACAGTGGTTAATCAGAATGCTCTTAATAACCGGAGCCAATCAGATATTTGAACTTGATTAAATTAAAGGAAATGTGTCTCCTGAGGGACGAGATACTTCGCTGGCCACATATTTCATTTCAAAGGGAACATGTGGATCATTTGAGAACAGGGTACACAAAAAGACACACTACTCTACTCATGACCTTCTCCTCAGTATTTCTAAAATCCTGGCCCTGTGAAAACACTTGCAGCGACCCCTAAGTAAATAAACACACTTTAATGCAAGAAGTAACTTGCATTGGCTCGCCATTATTTCCTGTCCGCTCCTTACTTTATATTTCTTATATATAACGGGTATAACGAGCTTCAATAACTTCAATTCTGGCAAGAAAAGCTGGACAATAGACAGATGCTAATTGGAAGCTAACATACTCATCAGTGTTTGTTGAAGGGTTAAAAGAGCAGAATAATGTTCCTTCATCCCTATCTGACTCCTTCCCATCTCCAAACAGAATCCCAACAGAATCATGACGTATTTAAAGAGTTTTGTACAGAAATTGTAGCTCTGATCTCACAGTGAAATGGTCCCAGTTCATTTTCTATTTCCAGAGGAATGACAAGTGTTTCCCAAAAACCCGGTACACTGGATCGGAGTTATTTTTAGAGGCTGATTGTTGCCGGGTATCTCTCGGTATGTTCAGGCGCTAGGTGGGAGTGATTATGTTGGAGACGTGACAGTGGACCATCAGGTGCTGCGGATTTGAGAGGTTCTATTTTGGGAGCAGCGCCTGTTTTATGTGGGTTTTATTGAACAAGTCTGATGCTCATGCCTGGATTACAGTTACAACAGGAGCATGCTGTGGGTACTCTCAGCTATTGTGGTGCTTAAGTCCGTGGGTTAGGAGTCATTTGAGATCAGGTGTGCTGGATTTAGGATGTTGGGTTCATTTGATTTATATTCATTCCCTTTCCTGGATGATATCAGGAGATTTGAAAAGTCTGACAGGGTGTACTGAATCCACGACTACAACAACAACTACATGTGTTTGCCAATAATTGACTATTTGATTGAAATGTATAAGAGATAACACCTGAGATTCCACATGTATAAGGTAATACATAAGATTCACAAACATTGGGGGGTGAATCGTCTCTTTAAGGTGTTTTATCCTGATTGAAACATTCATCCCTTCAAGTGGAGAGTAGGACAGGTTTTATTCAACATTAAAGGCTTTAACCCACCTGACATTAGATTTCTCTGTATGTAATCTTATATATTACATTAAGAGACCACTTTAATGTCATCAGAGCGGGTTTCAGAGTTGTTGGTGCTCTCCTATAAAGGCCCCCATCAGATAAAGTAGCTCTTAGACGAGGCCTCTGGGGAGAAGCTCGTTGTACGCTGCTCCACATAGCTGGCTATATCTGGAGAACAGAAAGGGAGAATGTGTGTGAAGCTGCCAACAGCAGCACTAAGTCCTCCAGAGTAAACACAGCTGATGGAGAACCATCCTTCTTCACCCCTAAAATGCCCTTCCTATTCCTCTCTATTCATCTCTACCGCTTTCTCAAACAGCGTAGCACACTTACTTCAACACAATGACATAATGAATGCCGGCGTTATAATAATGCAATCAATTCATGTCCAATATTAGTGTCAGCTCCAGCTCTGGATGAAAAGTGGAGTCTTTGTAATCCAATATATCCTCAACACTTCCTTCTGTCACAGCTAACGTGCAGAGCCAAACATTCCTGCGTTAATATCGTACAGTGAAGAGGAAGAATTGTTAGACTTAGTGGCCTGCCTTACATCTGCATGAAGCAGTTTTCACAAATCGAGATAGATTGGAAAAGGAAAATATTAACTGATGTATAAATTAAAAGGTTTTCGGCATTGGCTTACTTTTCAGACCTTGAGGTTGCAACTTGTGTTAACCTCACGCATGTATTAGTTGGTTTTTCTGCATCCTTTAATATCACCTACCTACAGTAGTTCCTGAAGAAGCAAACTCAACGAATGCTTATGTGCAGGGCCTGTTTTCACTCTGAACTTAAAAAGTATATCCGATACAGAGCAGATCAGTGCCAAATCCTCCCTTGTAAATACCAGATGACCTACCTTTAGATTAAGGGGCGACTCCGTTGTTTATCTTCATGTTAGAGCAGAGGGTTCTGTGATTTCTCTTTTTAAACGTTTGTATTTCATTTTAATGTCTCTAGTGTATAAGCTGAAGTTTAGTTCTAGTCTCAAAAAATCCTGTTAACATCCGTTCCATTTTTCATGAGCATCAGTGGTGTGAAAAATGTCACGTATTTTACAAGAACATGACTGGTTTTCCTTACCCAAAGCTTTCTCTCTCGCTGGCAGATTGTCTGTTTCTCCTGCTTTGGGTTTCTGTGTCTCTCCCTCTGCATCTCCCTCTCTTTTCACCATGTAAGGCTGCAGAGAACCAACCACTCGCTGCTGGGACAGATGAAAACAAGATGGAAAAGGGAGAACTGTTTTCTTACAGGACATTTTTTAAGAATGATTTCTTAGCTAGGTCTAAAAGTAGTGTGTTTGTGAAGGGGGGAGATGATAAAACTGAACCATTGAGTCTGTCAGATATACATACATTTGAATAACAATGGAAATTGATCACACATTTAGAATTTCTGCCCTTTTGTGTCAAATTAAAGTCACTTCTTGATATTTGACTCTGTGTTAACTAATAGATATCACCATGAAACCTCTCCAGCTGATTCCTTACATTAAAACCACTCTTTTTTTTAATGAAATTGGGTTTTTAAATATGCAAATTAGGCCATATCTAATGCTAACTTTGGGTGAATTTAGAAGAAATATGAAGAAGGACATTTTCTTCCCACAAGTCAGAAAGAAGACATGGTGTGGAAGCCAAAACTTGGGCACAAAAAAGTACAGTCCTTTTATTATGTTAAGGGGCAAAGGTCAGTGCACGAAAAAAAGACCTTAAAAAAAGACTCATTCAGCTCGATGTTCCCCTATGAATAATAAATAATTGATGTGTTTTTACATACTTTTTACTTCCGTCTTATCTTATCGTATTCTCCTGCTAATAACACCGGTCTGCTTTCTGCTTCCCCTAAAGGAGGATCGCTGTTTCATCTTATCTTTAGACGAATACACACATGTCACAGAAGAGGCTGAGAGACACATATCTGCTGTGACTGAGTGCATTACACACAGCCTGTTTACACACACACAGTCTCCTTTTAAGGCAGATGCAATGCTTTCTGGGCCACAGCGGGGGGGTTATTTTTACTTTTTCCGGACTTTTTAGAAGGGCTTGTATGTTTTGATTCCTCCCATGTGGAGGATCCTGCAGGACTTAACCCCAAAACAGGTCCTTAAGTATATGTATAGTGATATACATGGGTATGCATCTATGGAGTATGACACAAAATACACATTTTAAACGTTTCCATGAAGGTTGGCAAGATAAAAGACTTTAACAGCATCAATTTGATTCTTTGATCTTAAAAATTAGCACATAGGAGAAGCATTTTCAATAAATGTTATACAATAGATTCTCTGGTGATGTTGTGCTCTTGCTAACAGGCACATAAATATATTATTTATTCAACAGGAGCATCAATAAAAAAGCTGTTGTTGTTGTTACATGGCTGGATTAAACCAGCCTGATGAAGCCACATTTAGATTATGCGGCTATTTAGGAAATTATTTTGTCACTGCTGCTTCAATATCAGGATCCCAGAGGATCAATTTGCGGGCTCTTTGCTGGTGTGGTCATGGCCGAACTGTATATTTAGAGGCTCCATCAGCTGTTGAGTGTTTATCAGGCTGTGAAGACAATAGAGTACATGATGTTTGATTGGGAGCCAAGCTGCCAGCCGGCTCAGGAATCCAAACAAGGTGACCTGTACAACGCTTCAGGATGCTGAAGGGGCCGCAAATAAATGGATGAGCACAAGAAGAGTCATTCCCCCACGTAGCATTGTTAGTTGTTCTCTGGCTACATACATGTGCATCTTCTACGGCACTTTAAGAATTAGAAGATAGGCCGTCACGAGACTTATATTGTAGAATATATCTACAATGACATTACGTTACAAGCTTATTCATCAAACAACTTTCAGATTTTTCAACCTAAATTCTTCAACTGTGTGTATGATTCATCAGACATGGTCCAACCTCGGCATCCCCACTCTCCTAAAATATTTTCGAGGATGTCCTGCCTCCCTCTCTCCCCCCCCCCCCCCCCGCTTCCCCCCGCCTCTCTCACATTGTGTTTACAGTGTTGGAGAGCGATGCATATCTGACATTTCTCTCTCAAACTCCCAGCAGCTCTGTTCTCATCTGAAAGGTAAGAACCAGCATCCTCTCCTCACATCTACTCTTTATTTCTAATTTCATTTTAGGGTAGTAGATGGGGAGATGATAAATGATTATAAGGCTCAGAATCAATAATAAGACTTGAACATTCATTTAAATATGCTAAGTATGGCTATTTCTAGTAGTTTAATGACTATAAAGCACTTCTTATGGCACCCTAATGGCTTTTAAAGTGTAAATTAGTTGATTTGTAATTAGTCCGACGGTTAGATTAGTAGATTGATTTACTGTAAGGGTAACTATGTGTTACAGAAGGAAACTGTGTAAAATCACTGCTTCTTATAAAAAAAGTCCTTCACACACAGTAAACTCTGCGCAGAGGGCTAGCAGGGGGAATGGAAACTGGACTGAAGTTCCCAGAGGGATAAACAGTCCTCTCCACTTCTTACATGCCCATCTAGCGCTCATCAGCTCAAATCTAAAAAAAAAACATTTCATAGTTTTACAGGAGCAGACGATAACAAATCATATTGGCTTCAGAAAATCAATATGAGATGTTTTTCGTGCATGATCTTGATGTGTGGACTTTTCCATTCTGGCAACAGATTTAGTTGTATTTACGCTATGATGACCTCTGGACGCAGAAGACAAAAGCCAGCTAACAGGGATGTCAAGTGATTGAGAAATTCAATAAAGAGGAAAAGTATATTGATCAATAACAAAATATGGAGGGAACACAGGGGAGATGGTAAAGATTTGAGAAAAGTGTGTAACAGAGACGATCATTCTTCAGATGTAATAAGAGGCTTATTTGGGGGTCTTTGGGTTGTGACATCTGTTATAATGGCTACTTAACATCGGCTTTAAGAAATGACAGCCTGGGAGTATTTACAGTCAACATTTCACTTTCCCTTTTTTTGTGGAAATGAGGATTTCTTGCGCACTCGTCACAGAGAGGAAAACAGGAAATGATTGACAGTCGGCACTCGGCTCATAATGATGTGGCTGATGTGTGTGGACGAGTGGAGGATAACACTCACACACACCTCAGTCCCTTAACCCCAAAGGTTTCAAAGTAATGACACCAAAAACAGGATATTTCACTCAATTTCTCTGATTCAGGGGACAAAAGCTAGACAGGGGCCTCATAATATGCCGGGAATTACTGATATGTATTGTTTTTGGGCAAGTCTGAGCTTCTTGTTGAGAATGCTGAGGGAAACTAAAGACAGGAAGCAAATACAGACATGAGACAGGGGGTGAACACTTCAAAATCAAACAGAAAATCAAACTAAACTAAGCCTCTAAATGCAGGTAATTTCAGATAAACACTATTTCAAACTACGGCGCATTTCATTTCACATGCACAGCGGCTGTCTAAGTCTCCAGGGCTTATGAATTAAACCCGAACAAAATATCAACGTGTCAGAGAAGACACTTCAGTCAGGTCGGAAGTTTAAGGTCTCAAAGCTGACGTGCACTCTTCCACAGTTATCCCAAGAGGTTTGAAAAGGTGTGTGTGTGTGGGTGTGTGTTAAGGTGCTAGCATGTCAAGTGATCGAGTGTGGAGGAAAAACTCAAGTGAAATGACAAAAATAGATGTGTGGAAAAGGTCATAAATGGCTCTCTGTGCTGAGAAAAAATATAGTAAATGCAGTTTTAATATTACAAGCAGTGAAAGAATACACTTTGTTTAAGCAACATCCGCAGGAAAAATAACTTTAAAAAGGTATTTTGCTTATCTATGCAATGATTGAGTACTTTCAGATACAAAGACAACTAGCGTAGAAGCTTTATTTTATATTTAATAAAATCTCAAAATGAGGTACGTGTTTCACTTCATGTCTTTTCATAGTGCACACCTCCAGTCAGTCACATTGTGTTGCTGCCTGACAAGAGTCTGGATCAACACATCACCAGCCGTCCACTGGCGCCTCTGTTATCATCACACCATGTGCTGCGATACACGAAGGTCAAACAACATCTCAACAGGAGGCATTACCACAGGAGGGGGCTAAAGGGATTCATTTTGTTAAATTCAAAGGCAAAGTGAGATTGAACTATGTCGTTAACATGCTTTTCTTACTGTCTGTGTTAAATGTAATTAATATCCTACTTTTGGCCCTTCATGGTGTTAATCGTATCTTATCTTTCCAGCAGCAGAGAGAAGAGAAGAGGCTTAACAAGGATTTAACCATTTTATGCTAGACTACCAAACACACCTGACCTGAGCTCACCTGCAGCAGTTTGACTTCACCTGAAACCAGCCTGAGTTTCTCGCTGCAAACAGGCCCAGCAGCCTGACCCAGCTCTCTGCTTTCTTAACAAAAATCAAAATCTAACCTGTCCCCATGGAGCGTGTCCAGCACATGACCAAGTCGGCCATACGTCGAGCATCCATGATCGAGGTGACTCCCCAGGTCAAGAGGAACCTGCAGGAACTCTTCGTCAACTTCACCCTCATCCTCATCTGCCTGCTGCTCATCTTCATCATCGTCCTGCTGAGCAGCTGAGGGCCGCAGGAGACTGACACCGTGCAACATGGCAGATCTCTGTGGACGAGGGTTGGGTTGAGATCTATTAAGCAATAATTTATCAGCTCCATTTTTACAGCTTAATTACTGACAGCTATGAAGAACGATCATGGAGGTCCATGTGAAAACAATATCTGGCCAAACCCTGTTAAAAAATGGGAGCTTCCCTGCCTCTTTTTCTTGAGGGAATGATCCAGCTTCAATAGTTTAAACTTCCCTGAAACATTTCATGTATTTTTATGCAGCTCTTTCAGTCCCTGCTTACATTATAAAGTGTTCAGGTTGATTTAACCTCTTTATTCAAGCCATGTTGCATTTCAGTGTCTCCTGCTTTAAGGGAATTATATGTAATATTGCATTACCATGTATGAAAAAAGACTAGACTTAGTTAAATATTGTGTAGAGTTATATATAAACAGTAAACTCTAGAAATCTCTAACTTGAATCAAGGAGTTTAATTTGCTCAACTGTGTAAGCAGTCATAAAAGACTAGTGTTAAGCCACATATATATACAATGTGCTACACTTTTGAAGACATAAGACGTATTTTAATTTACATTTTAACCAGATAAAGGGTTTCAGTCAACAGGTGACTGAAAATACCTTTATGCACATTTGGCACCCTGTAAACACTTCCTAACCTCTGGAACTTATTTTTGAAAACAAATTGAGCTAACGTTAGCATTAGCTCGCAGCCACATCCAGTCAAACCTTATGAAGAATGTGAAACTGCTTTATTCACCGTTTCCACTTGGTTTGGGAGAGGGTCTTTCTGGTTAATTCGCCTTGTGGTAAAAAAACAAAACACGCCTAAATGTCTGCATATTTCGTAAACAGAGAACCACGATGATAATGTTAGAGCTAACGTTAGCTGTTAGCTCGCAGCTCCTACATTCTGTAAGCCGAATTGCGTTGGAAAAATAATGAGTTTAAACATGAAACAGTTTTATTTAGTGTTTTAACTGTTTTTCTCACATTGTACATTATTTTGAAGAGAAGTAGAGCACTGTGGATAGTTCGCTCAGTCATAGTAGACATGAGTGTAAGCATTGGGGTGAGAGTTCATGTGTTTGAGCATGCGCAGTCTCATTAGTTATGGCTTCTACGTAGTTGCCTACCTTACCTACCCTATGTGTTCCTAAAGGGGCACATGCACATTTCTCTCATTTAATTCACTATGTGAGTTATGGACTACTTTGCTTGGTTTTTAAAGTGTGCAAATAGAGATTTGTAAACATATGCTCACCACAAACAACCTGATAAAGACCTTATGCAGTGTATAAGTTGTTGCAGACTCACTTAGCATGGTGTGATTTCACTTAATGTTGTTATTGAGGAAACAAGCAGTTCTTATATGTGTTTAAAGATTGCATCACCTGACTTTTAAACTATGAAACGCTAATGGTCAGTGAAATTAAAGTGTTTTCTCTTTCTGGAAGTGTGGAGAATTTGTTTTTTAATTTATTGCACCTGCTGATTTTACATTGTTGTAATGTGTACACACACGTACAGTACACACACACACACATTAAAAAGAGCACGACAGAAGGCTTTATCTCACAATCATAATTTACTGTTCCATAACATACAACAGAAATTATATAAATATAAATAAATATTGTTGCTATAATTGTTATATATTTTTTACTTCAAAAAAGACAAGACAGACATCATTAAATAATAAGTCACAAAGCTGTATTCAAATCACTTTCAACTCAAATACAAACTGTAACACATTTACCATTTCAGTTTATTTCCTAAAGTGTAAAGATGTCATAATCTTTTCTTTCAGTTTTTCTGCGTTGAAAGTGAAGGGAAAAAACCCCTGATCAGCAAATCGTCACATACAACATTTTAACAAACAATTCAGATTTAATGAGTTGCAGTTTCTATGGTTCACTGATGGTCTGTTGATGCCAGTTTTAAAATAAAGCACATTTCCAGTTTCCTCTGCCAGGCTTTGAGAAGCTGTTCAGTTTGAAAGGTTACAACATTTAATACAAAAAGACATAAATCTCAGGGTAACAATGGACAGGGTCATGTGATGGAGAGACACGTCTTTAGCTCAGAGAGAAATCGATCAAATGGCTCAGAGGAAAGGACATACATTACTCTCCAAACAATACAGAAAGTAAAAAAACAGATAAATAAATATTTCAAATATTTGATATTTTATTTTTACACGTTTCTTTGTTCATAAAAAACAATAAATAATATTGAAGATTATGTGATATGTGGATAAGCTTTGAACCTCAACTTTTGAGGCGACATTGACGAGAAAGTGCAGTAACAAATCAAAGTGCAAGGGGAAACAAGTGGAGATTTAAGTATCTGTAAAAGGACAACAGAGCAAACTATCAGCTGACGAAGATCATGTGATTATGGACCTTGTGGTTTCACACTTTGAAACAGGGCAGCCTCCAGGGTGTGCTTCTTCAAATGGAAATAAAATAGTGAGAAAATGCTTATAAGAAACTAAACACTTGTGCATTGTCTGATGCAGATGTTTGAGCGTAAATGTCAATATATCAACATATTCATTTGAATATTCTTCACAGTGCGCATGGATCCCATATCATCCTCTGTATTTATTACAGGTCAATATTTACAACTAAACAATGTAATATCAGCTGTGGACATCAGGATCACTTCCCCATATGACACATATACACACAGGATCTCTCTCAACTTGGTTTCAGGAAGTGTTTCTTTTTTTATCTGACAAAACTGTTGATTTAGAGAAGCTGTGTTAATGTCATTTTACATGCAGTAAAATGAGCAGATGAAAATTAAATGCTCTTTATAACAATTTAATGACCCGTCAAACACCTGTAAATATATTTAGTAGATGTATGAGGATTGTATTATTAAAGTGTCTTTAATAACTTGTGAAGATAAACAATGAACACACTTCCTGTAACCATTGAGTGCAGGGGTCGGCAACCTTTTTGATATGAACTGCCTTTCCAAAACAATCTTTTATCAGCGTGCCGACGATCGTGCATTATCAGCGGGGAAGCAGTGTGTGGACCTGTCAGCGCAACTTACATGATGCCAAATTTAACAAAGACATTTAAATAATTGGTTTAAACAGCATAATAATAAGGACGATCGTCCGTTCTGTGATTCTCCAGAACACAGATAGCCAGTCCGCCTCTGTGTAGCATGTTATTTCGATGAGAGATGAGCAGATCGCCATGGGCTTTCAATTAAAGACACAGCCACGCAACAACTGCGGCATTTGTACAGCTCCTTATGGGTAATTTGTGAAGTGCTTTCCTCTGTGGTGAAACGATCAGCACCACGGAGGAAAGCGGCAGAAAGTCGCCTGGAGTTAAAGAGAGCGGGGTTGCGCTGCGTGCTTCCTTCTGCGGGTAATAGGGAGACGCGCCCTGGCGGCGGTCTCGTTCAGGATCCGAAAATAACATTTAAATATTTTTGCACACTTATTCCACTTATTCCTAGTGTGCCACTGGTTACGGTGCCGCGTGCCAATGGTGGCCCGCATGCCAGGGGTTGCCGACCCCTGCTTTAGTGGATTCAGCTATGGAAGACGAGCTGTGATGAAACGGTTTGTGTTGTCGTTGAAACAGGAAGTAAACTCTCAAACCTCACGTTTCTCTGTCCAATTTTCAGTAAGTAAGAAACAGCCTTCCTCTGGCTGAAGGTGACCATGCAGTCTGGAAACTGTACAGGATACTGAATGGAGAACGATGTAAACTTTCAAGTTAGAAAACAGACGGTACACCAAAAAACTGAGGTTTTCAAGTGAGTGACAGCAGCATCATGATAGTGTTTCTGTTTCCACATGCTCTAAGGTCTGTGTCCTGCAGAGAGGCACGGCAGGAGGCTTCAGGCAGCGACATGAACACATAGCAAGTAATGAAAATAAAGTGTCTGATTAAACACTCCTTGGCATTAAAAAACGTTCAACATGTCGCTGACAGAACTCTCTTTCTGCACATCTCTGGTCCACCACATACAGACCGTAGAAAAACAGTAGCATGTTACAAATATTGCAATAACAAAAATATGAGGGGTGCTTGATTCCTTTCCTCTCCATGTTCAGGTGTGGTAATCAAGCCCCCCTATTTGAAAATGACTTTCAAACATAAACTGTATGTACACAGTTGAAGCACTGGGACAGGAAGCTAAAGTTAGGCTTTTTATTTTGCTGGTGTCGTCATTGTGGAGTACTGTAGATTATTTAGGTAAAAAAACCACCCGAATCAACAGCAGGGTTTGTCCCTTGTTCACAAACACATGTTCGAATGTGTGCATTTTCACATGGGGAGACAGCATGAATGACTAAAGGCGAGTATCAAGGCAAAAGACGTTCTCCTGGCTGAACCTCCAGTTAGATCACAGCGTGTAAGACACATGTTGAGGTACAAAAAAAATCTTATATGAAGGTGAAAACATTTCCTCTTAATCTACAGTTACTAGTGTCACACTTTATACTCACTGCGACAGCTTGTGACCTTTTGGTATGAGCTTAAGTACCCAGTTTCTGTTTCAAATAGCATAAGGGATAATTATTTCATGGTGAATGTTTAAATGCAGTTGTTTCTATCAGTTATGACAATTTATTTCCCTTCCACTTATCCATATATAACATGAAATAACTAAGTCTATTCGCCTCATTACATTAAAATGTATGTGGGATACTTTGAAGGGTCTTCGGGTTAGGCTCAAATGTCACATGTTGCAGACGGTATAAAAGTGTTAATGAATGCTACATGCACACTTTCATGTTCGGGCACTCATGTATGGAAGCCCTAAGGTTGCAATCACACTGCACACACTCAGCCCTGCACATGACGGACGTTTGATATACTAATGTCGTCCAAATGACTTTCAAAACCTACAGTTTGCTGTCCAACTTTAGCTCTCTGTCCCATTACCTTCATTCATTTTGACAGATTTGTTTTTGACAGTCAGAAAGTGAAGTACTGCGAGTACAGGTCCTCATCTTTTACTACGCACTCAAGGCTTTTTCCCGCCTCCACCCCCGATGGGTCGGGTGGGGTTGTGGCGTTGGGTTCAGGAAGGCTGAGGGAGGAAACAGAAGAGACACTCAAACTGAGATTCACTAACATACAGTAACAGTGGCTTCCCATTTGCGACGTGCACTTTTAAATCACTGCAGTTCTTTTGAACTTTCTTTGCAAGTTTGGTGAGAGGCTTTTGTCAGTGGGGACTGAGAGTACATTTCAAAGAGACTCTCTGAGCGATTGTGTGATAGTTCAATGATACGAAAAAGGAAAATGAGACGTTAAAGCTTAATGGATCAAAAAGAGATTATATCTTCAATCGATTTCTCTGTTGACCCTGAACTAATGGAGAGAGACTGCAGCGATGTGAGGAATGAAAAGATTCCCATGTGATCCATTGCATTGTGGTGTGAAACTCACATACTGTGCATTTAAGGAAATACAGTGTGGGCAAAGACATCATTTGGTAAAAAATGCACCAGACTGCGTACTTAGTGGTTGCAGATTTACAGATTTTCATTCCTGAAAAGCAGAAAAAAAGACGTGTCATTTCAGCTTTTGTCAAAATGCTAATATCTACCTGTAAAGGAAATAATCCCTTCTTTAGCTAAGGGTAAGGGGTGAGGAAAAAGGGAAGGTAGATAGGAGGTGAGGTGAGGTAGAGTGTTTGCAGAAGGTGACTCTCCGTGTGAAAGTAGAGGGGCAGCAGTGGCAGTAAGAGATTCATTCTCACCTCCTAACGCTCTGCTGTACCTGGGCTTCCTGAGGATGAGGAGCATGAGGAAGAGCAAGGCTTGACATGGGATGAAGTGGAGGATGAAGATAAGGAGGAGGAAGAGGAAGGAGCTGAGGAAGAGGAGAGAGAGAGGAAGAGGGCTGAACAGTGTGGAGGGAGCTGTCCAAAGTCTGAGGGGGGCGGAGCTTATTCCTCCACCTCCAGGGTTTAGTTTTGAGATAATGTGATTGGTAAATGAAATGCTGTTTTAGGTAACAACTCCACCATGAGCCAGAGGAGGAGGAGGAGGAGGAGGAGGAGGAGGAGGAGGAGAGAGAGGAGAGAGAGAGGAAGAAGAGGCCTGATGTTATGGTGCTGAAATCAAGAGCTATTGTTTCTGAATGTCTCCTGGGGTTCAACAGGAGCAGCTGTGAGCATCAGGAGGTGATCAGCAGCTTTGTGCACAGAGCTCATATCATGTAATGTTCACACACAGGAGAATGGGATGATATGGTGCTTTGATACCTCGTGGAGCTCAAACAATAGAATACACTTAAGGTAGGAATGGAAAGAGAAGGCTGAATAGAAGGTACATTATGATCAGTTAGAAAAATATGACACCACCGTAGTATCTATGCCACAAGGGCCTATGGGTAATAAAACACTCACCTTGATGAGAGGGTTGATTACACCTACGTTGGCACTGGAGTTGAACACCTTGTTGAAGCCCGTCTCCCTGTTGACCAACTCCAGCTGGTAGAACTTCTTGTCGTCCTGAGAAAGACCATAAGACTGATAACAGAGGAAACCATTTTTGATAACTCATACTGCAGGACACATCTACTGGAATTGTGTTTTCAAATGTGCCATTATTAGTGATGATGTTGGAGCATCCGGACTCACCACCAGCTTCTTCACCAGACCTTCTCTCTCGGTGACCATCTCTCTGAGATCTGCGATGACATGCAGGTCTTCTGGTCGGCTTTCTCTGTGTCTCAACTTGTCCTCTGTCCCCTCCAACCTTCACATACACATATACAAGTAAGAAAACACGATGACAAGGAGAAAGCGGTGATTCTGAGAATGCGCAGAAGTGGCAACAGAATGCCTCTCTGACTCACAGGATTTGCAGCGCAGTGATCTTGTCTTTGAGGACCTCCTGGGCCTTGTTGAAGTCAGCCAGGATGATCTGTGTTTCTCTGTGATGAACTATACTCATCTCTCCCAGATCCCTCTCATGTCTCCTTGAAAGGTCTTGTTCATGAGCCCTGCAGCAGAGAGAGACAAAAATCAGGAATCAACTACACTCGGAGAGACTTTTTTTGGATTCGCTCAAAATGTTTCGAGTTCTTCTGAAGTTTACCATTTTTTTCCATAATTCATCTGACAAACAAACAACAAGTAGCTAAAATATTAATATTGAGGTCTACTTTTATTAATACCCGAGGGGAAATTCAGTATTTCACTCTGGTGTTTTAACTTCTTAATGTAAAAAACATGAGTTTGTACTTTAAACAAAGTACATGTATGCACAAACTAAGTAAATATAAATTCATCATAGCATACGGTTCACACTGGGGCATACTTGGGTACAAATGCTTTTAATTAAGCTGTCAGCTGGTTATTCCCATGTGATGTGAGAGCAGGATTACTGCAAACTGGGTCACAGACTGCTGAGTCACAGCTTTGAGGACATACATATAGTTGAGTGAGTGTTATCTTCCTGTGCACTGAACCTGATCTGATGGTTGGCCTCGCTCCGGACCCTCAGCACCTCTTTGCCCTTTATCTCCAGCTCTCGGGTCAGAGTGCTGATGGTCTCATTCAGAGAGTGGATCTCGTGGTCCAGGTCCGTGATGCGGTTGCTACGGGAACACAGCTCCGCCTGCATGTCTGAGATGCGAACGATCAGCTCCTGTTCCTGGGAGGAGTCAGAAGATGTTAGAGGAAATAAAGCAGAATTAAACTGACACTTTTGGAGAGACATGTACCTGCTGCTGGCTGTGCTCCAGCGCCTTCTCCAGCTCTCGTTTGGCAGAAGAGTTCTCTTTAAGGTGGATCTGCTTCAGATGCTCAATGGACGCAGCGTGGAGGTGGTTCAGCTCGGCACGAAGAGACGCTGCCAGACAGACACATTACATGTCACTTGTTAGACGCTTGTATCCAAAGCGACTTACATACTCAATAGTGTGGGCAATCCCCACAGGAGCACTTTGGGGTGAAGTGTCTTGCCCAGGGGCACAACGACATGCTGAGGTAAAGGGGGGGAACATTAACACAGGGGGGGACATTAACACCGGGGGGGACATTAACACAGGGGGGGACATTAACACAGGGGGGGAACATTAACACAGGGGGGGAACAGTTACCCAGCTTGGCTTTGCCCTCGTCCTCCAGCTCAAAGCGCAGCGTCTGCAGCTCCTGGTCCGACTGCTGCCTCAGGATGTCTAGGGTCCTCCGGTGCGCCTCCTTCAGAGCGTGCACCTCCTCCCTCTGCTCCTGCTTCAGACGCTCCTCCAGGGTCTGAAACAGCACCATTACATAAACACAGTTACATCAACAAATGGGTAGAGACAACGAGAACCTGGAGGATGATTTGGCATTTCATGCGGGGAATTTGACTTTGCGTTTATGAAGCTGAAACGCAGAAGACAAACAATGTGTGTGTGTGTGTGTGTGTGTGTGTGTGTGTGTGTGTGTGTGTGTGTGTGTGTGCGTGTGTCCTACCCTGAACTGGTGTTGCCGGGCCTCCTCCATGGTGCTCAGTGCGCAGCAGTGAGCCTCCTGTAGTCGATGCTCTCTCCTCTGATGCTCTCTCTGCATCTCTGCAAACACACATACACACAGACATAAACATAAACACAGTTATTTAAATCCATTGTATCTTTCAACAATTATTTTTGGTACATCACAGTATGTCCTAAAGCTTTGAATTGCCTTGTTGTTGAAATGTACTTTTTAATAACCGTTCATCTCATGCAAACGAGCAAAAATAACCTTGTCTTGTTTTCTGAAAACCTTAGAGCAGCTGACCTTTGAGCTGCTGGCTCAGCAGCTCCCTCTCCTGGTTGAACTGAGACTGCAGCTGCTGCAGAGAGGACTGAGACTGAGACAGCTGCAGCTCCAGAGACTGCTTCAGCAGAGAGATCTGAAACCAAGAGGAGGAGGTGAAGAAATGCACAGATCAGAGAAACAGAGAAACAGCAGCAAGGACGTGTTTCGTCTTGGTGGTTTGAGAAGTAATGTAACTCTAGGAAATAAACAAGTGGCTCGATGTACTGCAAACATTCAATTAGGTCAACATCTTTGAACTGTCATTGATGCTCTTCAGTCTGTTTGTCAGGATTTGTTCTGACAGCTTGTCACTGGTGGAGGTACAGTGTGCCAAACACTGAGAGCTGCAGTTGGAGAGTCCTGACAACAAGTGACAGCACACAGGGACAAATAACAACAAATCAGCGAGTGAAAGATAACAGAAAACAGATTTGTTTTGGCCAAAATGACGGCTCTGGCTCTCCACACGCCACTCAAGCTGAAGTAGTTAAACCCCCGCAGGATTTAGTGCTGGAGGAGAACTACATTAGTGGCTGCAAGGTAAGATGGATTTAAAATGAGCGGGTGAGGAGCAGGGCAGGGATGAAGGTGCTGGATCTGGGTTTAAATGTGTCCAAGCCTTCTTAATTAAACTCACGAATAACAGCCTGAGGCTTGTAATGAAAAAATCTTAATGAAAAAAATGTCATTATAGATAAGAAAGCCACACACACACACACACACTAATATATCCAGTAAATCATGTCTTTTCCACTTTCAAACGGATCCTTAAAAAATATATAAATCAGGGATTAAGATGGACTTATAATGCATAACAATTTCCAAACAGGAAAAAGATTAGCTATTGCAAAGGAATTTAAATAGTAACATAATAGAAAGTAAATGGTAGGTATGTCGTGATTCTGTAGTTTGTAAAAGAATGGAAGGATGGAGGAGAAATATGATGAGAAATGGGATGAAATAAACATAAGAACAAAGGAAATTAGGAATAAAAGTGCCAGTTTCAAAATAAAAGCCTGTCTCCTCCTCTCTATAACAATAATTGTACTACAGCTCCTCCATCATAGAGCACAGGAGCCTTTCTGCTGTCCCTCCGGCAGCTGTTAGTCTCCATCATAGATGTGTGTGAGCAGGGTCAGAGAGGCTTGATGTTTAAAATGTGAGGTGATGGTTAATCTCAGAGGAGCGTAGGTCAACTCAGATCACTAAAGTTATAACTCGTCCATTTGTCTTCACTACAGACTACAGTAGCTGCTGCCTCACTTAGTGGCCTCATCTATATGTGTTTTTAAAGTGTGTACATACATGCATACTAGTATGAGGTACAACATGTGTGTATGCATATACTGTATGAAGAGAGCATGTTTTTATCAGAAAAAGGCAGCAGTTTAGGATTTTTTAAGTGTGTGAGAATAATGATATGTGTAATAATGTGTGTGTGGGTGCGTGTGTGTGTGTGTGTGCTACAAAGAGAGTAATTAAATACATTAAAATGATGTGTGTAGGGTAAAACATGCGCACACACACACACACACACACACACACACACACACACACACACACACACACACACACACACACACACACACACACACACACACACACACACACACACACACACCACACACCACACACACACACACACACACACACACACACACACACACACACACACACACACACACTTCACTTCAGGGGACATTACATTGACTTACATGCATTTCCTGGAGACTTATCCTAACCATAACCAACACATGCCTAACCCTTAACTTTACCCTAACCCTAACCAAGTCTTCACCCTAAAATTAATGATTCTCCTTATGGGGACCTCCAATTTGTCCCCATAAGGGAGACGAGTCCCCACACGTGACTGTGTGAACAGATTTAGGTCCCCACAAGTATAGTAATGCTAGGTCACACACACACACACACACACACACACACACACACACACACACACACACACACACACACACACACACACACACACACACACACACACACACACACACACACACACACACACACACACACACACACACACACCACACACACACACACACACACACAAACACACACCTTAGGTATTTGGTCTGTGTCATTGTTTGACATGGTCAGGTTGAAATGCAGCGTTCTGAACTGTGACGCATTCAAACCAAAACTAATGCAGCAGACTCAGATAACCTCACTACAGGATCTTATTATCAGATATACAGAGCGTTGTTTAATAAGGACGGACTATTCATCTTGGATTTGAGCACCACTGTATGTTTTGCGCTGGGAGCATCTGAAAAAGTCTTGAATCAGGCCGGCTCTGTGTTTGTTTTTCTGAGGACAAATTGGCCTTTTGGCAAAACCCTGCGAGTCTCTTTCAGGTTTCAGTTGTGACTCAGCTCTGAATTACCCCGAGGCAGCCGGCTCATCACGGATGGGTTCATGGGGTATAAGTCGACTGAGCTTTAAACAAAACCTCCAATCGTCCTGCTTCTGCAGAGCTTTCTGAACCGAGCAGCTCTGCATATTTCCACATCCATTAGAAACATTCTCTACAAGGAGGACTGACGATTAATTACAAACACATGGTGCCCACACGCTCTCTTCTGAAATGTATGTACATCCTACATATGAGGAGAGATATGGGCTTTGAAGAAAGACTAATTAAAAAACACAGCAGCTGTTTCTTCCATTCTGCATCGCTCTGGGCCGAGGAAACGGACAGAAATAGCTCCATAGAGAAGTTAAATCCCTCTCAGACCGCTTTACTGTTCTTCTGGGAATTATGGGGAATGTAAAGCAGGTGAAGTGTGTGTGTGTGTGTGTGTGTGTGTGTGTGTGTGTGTGTGTGTGTGTGTGTGTGTGTGTGTGTGTGTGTGTGTGTGTGTGTGTGTGTGTGTGTGAGAGAGAGATAGAGTGTTATCCTCTGACAGACACATTTTCTGCTCCAGGCCTTTAAATCCAATGGAGCTGTCAATCAAAGTGTTTCCCAAAGGGGGCGGAGCGGTTATGGGTGCGCCTATTTCTTTCAACGCCATTGATAAAATGGATTTAAATGAACTGTTTTATGCTATAGAATATATTTCCAAGGATGTTCCTCAATGAAAGACACCACCTCTGAAGAGAACGGACCACTATTCTCACTGCAAAACCCACATAAAGAAAAACTGTGTCGCCTCCAAAAACCAGATGGCGTGTTATTGTGTGCACCTGTGCATGTGAGGTGCCAGTGTGTGACGCAGGTAGTCTAACACACACAGAGAGCTACCCTGGAGGTGCTCCTTATGTTGTGGCTTTTGAAGCTATGCAGAATAAATGTGTTGCATAACAGAATGTGGAAAAATTAAAAACCGATTACAATACTATGCTCTGTTGTGATTGGTCACCCGCTTAGAGATGTCCCGCCTCTTATCCTATCACATACAATGGGTGCGTCTCACTTCGGTTATTTTTCATTTCCTCACTCCTCGGGCTAGGTATCACCGGAAGTTGATTTGTCTGCGCCATCTTGAGTACCGTCCCAGGAACTACCCGACCATCCTCCGGTGAAATCCTCAGACACTCGCCCCGCCCCCTTACTGTGTATCGCTCACTGATTGGACGATGCAGCGCATGCACTGATCTGGCTGCTGTCAGACGATCAGCTGTGCGGCGTCATCACAAACGGACGTCGCTTCACGTGACGCTCCGGAGGGAACGACGTCCCATTGTTCTAAAAACTCTAAACTCTAAAACCCTTGCGTCTCTCCATGCTTCCCTGGTGGGAGGGACAAGTCGCAGGGAAACGACGCAAGTGAGGGACGCAAGGAATCCATTTAACCGAAGTGAGATGCACCTAGAGTGTTGGAGTGCTAGCCAATAAAAGCGTGAGTGTTACGTAGTGATGTCACTCTGTTCTTGTGGATTTTAGCCTTTGCAGACCATTTACATGCACATAAACCCTCTATAACACACTAAAGGAAGGGAGAAACTTTAACCTGAAGTGTGTGGTTTGTACCTGTTCCAGCAGGTCCTCCACCTTCCTCTGCCAGCCTTCTCTGGACGCCATCATCTCCAGATCTTTCTGCTGCGAGACCTGAGTCATCGCCCCCTGTTTGTCAGCTTCATACTCCTCCGTCAGCTCCTCCTTCAACAGATGCACCTCCTCCCTGCAGAGAAAAGGCCACACGTTCGTCTTTTGTACCTTTTATGCATCGTTTACTGCGACTGGAAATATCGTACGCCTTCTTAAGCTTGTGTTAATTCCCCCTCTGTTGTTATCGTTATCAGTGAGCGCTTTAGGAAACAGGTTATGCTAATAGAGAGTGTGATGGTGGAGCAGAGGGGGCGAGACATGACGGAGATGGATGAGGAAACAAATGGGACGAGCACAACACCAGAGAGTGAAACTGACAGGCTGACAGAGAGTGTAACACATCCGAGGAGTTCTTACTAACCGCAGTGCGTTTCTCCACTTCTGGTCCAAGTCGTCTGCCATCTTGTCCATCTTCTGTTTCTCTTCTGTTCGGATGGACATCACTCTGGCGTCGTGCTGCTGCCGCTGGGTCTCGATCTCCTCCTTTAAACACAAACAGATACACATTTAATACGATCTTAATAATATCTTCTAGCTTGCCTTTGTGGACTTTTACAAGCCTTCCTTCCCCTAGAGGCACAATCAGAACTGCTTGTCAGATAATAATACTAATCAAGACAGACTTTAGCCTTAATACGGCCTTTAAGATGCTGATTTTTATCTTCCGACTTGCCTTTTTTAGACTTTTACATGGTGTCACGTGCCAGGCAGGCTGTACTGGTGTGTTTCTCTCTTCTCCCTGTCTTCTGCACAGCTAATCAGCAGCTGATCGGTATCTGCCTGTGCACCTGAGTCTGACGGCTGATGGATCCTCTCACTCTCAGCTGGCCTATCAGCAGCCAGGGCCTACCATAAAGGAGGCATCCAGGAAGTCTTCTCTCTCTGGGCCTGATGAAGGAGCCTGCAGTGTTTAGCAACTCATTCTCCTTGTATTGTCTGACCTTTTTGAAAGTGTGTGTGTTGAGAGGTGGAGGATTTAGGTAAGTCTGGGGTACCCTGTACATTCCTCACCACGCAGCTAACTAATGTTTAGACACACTAGGTTAGCGGATTGTTGCCACCCCTGTATATTGCTTTGTCAACTTCTTTGTAGTTTAGTTAGTGAGGGTTTTTTTGTTTGAGTTTTGGTTTCGAAGGGTAGATGTAGAGATAGGCCTGGTTTTGGGCACAATCCTTTGACTCCTCCTCCTCCTCACCAACAGAGTGTTTCAGTTATATGTCTGTTCGGTTCTGGGTTTACACCAAATAAACCTTTTGTCAACTGTTACGCTGACTCCAGGTACCCTTAGTGGGGACGTAACACACGGCTAGGTTTGCTAACTTTTCTTTTTCAGCGTGTGATAATGTACTGAATGTGATAATCCTCATCCAATAAAGAGTTGGTAACGTCATCCAGCGTTTGACACTCGAGTGCTAAATCATTAACGACAACAATGGGAAGCCGCTCAAAGTGAGCAGCTCCCCTCCGACTGACCAGATGCAGCTTTTCACTAGCTGCACGACGGATGACTCATAATGCCACCTCCACAGATATTTATAAAGCTGCAGGGGCATTTAAAGTGTGCCGCTTGCAAAAGCAGAACGTATGTTCAGCAGGTCGGAGGCTTCAAGCTGCTGGAGAGGTTTATTTGAAGGCTCACCTGTGCTTTAAATCCAAATGTTTAGCATCTAAGAAACGATGTGTAAGAAGACTATTAATAACAGCTGGTCTGGATTCCCTCAGTGAGACCCTGTGTGTTTTATAACGGTGCAAATCCTCTCTTTTTACAGAGCGGCAATTTCATCTAATTATCATTCAGTCCCTCTGTCCGCGCGCACTACTTTAGTACATCTTTTATTGGGCATTGTATATCCACTGGTTTTATTTGCACCAGCTGTGGCTTTAATTAATATCTAAGCTTCATCTGTGTCCAAGCTGATCTTTCTGTTTCCTGTTCTGTCCAACATGACCTACAATTAATAATGTCTTTCCTCATCACACACACACACACACACACACACACACACACACACACACACACACACACACACCACACACACACACACACTTCCTGTTTCTATACCAGAATCAGTATCTTTTCAAACACACACACACTTGAAATCGCCTCATCATCATTATCTAACAGCTGGCCTCCAGAGCTGCACTTATTCCTCGGTTACATCTCCTTTCCTGCTTCGAGATGTCCTTCCTCTCTCCATCCTTCCCTATTTCTCGGAAGTCTTTGGAGGCAAGTCGCTTTCCTGCACTACCGATGATGAAGCAATTACAGATGAAAGATTGCTCTGACAAGACATCAGCGTGTATTTACCGCTGCTTAAAGGTAGACTTCAATGGGAAGGATCCAGATGAATTAACTCCAGCTAATTGATAATGCTAACCTAGATTAGCTGAACATGCAGAAATGTAAAAGGCGTCTACAGGCGAGCATATATTCAACCTAATGGGGAATAAAGGTTTCAATAATACATAAATAATATTACATTCATGTTTGATTATAATTACGTTGGAAACTTACCTGTAAATTAAAGCGTCACCTATACAGAAGTTATTTTCACACTTATATAGATATATTCATTATTATTATTCACATCTGTACATATGTTAACAGTTTGACGTACTTCTATTGTTTAGTTACAATTTGTATTTCTTTGACACCTGAGTATTATCTTATTTAACTCTAAATCCTCAATTTTTTCTCCTGGGTATCTTCATGCTAGCCTTTTTGGACTTTAACATGCCTTCCTTCCCCTTAAAGGCACAATCAGAACTGCTTGTTGGATAATAAACAGATAATACTAATCAAGCCCATTGATTACTGGCTAGGTTTGCTAACTTTAGTTTTTCAGCCAGTCTGCACGTGTGATAATGTACTGAATGTAGGGCTGCTCGATTATGGCAAAAATCATAATCTCGATTATTTGGGTCAATAATTTATATCACGATTATTAAAAACGATTATCCATTTACTTTGAAAACATAATTTTATTGGAAAAAAAATGTGAACAGTATGTTTTTAACAGTTCATTACCCTGAACTTTAAGTTTAATTGAACTGAAAAACCAATAATAATAAAATATGTAAACGTAAGGCAAGTTTATTTATATTGCACTTTTCAACACAAGGCAATTCAAAGTGCTTTACAAAAAATGAAAGACATTAAGAAAATGGCATTTAAAATCAGTCATTAAAAATAAAAGATAATAAAATAAACATTTAAAGAAGAAATACATGGATAAAAGTTACAGTGCAGTTTAAGATATGAATAGTTCAATTAAAAGCAGCGACAAAAATAAGTCTTCAGCCTGGATTTAAAAGTAGTCCGAGTTGCAGCGGACCTGCAGGTTTTATGTAAATAAAATAAATAATCGTTTTATTTCGATTATCTTGTTTTCATAATCGTTGCAAGCCAAAATCGTAGCCCTAACTGAATGTGATAATCCTTATCCAATAAAGGGTTGGTAACGTCATCCAGCGTTTGACACTCGAGTGCTGAATCATTAACGACAACAATGGGAAGCAAACTATTAGAGTAATTCTATTGTTAAGTTGCAATGCTTATTTCCTCTGTCTGTTGTTGCTGCTTTGACACCTGAGTATTATTTCACTCTAAACCCTCTTATTTTCCTCCTCAGTACCCCCCTCACCTGCAGGTCTGTCAGCAGGTTGCTGGTCTCTCGGACCCTCGCCCTCGTGGCGTCCAGCTCTATCCTCAGTTTGTCTTGAGTTTCCCTCAGACAGCTGATCTGAGTCTGAGCCGAGTTCATGTTCTGCTGCCCCTCCCTCACCAGCTCCTGCAGGTGGGACACCTGAGCACATCCATGGAGGAAGTTATCATCATCATCATCATCATCATCAGAGGAAGAAGAAAATGTTGTTACGTTTAAGGACTCTAAGTCACGTTAGTCAAAGATTTCAATTAAGAGAAACCTGCTGCAGCTTCTAAAACAGATGCAATTTGACAACTCTAGAAAATATCAATTTGACGTCACATGAGTGTTTAAAGAAATGTAAACCCATTGCAAGAAGCTAAATGACAACAGGACCTGTTTACTAAAATGTTAGGGGCATGTGTTGAAGTTATAGTCGTGAATTATGTGTCAGTGTTGCTAGAAACTCACTAAAATGAACAGTTTTGGGTTATTTTTGGTACCTCCTGATTGGCCATGTTGAGTTTGGCCGACAGCTCCTCCTTCAGGTTGTCGAGCTGCTGCTGGAGGCGATCTCTCTGCTCCTCCAACGACATGCGCTTTATCTCAAACTCCTGACACATTTTCTGCACAGAAGAGAGATGCATTCAAATAACATTAATGACAAAACCACATTATTTTAACACTCGAAAATCCAAATTATGATCTTTCTTCTGGTTTCTGCAGGAGTCTAATCTGACACGCTTTTCTTTTTCACGCATCCTGGCACTGAAATCTACAGTGGATGTTATTTATGGAGAAAAGCAGCCAAATTCATGGTGTTTTTCTGCATTCTGAAGAAATACAGTACCGCTGGATTCTCGTGTCACTGTGTTTCCCTTCATAGCGCTAACATCTGCTGATTGAATGATAATCGAGTACGTTTCCCACCCCCACATGACCAATTCTTACCATGCACTCTCAGAGTAATGCCAGTAGAGCTGCTGAATATAATCATATACAGTGAAGCAATGATGTAAATGAATGTTCATGGCAATACTAGAATCTTGGGATTAATGTACTTTGATTTATTTGATTATTTTAATATTGAATTAGCCAAAAATCACACATTCCCATCTATCTGTAAACAGTTTGTCGACTATATTTCTGTTTTTACTTATTTCATTTAAAACACAACCACATTATTCCCTTTTACCAGTGGATACCCTGGAACACAAAAAATCGATTTAATTATATAAATAAAATGTATATAACATGAATAAATTAAAGAAAAGTGTTGCAGGTGGGTTTTGAGTGATGTTTTGAATGCGGTGAGGGAGGAAGAATCTCTGATGGATTGGGGTAGTGAGTTCCAGAGGGTGGGTGCAGCAACGGAGAAGGCTCTGTCGCCTCAGGACTTGAGGTTGGTCCGGGTGGGGAGGGACAGGAGGTTGGCAGTAGCAGAGCGGAGGGAGTGTGTCTGTGGAGGAGGTCAGTCAGGTAGGATGGGGCCAGGTTATGGAGGGCTTTGTACGTCATCAGGAGGATCTTGTACTGAATTCTCTGGGGGATGGGGAGCCAGTGGAGCTTGATGAGGATGGGTGTAATGTGTTCACGGATTCGGGTGTGGGTGAGTAGACGGGCGGCGGAGTTCTGGATATATTGAAGTTTTTTGAGGATTTTTGCAGGTGAACCGTAGAGGAGGCTGTTGCAATAGTCCAGACGGGAGGTGATGAAGGCGTGGATGAGGGTTTCGGCGGCAGTGGGAGAGAGGGATGGACGTAGACGGGCGATTGAGGTGGAAGAAGGCTGTCTTTGTGATCTGTTTGATGTATTTGTTGTAGGACAGGGTTTTGTCAAATATGATGCCTAGGTTCCGGATGGGAGGGGAGGTTTGAACTGGGAAGCCGTCTATGTTGAGGGTGAAGTTATGGATAGGTGTGGTGAGCTTGTTTTGTCCAATGATTATTATTTCAGATTTAGTTGGCCTTTTATTGTGGCCAGCCTAAGGCACACCTGTGCAGTAATCATGCTGTCTAATCAGCATCTTGATATGCCACACCTGTGAGGTGGGATGGATTATCTCGGCAAAGGAGAAGTGCTCACTATCACAGATTCTTTCAGATTTGTGAACAATATTTGAGAGAAATGGTTATTTTGTGTAAATAGAAAATGTTTTAGATCTTTGAGTTCATCTCATGAAAAATGGGAGCAAAAACAAAAGTGTTGCATTTATATTTTTGTTCAGTGTACATACTTGATAGAATGCCCTGAATGCACTGAATGAGAGCGTACGTTTGGACTGACAGTTTGATCAACCAATCATAATTGATTTGTAGCCAATGGGCGTATTCTTTCAGAGTTCCCCTCGGTTCCAGGGTGCTCTAGAAGGCCCGCTAGTTCACTGGCTTGAGACAGAGGATCTCTAGATGAATGCCACGAAGCAATTCATGCCGTTGTATTGTTTTTAACGTCAAAATGAGAAGTGCAACAGGTGACGTTGTTGCGTAATTGTTGTGAGTTCCCTTTTCAAGACGACAATTCAGTGAAAAGACGGATATTATAACGCCGGGGGGGCTGCGGCGGCGGGGGGTGTGTGTTTCTACAGAAGGTCCAGTTGTGATAGACACTGCCTTTTACACCGAAGGCTACACAAGTCAGAACAATTGATTTGGCTTATGAATATCACATGATAATGCATTAATTGTGGGAAGCTGAGTTATTTATAGGAGGGACTTATCTCCACAGCTTTAAATATATATGCTAGCGTAATTCATCCCTCCCAGTCGTCTGAGGGCGTGAAACATTGTTACCATGAGAATCTCTCCAAGCTCTATTTCCCTCAAACGTTGTGAGACGTGAGAGAAATTTAAATCAAGCGCTCCTCTTATCTTATTCCCGACGGAGCAGAGCAGTAATCCACTTTCTTCTTTTATAACCCAATTACTGTAGATGTGCTTGTAACGCGCTGCAAAGAGGTCAGAGGTCACATTAAGGAACCAATGCTAATTATATAAACACTGAGAATAAATACCCTCACAAAAACACAATCAAAATATGGATTTTACACAAGGATTGTATCATCAAAATACAATACAGGTGTATATCAGTATGTAGTGTCTCTACTTTAAAGAGTCCTCTCCTGCTGATGTTCAGGTGTATATCAGTGTGTAGTGTCTCTACTTTAAAGAGTGCTCAGGTGTATATCAGTGTGTAGTGTCTCTACTTTAAAGAGTCCTCTCCTGCTGATGCTCAGGTGTATATCAGTATGTAGTGTCTCTACTTTAAAGAGTCCTCTCCTGCTGATGTTCAGGTGTATATCAGTATGTAGTGTCTCTACTTTAAAGAGTCCTCTCCTGCTGATGCTCAGGTGTATATCAGTATGTAGTGTCTCTACTTTAAAGAGTCCTCTCCTGCTGATGTTCAGGTGTATATCAGTGTGTAGTGTCTCTACTTTAAAGAGTCCTCTCCTGCTGATGTTCAGGTGTATATCAGTATGTAGTGTCTCTACTTTAAAGAGTCCTCTCCTGCTGATGTTCAGGTGTATATCAGTATGTAGTGTCTCTACTTTAAAGAGTCCTCTCCTGCTGATGTTCAGGTGTATATCAGTATGTAGTGTCTCTACTTTAAAGAGTCCTCTCCTGCTGATGTTCAGGTGTATATCAGTATGTAGTGTCTCTACTTTAAAGAGTCCTCTCCTGCTGATGTGCAGGTGTATATCAGTATGTAGTGTCTCTACTTTAAAGAGTCCTCTCCTGCTGATGTTCAGGTGTATATCAGTATGTAGTGTCTCTACTTTAAAGAGTCCTCTCCTGCTGATGTGCAGGTGTATATCAGTATGTAGTGTCTCTACTTTAAAGAGTCCTCTCCTGCTGATGTTCAGGTGTATATCAGTGTGTAGTGTCTCTACTTTAAAGAGTCCTCTCCTGCTGATGTTCAGGTGTATATCAGTATGTAGTGACTCTGCGGCTCTGTTGTGATTGGTCAACGGCTTAGAGATGTCCCGCCCCTTATCATATTTTAAGACAAGACACTGTCAGAGTTACCTCAATCTAGAAAGAATAACCCACCATACAAATTAAATATTAATTAACATCCACAGCAGAAAGGAGATCTGGAGATATGACTGAGAGCCTTTTTAAGTAGACTGTGGTGAAAGATTAATTAATACAGCGGAAGCAATTTGTACAATTGTATCGCCCTGGTTTAGAAAGCCGTTAATATTCTGCTGACAAAAAATGACCAGTTTCCTCTTTCCCTCTCTGATTTCCCGTTAAATAAAAACCATCATTAATCTAAAGATGACGAGGCGCAGCTTACGTAATATTTCATCTCCACTCTCTTTCCTTTCAGGGAATCAGGCAGGATTTAATGTCAATGAAAATCAACCAATTAGCAGTCAGCTTCAAACAGCATTGGAAACTCCGGGGGGGGGGGGGGGGGGGGGGGGAATAAGAGAGGGAAATGTTATGAAAGAGGAGAGATATAGGAAGAGACAGAGGGAGAACACAGGGTTCAAAATTATTTAGGATTTGAGAAGTGATCATTCCGGAGACTGAATAAGCGTATATCGTGCTGCCTTCAGGCCTCTGAGCTCAGTCCCTTTCACTGGACGTCAACAGGACTCGCTGAATGCAGGTGGAGTCATGTGAGTAAATGTGGTGCAATGTGGTGTAAGGGCGAGAAAAACAAGCGCTCCTCCTCTTGTACCATTCCTGGAGGAAATGATAATAATACAGCAAAGATAATGTCTAGTGCAGAAGTCGTGTGATTGGTGGATTTTAAGTGACGTCACCCCGAGTCATCGGCCCGTCACGGAGCCACGAGGGCGAATCTTATTTATGTGACTCACCATGGGTCACGCTGCACTTTAAATGCTCCTTTTTTCTTCTTCTATGGTGTCTAAAAGGGGCTTCCTAATATAGTGTGATAGTAGCTCTCGGACTGCAGTGGATCTTATGTGTCGTGATGAATAAGTAAAAACAGGATGAAAGGAGGCGTCTTGTATCATCACAGGAAAGAAGTCTCCAGTATACTACATTGATATTGTAATTCTATGGTTTTAGAGGCTGCATTACAGTAAAGTGATGTCATTTGTTGACATGTATCGTAGTCATTAAATCCACATGTTGAAAAAGTGACAAAACTGCAGAGACACACATGCAGACGGCAGAGCATCTTTCATACTCGCACGCTTTAAAATAAACCACAGACTGGCCAGAAACTGTGCCTCTACATCAGTGCTTCTCAAAGTGTGGTCCGCTCCCTAGTGATCCGTGAGTATATTGGTAACATTTAAAATAAATAAATACATTTAAGTTTTCCACACTCTCGCGGGAATATCTCCGCAATGGAGCGAGCTTAAGTTTCACTTTCGATGTCATGATATAGCCCAGGGCAACCCCTTTGTCACACATGTTGCCACCTGTTTGTACCATTTTCAGGCGATTTGTAATCTGTTCTAGAAAAACCATGTATTTTTGTATACTTGTGGAGTTAGGTGGTCCGCGAGTGTATGTTTATTGGTTAAGTGGTCCTTGAGAGTCAAAAGCCATTTTTCTAAGTGGAATTGTTTGCAGTAAACATCGAAAGTATCATACTCTTCTAACAGTTCGACAAACTATATACCTAGTGACACAACGGTGCGAGTAAAATGTAATTGAAAAAGAGGAATAACATGCTGTTAATTGTAATAAAATATAAATACTTGGACTGTATGTACCTGTCCCTGAGTCCGGTGGTCTTTTGGATGTTCATTTGTTTAGACATTGAAGAGAGGAGAGTGAATAAAGGAAAGAGACAGCAGTGACAGGAGGAAATCCGCAGAGGGAACGCAGGCAGAGAGTGATGTTGTTTTCCCGTCTCAGTCTTATTGTTGACCTAATTAAATGTGTGCAGTTGGTGACGGAGCTGCTCATTTCTCAGGGAAACATATTTCTTTAAACAACAGAGGCTCTGAGGAGGAAATGTAATTGCTGATGGTGCGGCAAAACCGAGATAAACCCTCAAAGAGTTGGGTGTAATTACTGTTTTTTATATGAAAATTAAACTCCCATTGTGTCTTTTTCTATGTTCATCACCATCTTAGGGTTTATATATAAAGTCATAAAAGGGAGAATACACATCCTCTGAAGCTGATTTCCTCGGTGCATGTGTCGACATATCTTAAAATAGACGGACCACAGGAGGATAAATCAGCTGAGCTTTGATTCTGTTGCATTGACAGCTGCTTTGACAGTAAATATAAAATCCAGCCATATGGTAACACAGGCAGTGTGTTTCCTTTACGACTAAATTACTGTCACTTCAACAGCATTATTTCATTTTCCACCGGGTTTGTTTGGATCTTTCTCAGAATCCCTTGTACTCACGGCCATGAGTATCTTCCTCTCCTCCTCCTTCTCCTGCTGCGCCTCGTCCCTCAGGGCCTCGTGCTTCCCCTCCAGCTCCTCCAGCGCTCGGACCTGCGCCTCCTTGAAGCGATGCATCTCCTCCTCGTAGTGCGAGCGCAGCTGGCACAGCTCCTTCTCGTAGCCCTGGTGCTCCTCACGCAGAGACTGGGGGAACAGAGCATAAAAAAGGTGGTTTTATCTGATTAATGGACGACAAACTGCACGGGGCTTTCTACTTTTACTTTAAAGGTGTCCAATGCACGTTTTGATGTCTTTTATACATAGAGTCCCCGGTCTGTTAGGGAACTCAAGCAGCGTCAGAAAATAAAACCCTCTCTCTTTTCCTCCGTACCCAAATCTCTAAAAACGGGGAAACAACGGCGCTGATCCAGATTTGCGTCCGATATGACGTAATATCGGAAACCCACGGCACTATCAGAAGCGTTGCTATCAGAATCAATGCCCGGCTGTTTTGGACGTAATATGCTCTGTGTTAGCAAGCATCGCTAACACTCAGAGCTAACGCAGTACTGGAGAGAGCAGAGACTGTGTGCCTTGCCACACTATGGGCCTAGAAGGCTGGCAATGGCATGAACCCAAATGTTTTGTTTTGCGCTGTTTCTACTGGTCCTCTGAAGATCCTACCTGCTCCAGCCGCACCACGGTCTGTTTGTGCTGCTCGCTGCAGTTCTGGCTCTGGTTCAGCACCGCCTCACGCTCCTCCTCCAGCCGGCACAGCTTCTCCTTCAGCCGGCTCTGCTCCTGGTCCAGGCTCCTGATGGTCGCCTCGTGGGACATCTGGGTGGCCTGCAGCGAGCCGATCTGACCTGGAAACAGTCGGATCAGAGAGTGTGACACGGGTGAGCTTCACAATGAATGAGTGTTTGGCTTCGTTGTTGCTTTACTGCTGAGGCGACAGTTTCATCAACATGTGCTGCAACTGGAGCACAGATAAAGATGTTTGCCATTCTTGGCCAGGATTCTCTTGAAAAAGAGATTTTAAATCTCAATGAGATATAATAGAATAAATAAACCCATCTCACTGGCTTTGTGCAGGGATCTCCGTGGCCTGCTGCTGGACTCTCTCTCTGCTTCCCTCCAGCTCGTACTCCGTGTCCTTCAGCTGCATCACCCAGAATCTCCCCGTCCTGCACCGCCTCCTCCAGCTGCTTGTGCAGGTTCTATACACACACACACACCACACACACACACACACACCACACACACACACACAGCACACACACACACACACACACACACACACACACAACACACACACACACACACACACACACACACACACACACACACACACACACCACACACACACACACACACACACACACACACACACACACACACACACACACACACACACACACAAAATTAGACTGCAACAGTCAGTATTTAAAAAAGAAAAAAACCCAGTCATCATATCTCTCTCCCACCACAGCTCCCAGTCACAAAAAGCTCTCTAATCTAACTGTTCAGACGGGCCTGCAGCTCCATCAGTGCCGACACATTACATCTCCACAAAACACCACTTTCCTGAAAACCATCTCTGCCCTGAGGCTTTTTTTTCTTCCTTCAACTGTTTTTCATCCGAGTTAGCCCACTTTCCTTCCCACATTTTAACCAAAAGAAGACCCTCCGTGTTTGGTTTGCCTTAAAATATGTCTTCTTCATCCAGCTATTGATCTTGTCTGTCAACACACACACACCTTGATGGTCCCCTCTGCGTTGGCCAGTGATGTCTGCAGGCGGTTGGTTCGGTCCCGGTTCTCCCTCGCCTCCTCCTGAGCTTTCTGCAGCTCGCTCCTCAGTTTTCCCAGAGAGCGCTGCAGCGACGTCTCCTGAGCCTGGAACTCCTTACGCAGCTCCACCTGAGACAGTTACATACTTCGGCTCAGGGGTGTCCAACATTTTTTCACCGAGGGCCACATACAGAAAAATATACGAAGGGCTGGGCCACTCCCTAAAGACGAGGTATATTCCCTCATAAGTTAAGTTAGATTAATGTAATGTAAATGTAAGTCAATTATGCTTAATACTTGAATATGCTTTACAGCCTACATCACAGCTCTCCAGTCCTCTCCTGTATTCCTTTACCTCGGTCCTCTTCCAGGCCAGCAGGTTCTCCGTGGTCAGCTGGTGCGTCCTCCTCATGGCCTCCAGCTCCCGCTCATAATACTCCTGAGCTTTGCCCAGCTTCCCCTCAAACTCCTCCACCAGACGCACCTTGTCCCTCGTGATCTCCTCCACCCGCTCCATCAGCGCCTCCACCTGCAAAGAGAGACGGAGAAATGAAGAGCGAGGCTTCCTTTTCCTTCCTGAATGAAACCATAAAACATTGTGCACATTTACCTAAAAGATTATTTTTTGGTAAATCCATTGTATTGGATTGTTAACAGGGGGATGACACGCAACAATGGTCAGATTATAAAACCCTATTTTTCAGCTTTTAAAGCCATAAAACAGCAATCACTCCATCGAGTAACTTGCCGTACAGACGCTTCAATCCAAAGAAAAGTAGCTGTCTCTCTCCCTCCCTGCTCCCACCTCTTGTCTGTGCAGCTCGGCCAGCCTCTCCTGGTCCTCTGTGGAGGAGGCGCTCTGGTTCTGCTGGTTGTTCAGGAGTTCCTCCACCTCCTGGCGGTGCGTGGCTCTCAGATCCTCCAGCGCTCGCCGTTTCTCCGCCTCAAACTGCGCCTGAGCCTGGCTGAACGCCCGCAGCTTCTCCTCAAAATCCCGACGCATCTCCTCCACCTATTGAGACCACGGGACATTTTCTATTCTGTGTTGTTTGTGAGTCACTGCCAGCTCGCGCTCACCCTCTGCCAAGCTAAAAACCCCATCTGGTCTAATAAAAAGTGTCAAATATCAGATTCTTAAACCACATTCTGTCAGTTTTCTTTGCAGCTTCTCTTAACAACAGTAACTCGTCCTTTACAGACATGATGTTATGGTGAGGAAGACGAGGGACTAACACACACCGAACCCAACAAAGATCAAATATTCAGGCCCCATCACAGAGAAATACACTTCAGTTGTATTTATTCCCACTGCCATCAGACTTTAGAGAAGCAGACGGAGGTGATGTGTGTCATGAGATGATATGAAACGATAAATGACATGATGTACGTCATCATATTGGATATAGATATCCTACATCTCTCTACAGGCTTGTTACTTCATATCATTTCTGCAAAATGCTTATTGTATAGCTCACTTGGAAAGATATATATAATGGTAATTGTAAAAACAATCCTGTGTTTCTACAGAACTGAACCTCTTGGACTAGGAAAGAACAGCCACCTAGCATCAGGAAATCACTGTGTGTGTGTGTGTCTCACCTCTCTGCTCATAGAGACCACTCTCTGTGTGTGCTGGGCTTCAGTGCAGAGCTGGGAGTCCTCCATCCTCTGTCGGTACATCTCAAACTCTGCTAACGCCTGACACACACATCACAACAGTAGAACAATTTCTATTAATTTTGCAACTAAAAGACACAAAGCCTCACAAGAAAATTAAATCCCAGAGGTCACCTGTCTCTTCATGTGTTCGTGCAGATCGACAGATTCCTCCAGACTGGCGAGCCGCCGCCTCAGGTCGGCCTCGTCCACCATCTTGCTCTTGTACTGCATGATCTTATCTCTGGTTTCTGTCACTATGTGTTGCACCTGATCAGCAGGAAAAGAAAAAACGTTTTTAGATGGATTAGATTCTTAAAAGAACAAACGTAATCCATCTGAGGAAACTAATACAATTACAGAATGTGAGCAGGTGGAGACCGCTGATCATATTAAATCTACCGACTTCAATGCATCCCTAATTGAGTTTATGACCTTTTCTGTTAGTCATTATAGCAGCCTCTACCTATCACACACACACACACACACACACACACACACACACACACACACACACACACCACACACACACACACACACACACACCACACACACACACACACACACACACACACACACACACACACACACACACACACACACACACACACACACACACACACACACCATGTATACATCACTTCAGGGGACATTACATTGACTTTCATGCATTTCCTGGAGACTTATCCTAACCTTAACCATAACCAACACATGCCTAACCCTTACCCTTACCCTTAACTTAACCTTACCAAGTCTTCACCCTAAAATTAATGATTCCCCTTATGGGGACCTCAAATTTGTCGCCATAAGGGAGGCGAGTCCCCACACGTGACTATGTAAACAGATTTAGGGCCCCACAAGTATAGTAATGCTAGGCCACACACACACACACACACACTATAAAATAACCACATCAGAAAACAAACTTAAAAACCTACAAAGAACCCAAGGACAAAACACACACACTCCATAAATCGTGTGTGTGTGTGTGTGGTCTGTGTGTGTGTGTGTGTGTGGGGGGGTGTGTGTGTGTGTGTGTGTGTGTACAGATCAATAGCTGGATGAACAAGACCTATTTTTAAGGCAAACCAAACACGGGATTGTTTAACACCACACAAAAGTATAAGAAGTGTGGGGAAAATTCAATTCATAACCTCCCCAAAAACAATTTTTACAAATGTATTTTCTCTTATTTATTTAAGTATTTCAATCAAAGTTTAAGTGTAAGGGTCTTCTTTTGGTGAAATGTGGGAAGGAAAGTGGGCTAACTCGAATGAAAAACAGTTGAAGGAAGAAAAATAAGCCTTAAGGCGGAGATGGTTTTCAGGAAAGTGGTGTTTTGCGGAGATGTAATGTGTCGGCACTGATGGAGCTGCAGGCCCGTGTGTGTGTGTGTGTGCGTGTGTGTGTGTGTGTGTGTGTGTATACCTCATCCTCGTGGGCATCTTTCAGAGACTCGATTTCCTCCTCGTGTTCGTCGTTCTTGGTGTTGAGCGCGTAGATCACCTGCAGACAGACAGGAGGATGATTAAACACCAGAGAGAGAGGATGAAAACATGGAGCTGAAGTTTCACTATCCGATCGATAGATGTGTATTCAGAGTGCAGAAGGAATCCATACCAATAACAGCAGGAAGGAAGGTGAACTAGAAGACAAGTGATATGCAACATGAACTAACGCACAAAGCCAAATGAGCCGAGATGTTCAGGTGTTATATCAGTTAATGTCAGTGTTGGCTACTTTAAAGAAGTGCTCTCCTCTCTGCGATGCTCAGGTGTATAATCAGTATGTGGTGTCCTCTACTATATAAAAGAGTCCTCTCCTGCTGATGTTCAGGTGTTAATATCAGTATGTAGTAGTCTCTACTTAAAGAGTCCTTCTACTGCTGATGTTCAGGTGTAGATCAGTATGTAGTGTCCTCTACTTTAAAAGAGTCCTCTCCTGCTGATGTTCAAGGGTGTATAGCAGTATGTAGTGTCGACTACTATTAAAGGATCCTCTCCTGCGGAATGTTCATGTGTATCAGTATGTAGTGTCTCTGTACTTTAAAAGAGTCCTCATCCTGCTGATGTTCAGGTGTAATATTCATTAGTATGTAGTTGTCTCTACTGTTAACGAGTCCTCTCCTGCTGATTGTTCAGGTGGTATATCAGTATGTAGTGTCTCTACTTTAAAGAGTCCTCTCCTGCTGATGTTCAGGTGTATATCAGTATGTAGTGTCTCTACTTTAAAGAGTCCTCTCCTGCTGATGTTCAGGTGTATATCAGTATGTAGTGTCTCTACTTTAAAGAGTCCTCTCCTGCTGATGTTCAGGTGTATATCAGTATGTGGTGTCTCTACTTTAAAGAGTCCTCTCCTGCTGATGTTCAGGTGTATATCAGTATGTAGTGTCTCTACTTTAAAGAGTCCTCTCCTGCTGATGTTCAGGTGTATATCAGTATGTAGTGGTCTCTACTTTAAAGAGTCCTCTCCTGCTGATGTTCAGGTGTATATCAGTATGTAGTGTCTCTACTTTAAGAGTCCTCTCCTGCTGATGTTCAGGTGTATATCAGTATGTAGTGTCTCTACTTTAAAGAGTCCTCTCCTGCTGATGTTCAGGTGTATATCAGTATTTAGTGTCTCTACTGTGACATGTCTCCATGCTTGAAAGTTCAAAAAGCTTTTTATTTGTCTGCAGCACCTATTTTCACCCTCTGTCTGAAACCAGAGCCCAGTCTGCTCTGATTGGTTAGCTGGCAGGCTCTGTTGTGATTGGTCAACGGCTTAGAGATGTCCCGCCCCTTAGACTGCTAGCCAATTCGTCCATTTACGTGCACTAAAGCCTATACATTACACACTACAGGAAAGGGCCTCTTTAAAGTTCACCTGAGAGTCTGATGCTAAGTGAATAACATCTTGTCCGTCATGCTGGCGCTCTCCCTCGCAGAAATATAAGTAGGTTTCATACGTGCTGCAGGTAAATGATATGCAGGATTTAAAAAAGCTTAAGCTTCAGCAAATTGAAGCCCCTGGTGAGCGGCTGATATTCTGTCGTGGTCAGCTGAATTAAATCCCCACGGCTACACTTTGTTCCACTTAAAGGTAAGGGAAGAAACTGTGTGAAAAGTAATGGACAACACATGGTAATTATCCTCCATAAGGCATGGCAACACAAGCATGTAACAACTGCTTTCTGACACTAACACCCCTTGAAATGCCAATGTGCTTAATCTGGCAGGAAATACTAAAATCGCTGCGGTTATAAGCAACTTCAAATGGTCCTAAAAGCGTTTTTCGCTTAGGAAAGCTGGAGGAGGTTGAGATTTACTTGTTTTTGCACACCATTCACATTCACAAAAACCTATATAACACACTACAGGAAGGACAAGACCCTGCATCCTCAGCGTAACATCACCTCGACGGTGTGTTTGAGTGCTCAGAGAAAGCAGAGTAATTCACACGTTCGCCCGCTGTGCTCCTCCAGTGTGCGGCTTTGATTCCCAGCAGTAAGTCAGCCATGAGACGTTCCCTCCATTATACATGATTATTTTAATGACGCTGGTGTTCTGCTGCTTTCATCTCTCTCCTCGCTTTCATCCCGGTCTCTTATTGTTCTGCATCTTCGCCTCTCATCTCCTCCTCGCTCTCACAGGAGTATAGGGATGCCTTGCACTAGTATTTGTGTCTCCAGTGTTAGCGCTAGCGGCTAACGCTGTGTCCTGAACTGAGGGTGGACATCTGATCGTCCAGTCATTCATTGTTTTCCTGTATATTGATCTACACTGGTTGTTGTGTAGTGCTGAAACGGAGCCGATCAGATCGATGAACAGACACAGAGAAGGTTTTTCTTTTAACCTTTTGGACCTAATTCTATTCCCCCCCCCCCCTATTGAAACAATCCAAAGACAGAAAGTAAACAACATTAACCCGATCAAATCTAAATCTACGCACATTGAGCTTCATAAAATCAAATTGAGGTTTACAGGTATTGGATTGAGACACAGCTGAGCTTACACCTGATGTCAACGTGTTAAAGTGTGTGTCTTCCACCGGCTTAATTGGCATCTGTCGACCACTCAGCTGCAAACTGACGAGCCATAACCAACAGAGACCAACCACCGTACATGTTGTTTTTTCACCACATAGAATACGAAGCAGATTTTCTGAGCAGCTGAGCATGGAAGTGAAGAGCGTGCATGTGTCCAAACTACATGTACAACACTCTGTATTAATAATACAATATATTGAAGTTTCAGAGAACAGATGCAGGGCTGACAGGGAGACAAACCATGTGCCTCATTATTTACACTCTTTAAAATAATGATGTTTCTCTCTAGATCAGTGTTTCTCAAACTTTTTCATACCAAGGAGTCGGAACATCTAATTCCACAAATATCCAAAAACACATCGTTTTTCTAGAACAGATTACGAATCGCCTGAAAATGGTACAAACAAGTGGCAACATGTTTGATGAAGGTGTTGCGCTGGGCTATATCATGCAATCGAAAGTTAAACTTAAGCTCGCGCCATTGCGGAGATATTCCCGCGAGAGTGCGGAAAACTGAAATAAATACATTTATTTCAAATGTGAAATGCTACCAATATACTCACGGACCACTAGGGGGCGATCACGGACCACACTTTGAGAAGCGCTGCTCGAGATGATAAAACAAGGTAACAAACTTCTAGACTGCATCATTTCTAGTCCTGGAAAGTTGATTTAACGTGCTAAACCCACCCAGAGGAGTCTCGTTAATCAAGAGTTCATTCAGCAGCATGGATCAGGTTAGCATGAGGAATCAATCACTCGGTGTCAAGATGACAACAGCAGCAATAGGCCCATTATCAGTTGTTTTTTTCATCCTCAATATGTCCAATACAGAGCTGCTCAGAGCAGAACGGATGAGGAATTATGGGTAAAAGGACAAAAGAGACTTTGTGCAGTCGATCACTATTGATCCAACTGAAGAAAGGTCATTGATGTGTGAAAAACTGCAGCATTTGTCTCTTAAAAAAAGTCCCTGTTGCTTTCTTTCTTTACTCAGGGTTACCATCAGATTCATTAATTGAAGGATTAATGAAAGTCTTATTCTCGCAGGATCCCGCGACACTTGAGCTTTTAGTCCACTGAACGCTGGATGCTTTCACTTCACAGTCGTGGTGTAAAATCTCTTGCTCCAAGGACACTCGGAGCACACTCTTCTCCCCGAGCGACGCTACACACAAACTCAGCAGGCGACAGAAGGGCAAAACGTGTCTCTGTGATGCTCCGTTAGAGAGCAGGGTGCACGCTAACACATGAGATCCAGTTAGCTGTGCAGAAACAGCACGTGGTTAACCTTTATCCCTATTGACTCCATTAGATTCAATCCTGTTCTGCCGTTTATCAAAACAATGGAGTGTGTACATGTAAAACACCACAGTCTGAGGAAAGGGACACATTTTTGATGGCGTTTTGCACAAAATAGGGCTGCACGATTATTATAAATGTTATAGAAATATGTCGCAAATGTTCCAATCGTGTTCAAATGCTATTTTAAATAAAGTATAGTGATGCTGCAGAAGTTTCCCAGCATACATTTCACCCATTATGTTCAAAATTGATACGATGTTAACTTTAAGTGACTTTTTGTCGTCTAATGTGCGAGCCAAAGCGCACCAATGGGAACTTATTTCATGCAGCCTCTAATAACTGATCACTGCATTTTGTATGAGAACCGTAACCATGCATTAAAGCAACAAGCTGCAATTTAAAGCTGAACATCAGTCAACATACAGGACTAATACGATATAAAGCAGCCGATTGCTATTCAAGCGTCCTGCTGCAGGTGCAGTGACTGAGTCTGAAATACTGAGAATAAGATGATGTTAGCGTCAGGAGGTTGAATATAAACAAAGGTATCATGCCATCCATGTGAGGCCCTGATCTTTAAAATGATATAATGGGCTGAAAGGCTGCCTGTCATTCTTAAATCTTTGCAGCTCCTGACAACGCTACAGACTGTTATCAAAGTCTGAATCAGAGCAGAAAAGATGATCTGCTTTCACCGGGACAATAACTGTCTGATCCCGCTGGATGTTTATCATGACGTTTCTTTGTTGTGTGAAATAAAGGCTTTGAAATGCACACAGCAAGGATCTGTGTTGGAAGTAATACTGTCAGGAAATGCAAGTCATTTTCAAGTAGAAATGACCAAAGTTCTCTGGGTTAAGCTTTTGTCTTATATCAAAGTCAAATGGACATCTTTTCTCATCCATTACAATAAATGATAAATGATTTACCCATGGACCAAAGGATGTGACAGATATGTATACTATATGTATCATAGTAGTTCAAAAGTGAGATGCATTGCTTAATTGCACATCACTCCCACCCTCATCCACCTCCACTGGCTGCCGGTCAAGTCCAGCATATCCTACAAAGTCCCCCTCCTCAGTCCCTCCATGCCCAGCCCCCAGTACTTATCGGACATCCTTCGCCCACATGCCCCACCCCGGAACATGCGGTCCTCAGACTCTGCTTACCACCCCCCCGCACCAAACTGCGAACCTTCGGGGACAGAGCCACAACATCCCCACGCTTGGCGCCTTCAAAAGGGCCCTCAAGTCCCATCTGTTTACTAAGGCCTTTGGCCCCTAAGCTATTTGTTGTTTTGTCTGTCTGACTGTGTGTTCCTACTCCTGTTCTTCTTTGTAAAGCGACCTTGGGTCTCATGAAAGGCGCTATATATTATTATTATTAATTGAACTTCTATCCACTTTCATTTCATTTAGCTGATTCTCTCGTTGTTGATTTCACAAGGTAATGTGGGATTTTCTTTAAAAACAGGCGAACAAAAAGGTTGTGCAACTAGAAATTGTCCTACTTTCTACCTGCTCTACTTCAAAGAACTGCTGCAATTATTAGAGGAGCAACGCACTGCATGCTGTCACACACTTCACTATAAACATGCACCAACAATACCACAAGGGAAACGAGTGAAGCACACAACAGCTTTAAAGAGAATAGGGGTTTAGGCGTATTTTATGCAAGAATGAGAGGAGGAGCAATGCAGTGATTCCTCAAAGTGTTTACACAGAAGAGCCACACACACACACACACACACAGACAGACAGACAGACAGACAGACAGAACACGCACACACACACACACAGACAGACAGACAGACAGACAGACAGAACACGCACACACACACACAGACAGACAGACAGACAGACAGACCACGTGCACAGACAGACAGACAGACAGACAGACAGAACACGCACACACACACACAGACAGACAGACAGACACACAGACAGACAGACAGACAGACACACAGACAGACAGACAGACAGACAGACAGACAGACAGACAGACAGACAGACAGACAGACAGACAGACAGACACACCTAGCAGAACTCTTCAATTTTTAAAATGCAAAGCCATGTGGAAACCCCACAGAGAGAGAAGTGAGTTCAGCTTTTCAGGAAAGATGAGAAGAGAATTGCAGTGAAATACACGCCAACTCCTGAGGAATCCATTGCTTCCTTTCCTACTAACAATATGGATTGATCTACAAACTATTTAGCCATCATTTAAAACCAAAACACATCTGATTTGCATTGAACCTAAAGACTGCCTCACATTAGGGGAAGAATGTTCGAAAATGTTAACCGTTTTTACAATTTCTGCATAAAAACAATGATAACAAATGTTGGATTATCTCTGTCATTCCACTCATTGATTGATCAAGTATAATATCAGTAAGTGCATAAGTGGCAATATGACACATTCAGCAAAGTGTCAATGCTTTCTTTGTATTGGCCTAAAAGCCCGGGGGCCATGTTTGTTTCAAACGATTTTATAACCAAAAGTTATGGAGAAAGAGGGCAGCAGATAGATTCCCATAACTGATCATATATTTGATAAAAGTATGCGATGAGTAACTTACTCTACATTTTAACAATATATGTCTAAATGGGTTTGCCTAGTAAGTCTGTGTAGTAAAAGCTTGGTCAATTTGTGGTTAATAATAGCAGCTTCGTGTCCCGTCTTTTTTATTGGTGTGGTGAATATTTCATGGGTACAGTGGGGGGCTGGAGCCTTTCCCAGCATGCACCAGGAGAAAAAAAAACCCTGCCCAGGTTGTCAGTTCTCAAACACATCTTGGGAGCGCACCTATCCTGCATGTCGTTGTTTGAAAGAGCAGGAAATCCATGTAGAAACGAGGGGAAATAACAAAACACCATTAAAAAGCACATTCTTGGACTGCCGTCAGAGTGTGGAATCTGTGGGGTCGTGCCAATCTCTCTCTCAATTTTAATCAAGCCTGTTGTATAATCCTGCACATGCACACAACCAATCTGTGTGTGTGTATCGGTGCAGATTATCCCACTGTACACAGTATCTCATTCAGTTCTGGGACGAGTATCGCCATGTTATGTAAAATCTGCTCTGCTCTGCCATAATACTTCCATGTCATCCAAGGCTGTAGATGATGTCAACTGTAGCTGCCACCTTAAATCTTCCACCACACCACTACAGTGTCCCTTAAAGCCTCCACTGTTGCAGGTGGAGCACAAAGGAGCAGCGCTGCCTCTGCATCCCTCCAGGATTACATAACCTCCTCAGCCCTTCAGCGCTGATGGAAAAACATTCACAGGTACAAACTGTGAGCTGGCAGAAAGGTATATTTATGCTCAAACTCTCTGTAATCACTCGTGAAACACTGACGTTAAGAGGCTGAGAATACGCCTGCACAGAGGAGAGATATCAGGAGATCTGTATCGCCTCTTCTATGTCAGTCCACTCTGCACCGGCCCTTCGCTTTAACAACGTAAACACCCAGCTGTGGGTCATTCATTCAATGCACTTACTCACAACTACTGTTTCCAAAACACCACCACCCATAAGCATCCAAAACAAGCCTCCTCTGGGTATTAAATGGTGACCTATGAACCCTGCGAGGATGCACAGCAGCAACATCACCTACATGCTGTGAAAAAGCAACATTTTTAGCAAACCTAATGGCCTCAAAAGGGTTGAAAGGCTTATGATCTACATGCACAGCAGCTACAGGGTAGTTTAGGCATGGATACATGTGAGTCTCAGGCTCCTGCAGGAATGCACAATAAGACAGAAACCAGGGAAGAGTCCTGCACCAAACTGCATGTCAGAAACACCAGCACATAGTTCCTGATCAGCATGTTTACAGTTTCCATCCCACAGCAGCAGCACACCCCTCTCACAGTGTTTATATCCCAGCATGCTCTGAACACTTCCCCCTGCTTCATGCATTCACCCTCACACCTTGGTCAGCTGGGCTATCTTCTTGCTCATCTTCAGATGCAGGTCCTGCGTGTAATCCAGCGTCAAACTCCCGTCGTAAAACATGCTGGCTGTGGGAGAGGGGGAGTATTTGGAGCTGCTAGTCGAGGTGCTGTACGGAGGCTGCCAGCCTGCCCCCGTCGCCATTTTTGCAGGGAATAAAAAAAACCCAATAGCAACGCTGTGAATGTGTGCGTAAAATGGAGCTATGCGTAAAATCCCTTCATTGTTGTGTTTGTGGATAATCTTCCAGGTTCGTGGAGAGACGGGGAGCAGGGACGGCGAGGCGCGGCACCGTCCCGTCCGTCACACGCATGAGCAGCGGGAGCGAGCGCTGGGAATGATTAGAGAGGCGGGGACGCGCACCAGATGCTCAGCCAATGGCAGGTTCAAGTGGATGTAATCGGATGTAATTCTCATAATGCTGCTGGAGGACTGTGGTGGAAAGTAACCAAGCACATTTACTTAGATACTGTCCTCAAGTACACATTTAAGGTACTTGTACTTTACCCAAGTATTTTCACTTTGTACCACTTTATACTTTTTCACTCCATTACATTTATTGACAACATGTGTAACTAGCTACTTCACATTGTTAACAAAAACAACACATAAATAAACTATTATATATAATTACAGTTTAAGATATCCATCAGCAATATTTAGAGTATTACGTACAGATAGTCTGCAATACAAAGGATATTTTTGCTTTCTGTGGGAATGCTCTTCATTCAGATTGTGTTGCATTACATCACTCTGGAGACACTGACGCTGTGAACGATCCTGCACTGACACCTGCTGCTAATGTGCATGAACTGCAAGAGTATACTAAAGGATCAGTTCATCCACACAGTCGTGAAACAAGTGCAGAAATGCAGGGTTTGTTGCATATTACAGATTGCTAAAACACACCTAATACAACTGGGATCCACTTCATCAACACCTTCTGATCATCATCATTCTTCAGTTCAACTAATTTATCTCCTAATTGAGTTCAATGTTTACATCACCAGTATATCTATCCAGGGGCGCGGGAAGGGGGATGCTAAAAACGCTAAATCTGCTAAAAAGATTGAAATAGAAGATGCAGGGGCAGGGCATTATTACGCAGCATCGGTGTAATATGTAGCCAGGAATTAGCAATGCCTGGATAGCCTACTTCAATGAATGTAAATTCCACATTGTTGGTAAAATAATATTTTACATCGAGCGATAGAATTACTAACAAGGCACTTATATACTAATAAAGGACTGGATTATCTAAAGCCAGCTGAGTAGCACTTGAAATGTTTTGCTCTATGAAACCTGATGTACTTTATGATTCTGTTTTCTTCAGGGTTGTGTCTTCCTGGTCGTATGTACTTATTGTAAGTCCTTTGGATAAAAGCGTCAGCTAAATGCAATGTAATGTAATAGTTGTGTGTGTTGTGTGTGCTCGCGCTTTTGTGCGTGCTGTATAGTGCCCGTAATAGCGTGCACGGGAGTCCATTGTTATGCACTGTGTGCGTGTGGTTTTGCTCGGTGTACGTCAACATACCACCCCCTCTGCGTAATTAGCACATCGGACATGCCTCCACTCAAAGTACCTTCCCGCGCCTCTGTATCTATCCGATCTTGTACCTCTATTTCTGACCTATTTTGTAACTATTTATTCTACTTTTGACGTATTTTATTGCGTGTTTGATTAAAGCACTGCAAAATCACTGCATCACCAGGATTCGAACACACAACCTCAGGACATTAATGTGTCGTAGAGCTTATGACCTGCTCATTTGGACCTTAAAGATGATTGCAGATGTTGATTAAAAGAACAGATCACAACACACGATTCATGAAATGTAAATACCGTCAACAACTTTAGAACGACTCTTTTATTTTTGAAAAAGAAATGTTTTAAGTCACTTGTAGCTTTGCCTTAAACACAATCGCCTCCAATTTCATGTATTTTTCTTTTTATAAATTAGAATGGTATATTATGCATGCAATACCGCATTAGCCGCTTAGGGTTTCATCTTCCACAGAAAAAAAAACAAACACAAAAATCCCTTAGAAGTCCAGATGGAGCTGCTTGAGAAGGGTGGAGAAGCCACATGAAGCGATGTACACAGTTTGCGGTTGCATAGTACAGTACATGAAGTTCCTCATTTTAAAACAGCATGCCGTTTCGTATTGCACATTACTGAAACTTTGTATACTGGACCTTGCTGTTCCACGTGGGTCATCGTCGTCTCATTTCAGCACATGTATACAGCGAATAGCATCTCTCAAAGACATTATGTACACTTGTTATAAAAATAATCGCCAGCAAATATTCATCTATTACTTTTCTACTGGAATAAATATGTTCTTTTGTTTTTAACTATTTTGTTTTACACTTTCCCCCAAAAAAATCCTCCTTTAAGTTCTGTGTTTTGTGAGGTTTCATCCATGGAAAATCAAATGTGTAATGCATTACATTTAGAGACAATAGGCCGGGATCCAGGACACACTTCCCTTTGTCTGTAAGAGAGCGTTACTGTTGTTTAGGGGAAGACTTGAATCCCTTCTGATTGGCTCAAGCAGCTCAACATTGGGTTGATGTGAATGGAAAATGGATCCCTGTTCAATCAACCAATGGGATCCATGCTATGGGGCGGAATGAGACAGTCACAGTACACGTTCTTTTTCATTTGCAGTCTCCATGTTTCAGTCCATGAACCAAACACTGAAGGAGATTCACGGGAAAAGAAAACGACTTGTAAATAATCTATGCCCTTACACCAGATTCACATTGTTAATCCATTGTGCTATAAAAGTGTTATCCCTTTCATCTAGATCTATACAAAGTGATATATTAAGAGGAAATACCGTACATATTTAAATCAATGCATTATTTCGAGATGCTTTGCACCATGGGAAAACATTTGCTCAGTATTTAACATCAGGACAGACTTTAGAGAAGTGGCTTTGCTAATTACAGTCTTTTTCAAATTAAATGTCTATTATATAAGTCAGAATTAACTTCGCATACCGACTTGCCTCACAGAATAACAGTAAAAGTAATTACTCGTATCAAATCAAACATTGTCCCGCCTTGCTAGCGGCCGTAGTTTCTCAAATCTTAACAATTTAAATTACACTCTGTCGTGTTAGAGAAATCCTTAATTAAACTTTAGGGAATGATCACTACACGGAACATCATATTTCTCAGAAGGAACGCGCTCTCGATGTTAAGAGAAGCTTCAAGACTTTGTCTAAACGTGCTAAAGAACTCTTTTGTGGGCTGTTACTGTGCAATTGTGATATCAATCAAAAATAATGGATCGTTATTCGGTAAGGTGTCTTAAGACGATGCCAAATATTGTACGGAAGGGCAGGGCATCAAAAAAGTCCCATCTCCACATGACAACTTCTGTTAGCTTATTTCTTTCAAAAAGGTGGAAGGAGTATGGAAGACCTTTGTTCTGTGATATTAAGACATCTATTTCATGTTCACTTTGTGATCTGGAGATGAGATAATAGATGTGTAACCACAATCTGATGATGTAAAGATAATAACAACCACAGCAGCTCTCTGTTTGCAGACACAAAGCATTGTGGGTAGTTTCACCTTGCCCATGTTATCTGTCACAAACTTTCTACCTGCTAACGTGATCCTGAATTATTAGAAACTCTCATTACAATGGCGCCTCCATTTTGGAGTCATGCAATCCCTCTTGAACTCTCCGTGACAAAGCAGTGCTTTCCGATCCGGGTTATCACTCATCTGTCATTTGGGCCATCTTTCTTTTCTTGTTTTTTTTTTGTTGAGAGATGTGCCGTATACTTCTACAAACATCAACTTGCTTACAGTAGGGTTTTATTTAACGTGTGGAGGGAGCATGCTCTGCAGTCAGGACAACATGCCAGCTACACAGAGAATGGACATGATGCAACCGATCCTGCCATCACATTTTTAATACCCTAAAAACTACAGGAAGGAACTTCAATGCTTCAATCACCATCTGAACTTTAGTTTTAACGACTTTGATTCAATGCAAAATAAAATGTAGTGTGGGCAGCAGATGCTCTTTTAGTCTATCAAACGACAACAAAGGTGCTTTTCTTCGAGTCCTCATCTCAAGTGGTATTTTGCTATTGTGTTTTACTTTACTATCTATTGCCTGAAGCCTCGTCCTACAGTGTGATCAGATTCTGGGACACTGAGGGTTTTCCACCCAAAAGAAAATCCTAAAAGCTATGCTACAGAAAAGCTGGCCTTGCTCGAAGTGACTCTCAAATAGCAAAATAGTTTGGGAATGTGAAGCACCAGTTTTTCAAAAACTAGCAACCCGATATCATCTGCACACAAACCCCCACCACCGTTACGCCTGTCCGCACAAATCAGGTGATTTAGAAAATTGGACCTCCGTATCTACACCTCATTATAAGAGAATCCAGAATGCTAGGTACAAAAGATCGATGAAGTGGATGCGGATCATCTATCAGCATGCAATAAGCTAAATGGAGAGGATTTATACACGGCCCAGGGTTCGGGTCAGCAGCCTTTCAGCAGTCTGTGTGCGGCGGACTTTCCTCCGACAAGGCGCCAAGTCCCGGGCCTTTTGAAGCCCAAACACCATCACCATCTGACCCCTGACCCCCGACCACAACGAGCTCCATCTGCGCTGCTGGGCTCTGTTAGCACAATCCCAAAAGGAATTCATTTGACAGCATTACTAACAGGGTGGCATCCTGCAGCTCTTCACTACTGTTGATTGACGGGGGTTTGCCCTGGCAGCTTGATTTTTTAAAACAAAACACCTGATTCTGTTGGATTTTTTTTTTTTTTAAAGAAGAGAGAAAATAGCCAGGTAGACGAAAACAAATTAACACAAAGGTAACATTTTTGGGACCGTCTGGGCTCTGTGGCAGCGTTAGTTTGGGACTGGGCCGTTTGGGACCCTGGTGATGATGGGACGATGGGATGTTGCTCAGAGTCGGTGTCTGGAGTCGTGGCTGTAGCTGCCCGGAGAGCTGCGGTTGCGGTGGGGCTTGTATGCATCCTGATAGGGGTCCTGGTAGTCCTGGTAGGGGTCCTGCTGCTCCCGGCTGTGCTGCGAGCCTGAAGACATGCGGTTGCGTCCCTTGTGCGCCCGCTCGTTGTGGTAGTTCTCGTCCGATGTCATCAGGTTGCGTCGCTCGTTCGGGGTCGAGTGGTCTCCCGTGTGGTTGCTCTGTCGGATCTTTTGGCTCTGCTGATCACATGAACACATGGAGGACACAGTGAGGCTGGAGACAGCACGACTATAACACCCTGTTGTGAGCAGTCAGAAAAATCAACGCGCATCCACATTAATGATGAAGCCATACGGCGAATATCTTGGGTACATTTTCTCATTCAGAATTCACCATGCGGTCTCTATTGTGCAGTTAATAAATAGTTTGCCTTCCACTCATCGTGAGCATCTGTCACCTGTCGTCTATTAAAGGGTGACTTTAATAGACGTCACTTATAATAGTTTATTTTATTTGCATATTGACTGGTTAATGTGCCATCTAAATTTGTGTTTTATTTGTTGCAACTTAGTTCATGCTGCTTCAAAAAGAGATTTTAATCTGAATGACACTTGTTACCTGGTTAAATAAAGGATATATATATGAAGACATACCTACACTGTAGAAACGAATGACAATAAAAGCCTTGAATCTGAATGTATGCACCACGACATCAAGTCAAATTCCTCGTATGTGTACCTGCAGTCCAGAGATGCTGGTGGGGTAGGGGGTGAGGGTGGTGGGCCCCAGGTTGCGCCCCAGCAGGGGGTTCAGGGGCGTGGCCATGGAGGTGTGAGTGGCCTTCCAGTACGCCTCCAGGTACTCAGCCAGGTGCTCGCAGGCGTCCTCCAGCTGGTTCTCGTCCAGGATGATGTCGAACATTTCCTGTTGGAGGCAGATGGTCAGAGGGAGGGAGCAGGTATGAAGATACTCATGGACACAAGGTGAATGACTTCCTGTTGTGTACAGACTGCCATCTTTATATTATATTAGTATGGTAAATACTGAAAAACGTAAATAGATTTTAAGGGGCCGATTGGTTGCACTGAATGATTCCCCGCTGTGATTGGCTGAAAGAAGGTGAACGTAAATAAATGTTCACGTTACAATATGATGGAGGAAAAATGTATTTATGTTAAAACCTAATTGCAGGTGATGTGCAAATCCAAAATCATTGGTATTATAATATATCTCATTTAGGTTTTAAGATACACGAAATATGTCTGAATTGTATCTAAGATGACATGGCAATCATATATATAACTCACAATATAAATTCTGAAAAACTTAAATAACTCAATTGATTTTAAGGGGCTGATTGGTTGCACTAAATGATAGGATACCTGCTGTGATTGGTTGAAACATGGTGAATGTGAATCCATTCTTATTTTACAGTTTGATTGTGTGAGTGGAAAAGTGGGAATAAATGGCTTTATGTTCAAACCTGTTTGATGTGTAAATCCAAAATCATTGGCATTATAATATATATAATTTAGGTTTATGTCTGAATTGTATCTGAGATGGCATTCACACACATCTATCACAACAAAACCGTATTATCCTTAGCCGCTTTAAAATGGTTAGATCACCAGCAATACCAATAAGAAGGATATTTTTAAATAAATGTACAAGATAAAACAGAGGCCTATCTTTTCCTAATAACAAAGCGCCGGCCACTCACTGGAGGACACTGAGCCAGTTTGTCCGCTGCCACCAGCTGGACGTTCAGATGTTTGCTCTGGGATTTCCCTCTGGACTTCACGAGCCGCTGCAGAACCTGCGGACAGAACACGATGCTCCACTTACTCTGAATGCATCAACTCTGAACCAACACCAGGGGTCGCTCAGTCCTCTACGACGTCGCCACGAGTGCAGAAAGGGAGTCTAGCTCACGAGCAACGAGGTGACTGGGGATAATGTGCAGATAGGTGTCAGCACTAATATCGACGTCTATCTTTATCTTGTATGGGTCGAACATAAAGTTAATTGATTGATCTATTACTCCCTTCTTTCGTTTGTGAAATTAAAAATATTTGATGCATGTTTGAGTTCCCATCAGCTCCAATATCAAAATGTGACTCCTTTCAAGCCCACATGTAATGACCCACATTATGGGGCGTGTTTCTCCCGTCTCCTGGGTTTCACAGGCGATATCGCTGCTTCCTGATGAGTCTGCAGACAGGCCAGTTCTCCTGGTGTGTGCAGTAAAACAAGCACCTTTCATGCTAGGAGAAGTGTGGTGTAAAACAAACCAGGATGTGACTGCATTTAAACAAATGCACCGTTTCAAATCAGACTTCTACTGATCTGTGGGAGTTCATTGAGGAGCAGCAGACATACTCGTCCATGCAGCTGCTGCACCAGTGGAGGGTTCATATCATCCTAACAGAGAGACCGTTACCTGTCACGTGTCTTCTTGTTTGTCTCCACCAAATGTAAACCAGATAAAAACGTAATTAAACCAGTGTTTTCTTTAGAGTTTGCCCACAGAAACCACTCTCAGGTGCTACTTCTGAGCTAGTCACAGATATTTGGTTGTCGTCCCGACCCTCAGTACCTTTGGCGAGGAGACTTTAACGTGAACTATTATGGGGGCCAGGGAGGTCTTGAGGAGCTGCGCCGGGTGGTTGATGGTGTCGGCGTCCAAAATCACCAGCTGGAGGGAACGCGCCAACTCAAAGATCCTCTCAATCTCACTCTGCACCTCCGCTGGAGAGACAAGGAACAATTCAGATACACAACACCACCATAGAGATGTTCATAGTTCGGTGTAAACAATGCATTAAACTCACACATTATGGAAATACCTAAAGGTCTCCAGAAGGTTTCTATTATCATTTGTGTTCTTACAGGTGTAGAAACATTTTAAGGCTTTATACTTTAAACTAAGCATACTGGGAAGTTTACTTACCGAGACTGGAGCGAGTGTTGGATCGTTCGATGATGGCTCTCTTGCTGGGGTTGTTGAGCACAGACCTCTTTGCTAACGATATGTCTGCCGTGACTCGTGTGATAGATATCCTGGTGAGAAAGGAAAAGCATTCCCCAATATATCTGTCACACTATCACACACGATCACCACAGGGTCTAATCAGCTGCCACGTTCGTCTTACCTGCCGTCAAACCTGTGCTTCAGGAAGTCAAACAGCGCTTTCTGCATCATGTCTGTAACCTGCAGAGGAAAAGAGAGGAGAGTTAGGGAAAGGACGTAGGGATTGGTCGTTGTTATTTCGGTAATTAAGGGCTGTATGATTATAACATGATGAAAAGGTGTTGAATCTGGACTGACGCACCTTTTTTGCTTCTCTTATCCCTCTTGCTTTTATGTATGTGTTGAAATTGCTCAATTTGTCAGCTATGGATCTGTGTGTCATGCAAAGGGTGTCAACAGCACTTTGCAGCGTTTACAACAGTGTGGCGCACTGGGTTGTGCATTAGTGTTCGGATCAGGGTTCAGGTTCAAACCCCTCTGCAGTCAGCATGTCGTTGTGAGACACTTCACCCCAAATTGCTCCTGTGGAGATTGCCCACAGTATTGAGTATGGAAGTCGCTTTGGATAAAAGCGTCTAACATGTAATGTTTTCTTAATAATATACGACTTTACTACTTTGACAGTGAGTTGAAGCCCCTCTTTGAAGACCATCCACATCTAAAAGCTGACATCCTCGTGGATTCATCTTCTTATTACAGACACATGCATTTCCTAACATTCGGTCTATATGCTGTAAAATGTATTATCTCTTCAATTCACACACGGCATCTATTGCACGTCTGTCCGTCCTGGGAGAGGGATCCCTCCTCTGTTGCTCTCCCTGAGGTTTCTCCCATGTTCCCTTTAAACTGTGGGTTTTCTCTGGAAGTTTTTCCTTGTATGATGTGAGGGTCTGAGGACAGAGGGTCTAAGGACAGAGGGTCTGAGGACAGAGGGTCTGAGGACAGAGGGTCTGAGGACAGAGGGTCTGAGGACAGAGGGTCTGAGGACAGAGGGTCTAAGGACAGAGGGTGTCGTTTTTCTCATACTGATATTCTGAACAATCTGTGCTTTTGTATTTGCTGTAAAGTGTCTCTACTGTAGGCTATTTTTATTATATGTACAGCACTTTGGCTCCACCAAAAATCGTTTATAAATGTGCTATATAAATAAAACTTGATTTGATTTGATTTAAAAATCCCAAATGAGTTTTTCTAAACCTCCTCCAACAAATAATAAAAGCTCTTTTCTTCCACTCATGATGATTACAGTACTGGTCTCTTTCCTGCGTCGCTTTCATAACCAGTAGTGGAAGCAATGAGACGGTTAAAAGCCAAAGATCTGCCAATTGCTCAACATATTTTCCTCTGACCTCCTCGTCTCCTTGTTAGTCGCGCTGCAATCTGGATGTTACGTGGGCGCTGACACACTCACAATTAACTGCGCCAACAGCGAGCTATTTTGGGGACTCGGGGAAAGACGAACATCTCCCTTCAGTAATCTTGGTGCACTGCAAAGGCCCGTAAATCAGTGACAGGGGACTTTTGATTTTCTGTCTGACGATAAGGGATGGTTGCTCACCTCATAACCTTTGAGCGAGGGTCCCACCAGCACCACAGGCCTCATGGAGGGAACCACGTCGTACGGGGGGACGTGCTCCGTCTGTCAGCACACACACATTTTAATCAGCAGCAAAATAAATATGAACATTAGCTTTGACATGAAGTGAAGTGTAAAGGAGTGAGCTGACCTATTACAGTGACATGTGCTCTGCCACTCTGAGGCAAATGATAATGCACTTTGTCAAACACTGTGACACGATTATTGATAATACAGCCAATAATTATATTATATTTAGTTAAACATGTTTGACGTGTACATTTTTTATCGACCAATTAACGCTATACCAGACTTTGAGGGAATTTTACCAGACCAATTGAGGCTACTTGATTAATTTGTGTCTTGAGTTTAAATTGTATTCGGCAATATACTGCAGGAAAACGGAAAGCCTGGATTCATATTCTTAAATCAACTTATCTATTTTTTTTAACCAGTTAAGCTCCGAGCCTGTTTTTCAGGCCTCAGGCTCGAAACTGACATTCCCAGAACAATTGACTATAACTTCTAATTTTGATGATTGACACTTCTTTTGAACCGTTAGAGCCAATAGAATCGAGGGGAAGTTCCTAAAATCCATCTAAACATTACCCATTGGTGAATGAGTGATGCGTAGCCAGAATGCTGTCATGCACTCTGGTAGCTATCGTAGCAGCTATACATCAAAATTCATTGACAAATTGGCCGTGTTTGCTCCGTAATGCTACGTAGTGTGATGTCTGGGTTTGTTTCCCCTGTCGCGAGTTCTGATCGCTCAGTGATGATACTTATATTTCTGGAATCTGTGGAATCTCAGCTTGCTAGTCGATATCTTTTTTATGCAGATCCGATTTTATCGTGAGTTCTGTGCTAAGTGCGTTAGCATTTTTCCGCTCAGGGCTAATTCAGAGCCTTTGTTATTACCCTTGTGTTTCGTTCAGCTAAAAATGGTTAATATTGTCTGATAGCCGAGTTTCTTCCCATTAAGTGGGTATGACACATTCATAGTTTGTTAAATGTTAAGAAGCCCTCAGACGCTGTTTTTTACAAGATGTTGCGTTTTTAGCGTTTTAACTTTGGCTAAAAATCTCCAACAACAGCATCCAATATGACACTAATTGTGAAATATCTTCTTCTTTCCCCAAAATGTTATCCAAAGTGTCATGAGGAGAGGAAGCAGCACTTCTACACTTGGCACTAGAGTACTTTGTGATCACAGAGATGAGTTGGCGCTGTATTATGGGACATGATATGGGGTTGTAACTTCCTGTGCTGCCGGCTCCTGTCATTTCATGATGGTGGCTAAACATGAATTTAGAAGATGGTGAATGAGTGCTTTTTTACCGTCACCAACTTACCACTTTCTGTTTCTGCTTTCCTGTAGGAGGGGAGAGAAGACAGTCGTCAGTATCTGCTGCCAGAGGAGGCGCCGCCACAATATCTCAGAAAAACATGCGTCACATCAGAAAAAATCTTTGAAAATGAAACCTAGCAATGACACAGCATTCCTATTAGTCCTAAAGTCATATTCACACATGAGTGCAGTTCAGGGGGGGTTCATAGTCTTGTCGTTGGGTCTCAGAACGCCTGCAGTCCTCAACTGGAGGAAGAGGAGGATCATGGGAAAATGTACCAAAAACGTATGCTCTACGCAGAGAATGGGCAAGGGTTTAGAGTCTTATTCGCTCTACGTTGTTCAGGAAGTGGGCTCTAAGCTGGCTACTAACAGCCCTCTCCCCCTGACCGAAGTCCTCACCTGCCGAGGATATGAGGGGCCGGATAGAGGCAGAAACCTCATCCTCTACACTGGAAGAAGAGTTCCCTCCAGACTTACTGGAAAAGACAAGAGGGGATAAAGAAAGACAGAAACACACCATGGTATTAATGTGGAAAAATGGGATTTAACTTACTGCAGAGGAAATGTGCAAAACAACGGACACAAATATTATTTAACGCTTATTTTATACTGCAGGATTAAACATATGGTGCTTTTTAGACTTCTCTGAAAGGCAGCGTGCTTTATGTAGGTCTTTTTCAGTTACTCATAATATCCCTGGTTGACGGGGTTTACTGTAAATGCCTCTTCCTGTGTGTAAAGCTTTGGGACAAAAAGCCATGCTAGTAAGTGAAGCTCTGAAGCGCTCCAGTCTGGTGAGATTAGTATTAAACTCAACACCCCAGGCTTGAGGAAGTGCCTGAGAGTTACTGTACAAACTCTAGAGGACAGCACCTTCAAGACGCATTACACACTGAAACTAAGAGGCTAATTACAGCTATTAAAACTGTTACAGGCAAGTGATGGAGTAAATGGTCATAAGCAGACCTGGGTAACAGAAGAAAAATGCAGAAATAACCGCTCTTACTCATATTGTGTCAACGTTATATGTCATGTGACCACGTAAGGCTTAGTCACAGTGAGATTGAAGTGTGGCTTTCTCCGACTTACCCTTGGACTCGTCCTCTCTTCTGCTCCTGCTGCAGCCGGATGTTCTCGAGCTTCAGAGGGCTGGGGATGAAGCCGATCTCACAGCCCTCCTTCACTAACCGCCCGATCCACCAGTCGTTGTTGAACTTCTGCACACCACACCAAAAGAGGGGAAGGGAAATCTTTAAAGGCAAGTTTATTTATACAGCACCTTTCAACACAAAGCAATTCAAAGTGCTTTACAAAAATGAAAGACATTAAGAGCATTAAAAGCAAAATAATAAGACATGAATAAAAGTTACAGTGCAGTGTAACATGTGAATAGTTTAATTTAAAACAGATGTATTAAACAACGATCACATAATCTACTTATTTCTATAAATAGTTATCACCGCAATATACCGTATTTAATTTTGTCTTAATGTACATTATTTAATTTTCTGTTCTACATATCATATTCTATTTACATGTATATAGACTTCTTGCACTATTTCTTTATTTTATTATACATGTTGCATTGTTGGAGGAGCTCAGGTCAGAAGACTTTCATAGATTTGTTTGAGAAATCCACATTGAGAGAGAAATTGAGAAACTGGGATCGATGGTAGGCAAAAAATACAGACAAATATCTTGATAATCGTTTAATCATTAAGGAAACTGCTATTTTAAGTCTTTAAAATGTGCTGTTCACTGGGTTTCATATCATATTACAGTGAATATCTTTGGATTGGAGTCTGAGAAATCCACATGTTGAGAGGATTTGAGAAACTGGGATCCATAGTAGACGTAAAAATGCCGACTCGGCAGGTGTCATGTGTAAAAAGCACCTCTTTTATGTGGAGGAAGTCCTTGGCGTCGAAGGAGATGGCGGTGGCCGGCACTGGAACATCCTCATCCAGAGCGCCACAGTAGCTGACGTTCGTCCTCACAGCGAACGCCACAGGTTTAGTCTGCAGGACGGACATTTAGCCAATTAAATCACTATATATCCCTCTACAAAGTGAGCAGGGATGATTTCACACTAATGTACATTTCCCAAAGATATTGATTGTTGTGCTTTTATCATTTCTACAACTCTTATTTTCCTGTGATAGAGTGATTGGAGCACATAGTGACAAAACAAAAATCCTGAAGTTTGGTTCTTTTATGAATTTATAATGTGCTCCAATAACTCTATCACAGAAAAATAAGAGTTGTAGAAGTTATTGAAAAGTCAAGACTGTCATGAAATACGTGTTCTTTAAGTGTATATAAGCTTTTGACCACAACTGTATACATGTCTTTGTATTCGGGATTGTGGGAAACGGTATTTCGATCTTTCCGTCTGTACACAAACTGAAAGATTGACACTAAAGTAGGCTTTTGAGACAGCCATTAGCTCCAGCTTTCTCATTAGCCTTTCTAGAGTGTGAATTTAAATGTAGCAGCAGATGTGTCGTGGAGCACCTTGGCTCTCTCCAGCTGGACGGTGGCCTGCTGCTCCTTCTCCTGCGGGCTCTGTCCGGTCCTTGGCTCTGGCTGGGGCTCTGCTCTGGACCGGAGCCGGCACCTCGCGCTCCTCCTCCAGAGAGACATCTGAGTCTGATGGTCTGCTAGTGTATGAATCAGCTGAGCCCTGCAAACACACAACACAAAAGCCTTGAACCTTGCAAACTCACGTTGTTAGCAGAACTGGGTGGGTTTTAGATGCCTACTACTAACGATAGACCTGATTATTTAGGGTGATATTGGGACCATCAAAGTGTGTTTTCCCAATGTTTCAGAGACAGAATCAAGTGTTAAAGGCACTTATTGTAAAATAGTCACTTCAGGCGATATTGTGGTAATATTTTGACCACTTTCCAGCGAATACAGAGGGTAAAAGCTACATTGAAAGTAACAGGAACTGCCACAGTATTGTAAATGTGAGATCAAGGCAAGGCTTTCAAACAGTCGCACTCCTAAGAGGGTTGATTCATTGAGGCATTTCTCCAACCTCAAGGAGAGAACAAGTGGACGAAATGGCTTAAAAGACAAAAGCACTGTAGCTCCATCCAAGAGATACTGTACAGCTGCAAAGCAAAACCAAATCCACTTAAGGAAAAGCTTCTTCATGGGACCGAAGACTGTCTTTTTGGGTTCACATCAACTTGCATGGCCAAGTCCAGCCTCTTGGCACTGTGAATGCAATACAGGTGAAATAGATGCCAGGACCATCAAACAAAGTGGAATTTTCTTTCCCGTAACGTCAGCAGTTGTATGACTACACACACACACTGCAAACATTCTGGAAAGTGACGACTTTGATTACGACTCCCTAAAAAAGGCGGCGCAGATTAGGCATCTTTTGAACCAGGAGGTTTCATTTTACTGTCACTTGCCTGAGGTTATCGCTCCTCCAGGCATGACACTGACACACAGTGCAGCATATCTACGCCTCGTGCACATTTCCACACATTAACTCGTACATAATCACAGAGGCTGAAGCGTGTGGAAACATCAATGTCCGGGTTAGTCACGGTTTTATGGAAGAACAAACCCCAGGAGAGGAAAAAATATGCATTGCAAGTGAAAACTGAAGATAAATGATGATATAAATTGTAAAAAATTGAAAGAGATGCAAGCTAAATATGTAGGAAATGTACGTTTAATCTCACAACCTGACTTTGTTGGTAGACTTTAATGCATGAGTTTTAGATTCCTCCTCATTACAAAAGGACAAATGAATTTGTTTTCAGGATTCTAAGATGCAAGATACTGTAAATATGAGAAAATAAATGAATATATAGAGAGGAGATGTGCGTTTACAATTGACCCTTTTATCCGTATAGATCGGCTAATATTTGTCCTGGAATGATTTACCACAGATCAACGTTTAGATTTAGATGCCAGAAATATGGATTCCTAACTATCAACAATTTCTCCATCCTTACATTAGTTTCAAATGTGTCCTTTGTCATTTCAGCTTGATGACACATCGAGTCATTTGGAAAATACTATGAATCATTAGCATTCAGATTCATCACCAAGCTTCTTCTGCTTGACACTTGGAGACGGTTTTTAAAACAAAATAAAAAACAGCAAATAACAGGAAACTTTAGTTGGTTTGATGCAACTTTAAAAAAGGGCAAACACTTTAAAATAACTGATCATTGTAATCAGTCATTTTGGTCCATATCTCTGCATTAATCCTGCACCATGTTGACATACGAGGGGAGGTAAGAGTGGATATGAAATACTGTATTTTTCTCTTTCGATCAGATTCCTCTTCGTTTCCTTTGTGTCCTTTTTCCTGCACTCTGTAAGGTTTTTTTTAATTTCACTTAAAGGTGAGGTAGGTAAGTTTGAGAAACCGGCTCGAGATCGCTAGAATTTGAAAAACACAACAGGAGAAAATCTGCGACTTCCTTATAGAGCCCCTCCTCCAACACACACGAACGCGCACATGACCAATGAGGGCACGATTTGGTGTTTTGCCAGTTTGTGCCCCGATGGGAGGCTGACAGGCAGGTAGGCCATCCAGTTACTTTAGCCGGGCCGGCTCAGATGATTGGTACAGCTTCCACAGATGAAATTTTTTTATGGATTTGTTTGTCAAAGCACTTCAGATATTCATTGCTATCGGGATGTTAAGAGCATTCCATGGAATATAACAAAAAGTGTATCTCGAGCCGGTTTCTCAAACTTACCTACCCCACCTTTAAGTGCTTTGAGACATGCTAGACTTGCAGTATTTGATCCCGCCACACACGGAGAATTCCAGTAATGCAACGGTTCCTTTTTTGTTGTTGCTGCTGGGACATGTCTGGACCAAGTGCTTCTTCTGCCGTGTTAATCTAAACAATCAGCCACTAATGAAGGTTCAATTAAGGAAGACCATTAGTCTCCAGAAGATCAATCAGGCTGGTCGTCCCAGCTAAGCACTTTTTACAAGCTCGCAGCAGCAGCAAGGTCTGACATCAGCTCGTCTTCATCAAATCACAAAGTGCTATGTTTGAGGAACCCAAAAGGAAATATCAAGCTTAGTGGGTCTTTGTACGCTTTCTAAACAACTCTGATTCATTGCTCCAATAGGTAAATAGTCAAGAATGGTAAAAGTAACGTATTAAAAAAGGGGCATTTCACAGATTTTACACGTCATGATAAGTAGTAGAGGCTCTGAAAATGGTTTTATTATGTCCTCTTTGGCTTTTTAAAGCGAGGACAATAACCTCTAATGATGTCACAGTGATGTCCTGAGGGTTATCTCAGCATGAGATGCATTCAACCAAAAAAGCTTGGATAAGAAACTGGGAATTTAGAGTTTGCAGGGAGGGTATAATGGTAAGATAAGTTGAATAGTGGGACTGGTGGTTAAACCCATACATTACAACTGACTACACATAAGGACATCTTGGCCTTTGCTTCTTTCCAATGAGACCAGTCCTTGTTGTAACTTCCATCTATCGCAAAATATATGAAATGTAACACCTTGACTATCACTTTTAGCGTAACAGATATCATTTAATATACAATAGATTCCGGTTTCTGCAAGCCTGAAAAGTTGACTCCAATCCCCCTACAATGCAATCGTCATTGTATTTGTCCTCAAGACCATTTAGCCTCCATATTTTTTTTTTAGAAATCCTTCAATCCAACACTAGCAAGTGCCCGAGAACATCATCTCATGCATCGGTGTGGAAGCGTTAAGGTAGCACTGTAGCATCCGAGCTATTATCCAATGGAGTAGCTTCAGCATGTGACTCATCAGCAATCCACTTAATGACATCACGATGCATGTATCTCCTCGGCAGAGCCTATACATAACGCAGTCACAGGGTCACATCAGAAATAAACCCGGCTGCATTTTTCTTCAAAGTGATAAATGCTGAAACATTGATCACCTGGATGTGACCATGTTATGGGCCCTTAGGGGAGAAAGGTGTGATTAACATCTTTGGTCCATCTCTGAGTGTGATGAAGACTAAATGTCTCGTTCATATTTAAATCATAGAGACATCACACAAAGAAACCACACATCACACGCACATACAGATGTACAGAAATGTATAAATTGCTGTGTGAATGTCACACGTCAGAAGCCATCTGCCTAATGTGCACCCCCCCTCCACACACACACACACACCAACACACACCCACCCAACCCCCTTCCAGTGAAGCATAGCCCACGATCACGCTGTACCCATCAAAGGCCTCCTGTGTGTGTGAGAGTGCAGTTCTTTCATCAATAAACCCACAGCAGATTCACACACACATCGAACACTCACCGCCTCCGAGTCTTCAAATCCATGCAGGTACAAATTGTCATACATGGAGGTTTGATATTCCAACGAGCGCCTCTAGAAGAATGAGGGGGGGAAAATGAGAGTGGAGGCGAAGCAGGAAGGAGGGGGCACCTCAGAGGAGGAAACAAAAAGGATGGATGGGGGGAATGACGACAATCCCTTCTCTCCCACAGCAGAGAAGAATAATTTAAAAAAAAGATCTCCCCTCCCGTTGGATCACGCCTGGTCCTCCGGAGGCCCGTTGATGGATGCAGGCTTCTCCCTGATCTCACGGCGCTGCTGGCTGGCTTCACATTATAGGATGGAGAGGCTCTCCCTGGAGGTAGCCCAATCCTGGCATTTCATTTCATCACACACACACACACACACACACATATACATATACACAACGAGCAGCAGTAGCAGCAGCAGCAGGCAGCAGCAGCAGCAGCAGTGGATCCTTCCTCAATATCCAAGCCTGATGACAGAGCCAATGTGCAGGCAGCTGATTGCTGGCTGGCTGTCCACTCAGCTTGGATGAGCGCTTTCCTTGATTTTTTTTTTTGTTGTGCGGGGAGGTAGCAAGGATCGGGGGAGGGGGATGGAGGAGGAAAAAGAGGGGAGCAGCATCCTCCATTTCCCTGTAAGCGCTCATCCTCACTCGCCTATTGATTCCTCCAGAGAGAGCAGATAAATACCTTCAATCCCATTGTGATTACACGCAGAGGGTTCATTCCTTTACACACTGGATCCATGGTGTTTGAAAAATTGCATTTATTTCCACATGTGAAGCCAAATCCAGAGCTGACATTTCTATACAGTCACATGGTCTCAATAGGTGGACACATGCATTTCGTTTTTAGGGAGATTTAGTGTATTGGACAACAAGGATTTTAGAAATACTGAGACCACATTTCCCTCCAGTGCATTAGGACTCAATGTTTTTATATTGCTGGATATTTTTATTGTGGTAAAGAAAATGTAATCATGGTTACAAACCTCTACAAGCACATGTGTCAAACTCAAGGCCGGGGGCCAAATCAGGCCCCGTGGTGGATTTAATTTCGGCCCACAGGATAATTTCTAATTACTATTAGATCTGGCCCGTCGGTATAATTGCACCTTCACTCCATTCTGAGGGTCTCCTCCGCTCAGAGCCTGAGCCCAACATTGATGACTCTTGCACCCAAGATGAGATGCCAAGTATCTGAGCTAGCATCACCAGAGCAGCACACTGAGTTCAAAGGATGCTTCCTTCTGCACTTCTCTCTCACGACAACAGGGCAGGTTTGGTTTCTCTTTGAGGGGAAATAGTTTTGTTGAAGCTGTTGTTGGCCTGTGGGGAAATGTACTCATAAGAAATGACTCTGCAGATAGAGCCATAAGAAATGACTCTGCAGATAGAGCCATAAGAAATGACTCTGCAGATAGAGCCATAAGAATGAATGCAACTGATTATTTAATGTTGTTTTTATAGGCAATTATTGAAGCTTTGTTAGTTCCAGGTTGAATATGTGCAATAAGTTCATTTCAGTAAGTTTTGCAATAAACAGAACCAGTCCGCTCTCCACTAGCACTGATTTTTTATTTTGGCCCACTGTGTATTTGAGTTTGACCCCCCTGATCTATAGACTATGAATGCTTTACTTCTTCTTGATCATATATTTAATTATCTGTATCACAAAGATATCTAACTTTAGTCCAGAATTCTGGGAGGCAATTATTTAGGCTGGATATCGATACTGTCGGCATCAGTATCGATATCCAGCCCCAGGTCTTTATGTATTTATTTCCTATTTAAACTTCTTATATCCAAAATAATCTAAGGTTTAAGTCTCATCATAACTTTAAAAATGATATATATCAAATGGCCAGTTTCTTGTATTTTTTTATTGTATAATTTCGGACAACTTAAACGAACCATCTCTCTTAATAAAGCGTGTGTAATGTACTTTACTTGAAATTGAAGCTATGGATATATCGAAATCTGTCTTTCCCAACCAGTGACAGTATTCTACTTTAAATCCCAGGCTGGTGTGTCAGTACCTGTCTGAGGATGAAGCTGGTGGAGGGTGGTGCTGCCATCAGATCTCTTCAGGCGGGCTCCTCCTGGAATAAGTCCCTCGATTCACCTGAGTGGGAAAATATAACAACATTTCATGCTGCAGAGAACACTTTCCATGCTCAAGAGTCTCGGAATTTCTCTTTGTGAGAATCCGTTACATCTGTACGATTGCTTTACATGAAGCCTTATGCAGCTAATACACGATCAATAACATCAGCCCTACACTTGCAGGTACGATAAACGCAGAAGACACATAATCTAAACACCACAAAATCAGACTTATACTGGATGTCTTTTCACTAGCTTATGTTCTCCTGCACACTACTTTCCTCCGTACCGCCTGACTTTCTCCATTTTGTTCCGTTTCTCGTCCAAAAGTCCAAATATAACCAGCAGAGTTAATCTCCAGGGAGCTAAATTAATTATCTGCCAGTGATTTGCCCCATTTCTGTTCAAGTCTCCAGAGTTAATGACAATGTCAGTGTAAAAAAGACAGAACCTACTTCCCTGAATTTATAAAACAGGGCCACTAATCTGGGCCAGCATCTTGCCTCTGTCTCAATTCAAGCCAGAACCAAGAAGAGATGTGAAAAATAAAGTTGGCTAAATCTGAATAATGTTCTATAATAATCCGCCGGTCGCCTCTAACGATCAACCAAGTCAAAAGAAAAGAATAGTTATCGAACAGAGGAAGATACAGTTCTCTAATTACAGGTGAACACATTATAACTCTGAAGATACATTTTGAATCTTGAAGAAAATGTGAAATTATTCTATTTGATAAACTGTGGTCCACCTAGCAGCATTTAATTTCAATGCAATGCTTTGAATGAACAACTAGGTTTAACACCATAAAATGAAATGATGCATGGTTTGGGAGTTGACAAGCAATAGCATAATATTCATTCATGATATAACTTCAAATGATCCCCATATTAATCCCTATCTTCCCACCCATAATACATTAACATGATGCAAACAATGTCAAGAGACTCAAAAAACATTAATGTTAGTCCCACTGAAATTAACTTTGTGTTGCTCTGAAGAACATATGGTTTATTAAAAGTCTAGCAAAATAGAAAAACGATATAGTTCTCAAGTAAGTAAACGTACACCTGGTCTAAAATGCATATATAATCAATATAAGTGTTCTAAAACCCGAGTTAAATCAGGGCATTCTGGGGTCACAGGGAGTCATGGAGTATTCCCCAGCTTGCAACTTTTAGTAGAAAGGTGTTCAAATGTAAAAAGGTACAACTTTTTGCCTGAGACTCACTCGGTATTCAGCGTTGACAGAGTTCTTATTCGTTATTATTTGCCGTAAAGTAACTGTCGCGAAGTAATCATCCATTTAGATAGTTAATTAAGAACCAACCCTGAAAGATGGGCGCTTGGATGCCCTCTCCAATTTTGTTCCGTATGTAGACGTGTCGAGACATTTCTGCCAGGACATCGGTCCAGAGGCCGGGCTGCTGCTCCGGGCCGGTCCAGCGGAGGGAGTTCGGGTTCCGGTGCTCCAGCTTCAGGTGTTCCGCTGCTTCCTGCAGGATCTCTCTCATGCACAGGCTGCTTCTGCACCTGGAGTGATGGACGGAACTATTTTTAACAAACCGGAGGGGTGGGGGCGAGCTTAAATTAGCCTGAAAGTAGGGTAGCTGTCTTAAAGAGGCACATTGTGACTATTTTCAGGGTTGGTTGCAACAAGGAGCAATTCATGATACACATTAACATCAGCATCCAAATATACTCAAAGTTCCAACAGTAACAAGTTGACTCCATGCATTACATTAATGCACACAATGTTGACAATATTGCTTACTTGCACATATGTTATATTCTATAATGTATTGCATTCTGTTTCAATGTGAATTACTGCTTTATTGTATTGCTATATTTTGTATTACAGTGTTCTAGATCGCTATCTGTGTCCTTGTGCAGATTGGTCCATTTCAGAATAATATATCTGATATGTTTTATAATGATTGATCATTAAAGTGTTCTCAAGCTGCATCTAGTCTGAATGACTTTGTAGACTGCAGGGTAGCTGGTGGATTTACTCCAGGTGGAACTAAGTCTGATTTAACACTTGATTATATTTCACATCATTCATCCACATCTGTGAAGTAACTAAAAGTATTCAATACACGTAGTGGAGGGAAAGTACACACCATTAACCTCTGAATTCTTATCAGGAAGAAGTACAAAAGCAACACATGGTAATACTCAAGTAAAGTACAAGTACCTCAAAATTGTACCTACAGTAATATTGTTGATGCTAGTAATAGGGTATTGTTGAAAAGTAGGCAATTAGGTCATGCATTGGAGCTTCACTGTTAATCTCTGCAAAGTAGTGCTCTTTATATGGAGTTTAAAACCCACAAAGCATTATACATCCATCCCCATGCCTAATTGTGTACACATCTCTTAGTAGAGTTGCCAAAATAGTTCAATTTCATCAACACTTTACTGTGCTTTTTGTTTTGTGTTGAGAATAGCCACATGTACGGTCTGGTGTTATTTCAATGCATACTGTGCTGTGCTGTGCAAACCCCTCCTTTAGATCTGAGGATCACTTAAGGTCTATTAATACCGGTAGAAATACTGCATGCTGCTGTGACTGTCTTTGCCCAGCAGATGGCACCATTGCCCTTCAAAACAGCTACGGGTGTTTTAAGGGCCAATAATCAGGGTGAGGTATTTTACTGCTGCAGGTCTCGAGGGTGGTGTCATGAAGTGCCTGAAGGTCAATATCTGTGGGCACATACTCCATTGTGTATCTGTCTTAAAAACATGTTGTGTATACAAGCCATTAACCTTGCTCACTTAATTGATAACACCATTATAGTTGTGTTTGTGTAGATAACACGTGTGTCCTGTCTTAAAAAAGCCCTGCAGTGATCAGCTACAGACACATGTTACATCTTACAGGAGCAATTTGTATTCTTGTTGACTCTTCCGGTGCACAAAAATAACTGAGAACACTTTGCTGTGATCATGCAGTCCTCCATCTATCTTTCCAATGTATTTCACGCTGAGTGCTCCACATCTGCAGGTTGTTACCTGAGTGTCTCTGCACTCACCTAGCCTTCAAATATCTGAGTCACTATGCTTTGAATAGCTCTCTCCTCCGGTTGAACCTGAAGATTGGTCCACATTTAAACCACTTTTGTTGCCTGTGATGAATCCCTTGAGACAGCGCGTGGTCCAGTGGCACGTATTTGTTGGCTTTACAGCAGAAGCATGTGAGTCCAAGAACGACAAATGTAGTAACAGCTTTCTACGTCTCTGAGAACTTTTTACAAGGTCCTTCAATGGTATGAAAATGAGCCGCTTTGTTTCATGGACTTATGTCTTCACGTGTTCAGCGACACTTTGATCAGTCAAATCTTCTAAGAGTGGACGTGGTGGATTAACAAAGTGTAAAGTGGGAGGATTAAGTTGTTTCATGGTTGGACACTTTTGATCCAGACTGATTTTATATAGGAGCAGCATTTGAATGAACTTTTGGATGTGAAATGAAGTCTAAATGGTCCTTAATGGTTAAAACCTAAATAAAAGAACTCAACTAGAATATAAGTTAACATGGATTCTGTTAACAAAACTGTGCAAAACTCAATTCTTATAATTGTTTATTTTGACATCATGTTGGCTAAAATGTACGATAAGTCAATACAAATCAAGCTAATTATAAAAAGTACAAGTAAATAATAGAACAATTATTGTGGTCATGTCCATATATCCATAAGTGAAAGACCTGGTAGAAATAGTTATTATAATACAGTTTGTATAATTAGGAATACGTTTAGGAAACAATCCAAAACCCACACAAGAGTCAAATGTGACGGGGGTCGTTGTTTGAGGCATTTTCTTTTTTTTGTAATATTTATGGACTTCAATTTGATCCAGTTTTCTAAATGGAAGAGCAAGAAGACATTCAGATGAATAAATAAAGAAAGTAGTGCCCAAGTGACCCAGAGGTTTAACCAGCAGATTCAACTCTCCCTGCTCGCTGGACTATGAATAATAAACACCGGAGTGCAGCTCAGAGCCACGATGTCAGAACGGGTGCTACGCTGTTGGAGGTAAAATGGGGTTGTAATTAAACATGTGAGAGTAAATCGCTCCTCCACCTTCTTCATCTTCCTTTGTGTCTATTATTCAATCAGGTTAAGAGCTCCTGCCTACATGAAAAATAGAAAAACAATCACGGTGCTATAAAGGACAAAAATGGTGATTTACCTGCATGCACGTCTCCTCTCAAGACACGTCAATTATTAAAGACACATGCTGGAAGATGAGGGATAAGACACTTCAGAGAGCAGTGAGTAACTCGTGTCTTCGAGTCAAACCACTTTAGAGAACAGAAAGAAAATCAGTGAGTGGATACAAAAAAACTATTTTTGGACACTTTTTTTGTTCCTGTATTTGAAAATAAGATCCAACAATCTTAACATTAAGATAGTAAAATCTACTAAAACAGACATATGCTCGTTTTTAAATCTTGAAAAAGGTTTATTTGAATCGTGAGACTTGTTTTAATATCGTGGTTGAGCGGTCAGCATGCAAAACCAAAACATATTGGCACCGAAATTGATTTATTCATATTTTTTCCCTCCTTTTTTCTTTTTTTACAGTGCACATTATACAAAAATATAGAGTAGCAAAAGTGTCCAAAAGGCAGTGTTATGTCAAATTCACATCAATCATTTTATAACAGCAGAACGGAGAAGTCCATAAGGATCTTTAAAAAAGTTTTTTAAGTACAAAACACAACCTTTTCTGTCACAGCACAGGGAGAGGATGCTGAGTAGGCAAAATACATACACACATACACTTTATACACACATGTACTGTATTTTGTGTAAGAGTGTGGTTTGTTGACAACACCTGAATGCATCACTTGGTATTTACAATTTAGAAACACAATGGGATATATATACATGTCGCAGGATGGAGTGACTTAAATATTAGAAACATGGTCCTGTTTTAGTAGCATATTACTTGTAAAATGATTTTATTTTAAGAGTCAGAATAATTTCCAAGAAGTTTCCTGAAAGTATTTAAGTCGCAAAATATATTTAACATATATGGAGAATAGACATTTGATGTAAACAAATGTACCTGATAAAGTGTTTCTATTAAAGACAACATTCCATGTCCCGGAAATATGAGTGTGACCGACAGAAAATGCCCCAAAATATGAAACAGTGACATCTGTGAACATACGGAAAATAATTAACAGAAAAGTCAACACATAATTCTTTACAATGTGCAGCACATGCGGTAGTGAGCAGTGTCAGAATTGTCTTCTTCAGTGTCTTTTCCGTTGCTGTTTCTGCTAAATATGAACATTAAGTAGTTTCTTTGCTTCTTCACTGCGTCGGATGAAGAATGGTTTCTCACAACAAATCATTTCAGTTCTCTGGTTTCATCACAGATATCAGTCTTATGTGTCCAGGGTAAATAGTGTACATTAGTACTGAGTCCTCTGAACCCACCTGCTGAAAATGAGGGGAAGGGAAAATCCCCAAACTAGCAGATGGGTCTCCTCTCAGTCCGGTGAACATCCAGATAAAAACATCGTCCAGGAAGTCTGGATCCTTCACACTGAGCACAAACAAGGCGGTGAAGTAAGGGAAAGTTCTGTGAGTGTTGGTTTCATTATACACCATTTTTTGAAGAATAGGCAAGAACAAAAAGCCCGCCAGCTGTCATGGCAACAGGAGAGTTTGTGAGTGTATTTGAAGAATGTGGAAAACTTAAAGGACACTCAAGGTGCGGTCACATTTGCTATGCATTTAGGTGGAGTCCTGCAGAATGTATTATACTTTATACTGTGATTTAACACCTTTTTGGTAGAATATTAAACTACGAGCAGCAACTTATGAGGATTTTGTCTCATGTGACCAAACCTTTGAATGGCTTTCAAGGATTTCCTCCACATTGGCAGCTAGAGTTTAGGAAGAAAAGGTGCAATTGGTTTAAATGGTGTACGCTCCAAACCTTATCTTCTTTGCATGCTGTACAGTAGCAACTGGTATTTCTATGAGTGAGGAAACTCTTCATGGTGTGGTCTTGTGAGAGTGAAAGAGGGGTGCTTTGTGTTCAGCCTCCTCTCAGCTGTGCAGGTAGGTCCTGCAGGGCGAGTCTGGGTGGAAGTCGTACTTGCCCAGGCTGGGGGGGTAGTAGGTGGTGGCGAACATGTTGCTGGCGGGCAGCGGGGAGGGGAAGTGGTTGCACGTCTCGTCGTTCACGTGGAGATTGTTCTTGTTTAACGTCTGTAGGGTGGAGACACAAGGAGAGAGATGTTACACACCTTTTCAAATCTGTGTATCTGTTATTATCTGGCTACAGAGCTGGAAGAAGTATGTCTGCTTATGCTAATGCCCAACATAATGCAAGTTAGCATCCGGCAGTTTCTATATATCCTTTATTTAACCAGGTAAAAGTCTCATTGAGATTAAAATCAAGAGCATGATCAAAGTTATAACAAATGAACATGAAACAATACAGGCAGACGTCGTTAAACACCAATTAAACACCAATGGCACACTAACCAGTCAATATGCTAAATAAAAGAAACTATTATAAAACATTAAAAACTGGCACTCTATATGCTGGGGACCCGTACTACATTTCTAACATTAAACCTTGGGTTACTAAACATTTCCAGGCTCACAATAGCACTCTATGAGCTGTCAAACAGACTGTAACAGTTAGCTAGAGACAGAGATGGCAAAAGTACACATCCTTTACTCAAGTAGAAGTACAGATATACGCGTGTTAAAAGTAGAAGTACTGACTAAACTTCTTTACTCAAGTGAAAGTAAAAAGTACCCATAGCTAGCAGCTGTTTTAAAGAGTACCTGACCTCCCTTTATATTAATAGAACAATAATGTCATTGTTAGCTAATGAATGTTTCCATGCTGAACAACGGCAACATGACAACGTTTCCATTGGTCCCTCTTCTTTAGAGAAGACCAGGAAATGATGGATACACGGATCGTGTTCAAATCAATAGGCACGCAATGACTCTAAAGAATAATGATCACGCATCAAACACACATTCAGACTAAAGGAACCAGCTGTTTGGAAATGAGAGAAGTAGAAAGTACAGGTATTTGGTTCAACATGTAAGAAGTAGAAAGTACAGGTATTTGTGTTCAACATGTAAGAAGTAGAAAGTACAGGTATTTGAGTTCAACATGTAAGAAGTAGAAAGTACAGGTATTTGGTTCAACATGTAAGAAGTAGAAAGTACAGGTATTTGTGTTCAACATGTAAGAAGTAGAAAGTACAGGTATTTGGGTTCAACATGTAAGAAGTAGAAAGTACAGGTATTTGAGTTCAACATGTAAGAAGTAGAAAGTACAGGTATTTGAGTTCAACATGTAAGAAGTAGAAAGTACAGGTATTTGGTTCAACATGTAAGAAGTAGAAAGTACAGGTATTTGAGTTCAACATGTAAGAAGTAGAAAGTACAGGTATTTGAGTTCAACATGTAAGAAGTAGAAAGTACAGGTATTTGAGTTCAACATGTAAGAAGTAGAAAGTACAGGTATTTGTGTTCAACATGTAAGAAGTAGAAAGTACAGGTATTTGAGTTCAACATGTAAGAAGTAGAAAGTACAGGTATTTGTTCAAATGTAAGAAGTAAAAAGTCGTCACAAAATAAGTAGTGGAGTAAGTACTGATACCAGAAAAATGTACCTAAGTACAGTAACAAAGTATTTGTACTCCACTACTTCCCATCTCTGGCTAGAGATATAACTAATCACCCCACCTTGAACTCCATGGGGATGTACTTCTCGTTCTTTGGCGTGGCGTTGCCCTGCTTGTTGTAGGTCAGGTGGTTGGGGGTGCTGGGGTGGATGACGGCGGACTCTGCGGACGCTCGGTTCAGTTGGTAGCAGTAGCTGTAGGCCAGAGCCGAGAGCAACGCCGCCGCAAAGAAACTGGCTGAGCCCACGGCGACTAACTGGAACAAAGTGAAGGCTGGAGACAGAGGGGAGGGGAAGAAAGGGAGGATGAGAACAGTTCATAGGGGACCGTGACTATACACTGCAGATCTCTTTGGTCAAAGCAGTCGTTTTTAGGGAAACATTTGGCCTGCTGGTGACACTAGACAAACATTTTGTAATAAGGCGGATCGAGCCTGCAACGAAAATCTGACAGTTATCAAAGAAAAATGTTCAGTGGATTTACTAAATGATAACCACACCAAGAACAGGCTGGACACAGAGCGGCAGGAAGGGAGGAAGAGAGGATGAGACTAAGGCAGTTCCTATCAGCTTTTATATCACTTGTGTACAGCAGAAGTGGAAATGCATATATTTACTCTATCATGATATGTAACAGAGATACGCTGGTAATCTCCATATTTGGTTAAAAGCTTTTTCTGCAAATGTGCATGTAGGAGCCATATGTTAAATGTATACTATGATATATTATGTGTACTGTCAATAGATACATTTCAACATTGTAATCCTTTGTTATTAGTATTACTATATCATTTATTTAAACCAGCCGTCATTTGTTTAAGTAAAGAGTCAACCAAACTATTTTTGTTGTAGTCAAGCTTATTGCTACTTGTGGATACATCGATTTTGGGATTAGACGGACGACAGTGTATATGAAAGATTACTCTTACAGTTAATTGACCAACCAACAACTTTTCCCAGTAATCTGTCACATTGGGAAAAAGCCACAAATAAAATCGATGTGCTCCAGACAGTGTGGGAGACAAAAGCCAATAACTCTGAAACTTTGCAACAAAAACTTGGTGTTCAGTGGCAGCAATTTAACTGAAGTGGTATTGATTTACTGCGGATGCGACAGGAGTGTGTGTGTGTGTGTGTGTGTGTGTGTGTGTGTGTGTGTGTGTGTGTGTGTGTGTGTGAGCTGGGAACAAAGTGCTTTTGTGAGTAACTGCTTGATTGTACTCACTCCCACAGCTCTGCTCCTCCTGCCCTGGTAAAAGAACTGGAGAGAGACAGAAAGAAATCGATGCAGTGAAGTTTAATCACCGCAGCTCCAAAAGAT